>JAWWNJ010000003.1:3000000-3432889 GCA_037176885.1 Favolaschia claudopus | reverse complement strand
GTATTATGTCACGGATCATATGTGCCGAGGGCGATTGTTTCCGCTGTCAACCTTTTTCTCTTCCTACCCCCACCACCTCACCCCTCGCCGACACAGACAGCGACCACAGCAGCGACAATGGCGGGGAAGTGCCATCGACCCTCTGTGTATACGAGCAGCGCAACCCCAAGCCTTCGATATGATAGTCCAAATTGCCGTCGACGCCGACGGTGTGATGGATTGAAGCTCCCGACGTCTGCCAACGATCCCGAACACCGGCTCCGCCATGGTCCTTCTTCGAGACAAGAGCGCGGAGAAGGGTCAGGTGTGTGTCCCACCTTGCCTGATTCAAGTGTAGCCCTGCTAATCTCATTTGTAGATCCATTTAATTCTCATGTGTCTACACATTCAGATTGGTGCCAGTGTTGAAGACATCTGCGGGTGCGTTTTTTCTCTTCTTTACCCCTCTCCTTTGTGGCAGCCAAGCCGCAGAGCAGCAGTGTACATATTAGTAGCGGTCTAATATCAAATAAATACATGTTTTTCTCTCTTTTTCCCTTCTCTTTCACCGCGTCCCAGTGGTAGCCTCTGTACTCAGGGTCCAATGTCTACATCAGGATAACACTAAGTAAGTAATCCCTACACCTCGCCTCCTTGTAATTATTTCGTTGGTGAAATGCAATGATTTACGAATTGACTTCATAAAATTGTTGCCGTGCCTTACATAAACTAGCCTCGAGCTGCTATAACAGAAAAGGCAGATACTTGATTGGGATGCAGCTCGGTGTGCCTCTTTTCGAAATAAATGTGCCTCAAAATGCTTCATCTGCCTCGTCTCGCCCTATCTGCCTCACATCAATCCTTGATCTATATCATCTGGGCCCGCCATTTTGTCAATCCTCGAATTTACCATCGCGTTTGCTCGCACTCGTACCAATATGTCGGCAGCAATCTCAATGAAACATGATTCCCAGCAGCTAATATCCATGCTCTTAAGTAATTGTGCTCTTACCGCCCGCTTCGCCGTCCATTGTCCAAGGCTTTACAAGACGTTAAAAACGTACTATCATTGCCGCAGAGTTTCTCAGGAGGCGGCTCAAAGGGTCATCGAGATCGATCTATTGCGGCGGCTGCATGATTCTGGTGCTGGAACCCGTATTAGACGCTTTTACAGGCCATGAGTATGATGTGGCGCGATCATTTCCTTCTGTCTTCACCGTTCTCTAGTACGCCTGCGCTAAAGAGATTGCTTGGCCACGGTGACCGGTGCGAGTGCTGTTAATCTGCGCTTCTTGCTGTTAATCTACCTTTCTTGCTTTTCATTTGCCACCCAATATAACTTCAATCTATCCATTTCGACACCGAGCGCCTACACAAGGATCGATATCTATTGCTTGCGGGATGAAATCTTACCCCGGGGCTGGCAAGTCCCCCAGTCACTACCTATGCGTCCACCGCTTTGGCGCGCAATCTTCACTCTATATTTACGACAAATGTTTCTGAGTCAAGTTTTTTTTCCGGCTCTGGAGCGCCCGGCGGCTCACCAACGGCTCACTGCAGGTGCGAACGATCATCTACGCTGCGTGAGTCGGCACATCGTTGTCTGGCTTTATTCTGAGACCCCGAAAAGTTCTTGTCTCGCCCGCCGATCTATTCTTCGACCTTGAAACCTGATACATAGTGCCCGGGGTCTAGGCTACGCTGCCAAAAATCGAGCTGTCCGGCGTCAGCCGGCTATATAAATACCGCTATATGACTCGAGACACACCCAGTCGGTACCTCTTCCTTAGCAGTCACGCGGAAGATTCCTGAATCCAAGCAGTTCACTCATGAGTGAACAACTAGGTAAGAGTTCAGGTTCTGCGGTCTTCAAAAGCTACATTGGTGCTAGTTTCTTTCATAGGTCGTGAAAACGGAAATCAAGGGACGTGGCAATAACGAGGGATATCGTGCCAATCTGAATGGTGAAAATCGCAGTGGTAGCGCGAAAATGAAGGTGCGCCGACATAGCTCGGCTGCTCGGAATGATGTCCTTGACCTCTGTCTCTAGCTCGGATCTCACAGAGGCTATCGGTCGAATCTTGAGATATATTACTCAGAAATGCTACTGCAAAAAACGCGGATACCCACTGTTTTACCCAGTGGTTCAGTCAACAAAGAACAAGGAGTCGCAATCGGTGACATTGGCAGCTTTACGCCCCAAGGAATCTTCGAACGATATTTCAATGTCTTCCTCGACGCCGATGACCCCGCCAATGCTCGATGCCCTGAAGGGTTCGTTCCCATGCAAAGGGATGACAATATGTCATATGAGATTATGGAGGACTGCAATTCAACCTGGTGGTTATTTGTCGTCGCCAACCGTGCAAAGGGATCCGAACGACGGCAATGTTTCGTGAGTCAGTTCATATGTGAAGCATGACAGAGGCATTGAAACCAAAATTGTGCATAGCGAGTATGTATTTCGTTGCGGTGGGTTGAGTGGTGCGGTGCTCGCCCTTCCAAGCGGTTCACATCGACGAGAGCTCCGAGAACAAGAGAAATTGCGTCAATACGCAATTCAAAATGCCGAAACCTGGTATGCGCACATCGTAAAACAACCTGGAACGGGAGCTTTCAAACGGTGACGTTTTCCTCGTCACTGGACATGAAAGCGCTCAGTCATTCGGGATGGCATGGTATTCGGAAAATCGACAACCATTCAGAATCAAGTTTCAAAGGGCAGCAGATCAGGTTTCCTACCATTGGACTCCTATACCCGGTGAAGTGCATCGGGCACATTTCAAAAAGCTACGATCAGCCAGGTACTGTCTCAAATCATGTAGTATTTTTGAGAGGGTGGTCGATTTCTCTCGGACCACGGGTTCTAGCTCGAACGCTTGGCCTAGTAGCAGACACTTCGTCTTTGACAGAGTTTGAATCAAACCTGGGAGCCTTTCCCCTGTCCAGTTCCCCAACTTGCTCTTCCTTTTGCTGGGAGTTCGTGTATTCATTCCAATAACAAGGTAAGGCATAAACCATTTTCCTCTTCCTTTCCTGATGTCCCCCTCAGCCTCAGCTTTCAAATCCCTCCGTGCTCATCAATGAATATCTTCTCCGCAAGGTAAGCATTGGGTGACAGTCTCTTGAAATACAATTCAAACACGATGTAGGTTCCAGATGCGGTCATTATTTTCAGCCACGACAATGATTGGTGTACTATACTGGAAAATGTGCTTCATTCTGACCATCGTTCTTGCATACTTGGTTGACCTTATTAAATCAGGTATCTGTCCATAATTTCTGCGTTGGATTTTGTCAAGCAAATAGGGATGTATTTTACCATACATACTGAGACAAGTATGTTGACAGTTTCCCTCTCATAATGTGGTTCCATAATTCTATCATGTTGTAGATGCAATTTTTCCTAGAAAAACAGTCAGATCTAAAGAGGGGAGTAGACTTTTCACATTCAAAATTTCCTTTCCAGGTAGAACCTATCATAATGGCAATGCTTGGGTCATTTCACCCACAAACTTGGGTCATACAATGATAAACGAGACCGGGCTCTGCCAGCAAAGGCATTGTTGAAATTGTTGGGTTCCTCCCATAAACAAAGTTTTTCAGCACCTACTCTTCTGCATGAGGATATGAATTCACCAGGTACTGTTAACCAACCTAATTATAGGTCTGAGACTGACTGCTTGCAGTGTTTTAAATATAGCTGTATAAATCAAGCTGATGTTCATCCCCAACTCAAAACTGTTGAACTCTTCTCCCACAAGTTCGGGAATATGCATGCTAACTTGACATGGTGTCCCAAAGCTCAGCTGGAATACTGGTATCAGTTCAATGAGCAGCTAAGAATTCTTTTGATCTATGGACTGGAGCATGATGCCAAGTCTCAGTTGCCCACACGGGGGCAAGAAAAATCACCGTTGTCCATGTTGTGCTCAATCTCTCCTCAACTCAGAACAGAGGGTTTCGACTGCCTGACTCAGTGGCCATGTCAGACACCTCTCGGCCTATCATGGATGCACAAATCTGTAGGCACTGGCAAGTCAGTGATAGCTCAATCATTCTGTGAAGAGCTGCATGCAGAAAATTGCCTCACAGGTAGCTTCATTTGCAAACGAGGCTATTCAAAATGGCAAAATGGTTTGAACCCCTTTTCCCCACTGTAACCTACCAAATCTCGGTTGCCTGTCCTGTGTTTAAAGCCATTTGCGAGTGTGGAACTACCATCCAAGTCTACTGGAATACTGAGAGTGCTGTCAAGATGCTGCTTGATACAGGAGCAGTTGTGAACATACTTGGTGACAAATACAGGACTACAAGAAACAAAGATCTGGTCTGAAGTGGACTGGTACCTCAGCTTCAATTGGTGCTATTAGACTCGGGCAACGAGCCGAGCCGAACGGATGGCGAAGAATAAAATGATCGTGAGATTTGCGTTGTTCCCTCTTGTTGTTTTCAACTTGTTGTTCATTGTAGATGTCAGCTACGGAATCTATAACTGTATTTTTCGTCAAATAATATTCATGTTATTGGGTACGGGCATTGCCCTTGCCAGTTGCCGACTTTTCGCCCTTGTCCCACGGTCCCAAAAGGGAAATTTGCGTGCCTTGTGTACTCCGTGGCCGCAAACCGCGAGCTGGCTCGTCTGACGCAAGTGAGCCATTGTTCTTTCAGCATGATGCCACCCAGCGCGGTGTCGAGCTTGTCCAAAGAAGCAGGAGTTGAGTTTTACTTGGCTTATGAATAATTGAGAGACAAGCGAAGGTACTTGATTGTAATATCTGATTCATGGTGGCAGGGTTCACGAGCTTGGAATTGAGTAGATACTAGAATTATTTCTACTGGCTACAAGAGGTATAGGGAGGGGAAAGCAGAAACGCAGGGCTCCGGGGGTATTCAAGGTACAGAAAGAAACAAGATGCAGTGACGTGTAGAAGGGAGGTGCGTGGAGAATGAGTTGGAGAGGAAGGTTGGGGAAGGTAGCGACGTAGTTCACAATGATATGGGAGAACAACAGGAGAGCTTACCGTTGCCACTCTGGGATTCGTCGAAAAGCCACCTGCACCCTCCAACTCAGTCTCCGACCCTGTAAGCAGCGTTGTTACTGAGCCTTCTGCGGTGGTCAAGGTTGGTTGAGGGTGTCGATACTACCGGTGGTTTAGGAGGTGTGAGTCGTCTAGCCAGCGACGACGGAGCCGGTGACCATGAAAACGGTGCGCTAGTAGGCTGGAGTGATCATTGGGGAGAGACAGTTGTGGAAAGAGAAGAGTGACGGGAGTGACGGTGGCCGCTGCGGCAGGTGAAGACGAACTGGCTCGCTGGTTCGACAGGGGAGCAAACAAGGCACGCGAATTCCCCTTTCGGGAGCGTGGGACAAGGGCGAAAAGTCAAAACTTGCCCTTGCCAAAAGCGGCAGCTTTGGTTGTGTTTGGTTGGCTGGGGACCTCGGTTCCCAACTTCGCAAAGGCTTCAGCCTCTTACAACGGCGTCCTATCCCTTAGGTCCATTGATAGATGTTGTAGGGAATAAGCATTAAAACAAAAGTACTATGCCGGATTTTTGAATTTTGATGTGATTTGGTATGAGATCGCCTTTTTTTCGGAAAACCCAGCACCTTCACAACACATAGGGAAAATTTGAATAATCCGGCATAGTACTTCTGTTGAATGATGGATTCTGAGCAAAAATTGCCCGCGGTGGTCAAAGGATTGGGCCAGATTTGAAGGACGAGAAGCTTTTCTACGGAGACGACTAGAAACCCCCAGTTCTATGGCCCAAATATCCCCGTTTTACTCCACTTAGTATTCAGAAAGCTCTCAATACTTGATATGAATATATCTTGTGAATTCTTGCCAGGTAAATGAGGCGGCAACAGTTGTATGTAGGCGATCAATGTAATTTTCAAAGTAATATGCTAATAACTTTCTTAAATCATCAGTAATTTACTCAAGCCAAAGTAGAACCATGTATGAATTTACTGCCTTCCCAAAGGTTATATGCCGGATTTCTTGTTTTCGACCTTCGGGGCTCACAGGACATTGATTTCAGCAAAATCAAGCAGGAAGTCATAATTTCTGGCAACGAAACACAGGGCTCTGTTAATATTATGATACACCCGCTTATACCAAGCAAACCTCCCACATGAAGTGTGGTATTCTGAGCCACCGTTCAACCTGCAGAGCAAGCTGTATGTGCCGTTGTTGAGGCTTGTGACGATTGTGACATGCGTGACGAGGAAGCGAAACCGGTTGACTTCTGGTTCAAATTTGAGCCTGAAGCGAGATTCCAAGGTAAAAAGTCTGTTTTTCGTGCTGTGGAAGCGCTTGGTGGTGTTTTCCATGTTTTCTTTTACTACCTACATCCCGATGGTATGCCATTTCCACCTCAATTGCCCGATATCACTCCGAGAGATGAAGAACTTCTCAATATTTTTACAGATCCATGCTCTAAGACATAATTTGAACACTTTCCTCCCTTATGTCTATGCTTCTACATCGTTGTGGAACACAGAAACCGACGGAACATGCGGAGAAGGAGTTTGATTGGGGGCAAACAAGGCCAAAGCTGCCGCTTTTGGCAAGGGCAATGCCCGTACCACAATGTTATGAGATGCACAACTCACCGCTCACAAGCGCACTTAGAATGCACAGTGACATGTCATTTTTGCACAGGTAAACAGTTTTTGCCTGTCAACGGTTACACCGCGCGTACTGCCGGTATCATCTCCGTGGTTGCCCATAACCATATGGATTTTATAAGACCCTTGAAGACATTTTCCAACCGTGGGAACCTGACGGGATGTGTCGATAGTAAGTCAATTGAACATTTCCTTAGGTTTCCGGAAATCTTGTTGCTGTATTCTTACTTGAGAAGATAGCTGAGGGCCTGGCACTTTATAAGGCAACACCATACAAGGCCTATACTGTTGGTAATCAAAGAACATGTGAGCAATTTATTGACAAAACGACCCGGCTTTGAAGACCGCCGCTATTTCTGAGATCTCTGTCCGGCAAGGACATCGCATAGAGTTTTTCGCTTACCATCGGATCGTGGGCAACTCCCGGAGGTGAAAATGTGATAATTTCTTCTCAGCAGCAATGCCGAGCGTATTTTGAACCCCGCGTATTTTGAACCCCGCTAATGGATGGGCATAAATCCAGTCCAGTAATGATTGAGGTACGATGGCTATTGATATACCAGGATTTCTATGGGGCGGGAGTTTAAGACAATGACCCGAGAAAAAGAATCAGAACACATCCAGCGCAACATTTAAGCGCACACAGCTGGTAGCAAACATCCTGGCTTGGGCACTCGGCGTTCCGTATTGAAATTCGTACGGGAAATATTGAGCTAGGCTTCAAGGAGAACGAAGTGGATGGAAGTAATGGAACTCCACAAAGTGAGCAAAGCTCGAGGCAATTCGAACTGCTATTGCGATGAAACGGTGCGTGTAGGTGTAGGCGTGAAATATACCGAAAATATACAATCACAAAATCTAATCCAATACGACGTGTGTGTGTGTGTGTGTGTGTGTTCGGGGTGGCGGGAGCACGTATCGTCCCTCAGAATACTTGTGCAAACTTCAATCAATCAAGGTCGCTACGGTTTGAGCGGGACGAACTACTAGATTGTCTAGCGAGAACGTAGCAGGCAAAACGATTCGCAGCGGGAGAAGCGAGAGTCACTCTTTCTGAGACTCCGAAATGAGAAATTCTGAGTCTAGCGGGGAGGGTCTCCGTGCCAATAGAAAAGTGTCACGCGGTAGTGGATCGTCAACCGGCAAGAAGCTTTCTGGATGACAACCGCCGGGCAGAAGGCGCGGCTCAGCGGGACGGGGTTCTTATTCAACTGGTGCGGCTCTGGCGGAGGAGCGGGGCTCTTACGTCAATGGCGCGGACACTAACAGTGACCGGGGCACTTACCACCACTACGCGGCGGCGATCACGAACGGGGGTCTTGGTTTATACCCGCGGAACGGCGAGAAACGGGGCTTCGTATTCCAGGAGGGCTCCGGCCTCGAAAGGCTGGCGGGGCTCTCAAAGTTCTGGCGGCTCGGTATGCCACAAGTCTTTCCGTATCACTCGAGTCTCTCTCAGATATCAAGTCTAGTCTCTTTCAAAGTCCAATTCAAATTCTAGAGTCCGCTACAAACTGCCCTTGTCTACGGGTAGGTAATTGACTGAGTAACAAAAAGTACACCGGGGGATTAAATACATGCAGCAGGAGCAGAAACAACCAAATAAAATCATGATGAGAGAGTGTCCAAGTTTGATGCGCGCCCGCTGGATCCAATGGTATATTTGGGATTGCGAGTCATGAGTGAAAAGACTGCCTCCCGGAGAAAGTCCATGCGGGCGGGTGGGTATTGCGCCTTATTGCAGTGCAATGGCGGCTGGTTTCCCATGGCCCCGGGAGGGGACACGAAATTCCTCCTTCATAATATGGTCTTGCCGCTGGCCGAGTTGAAGTCGAAAAGGCTTCCCGCTGAGTAGTAGGTCAACGGCTCGACAGTGGTCAAGTTCGTCTCCTATTCTATCTTCAGAACAATCTAAGTTCCAGGGGAAGTAGAGAGAGCCGAGCCGCGGTTAGCACTCGCCACTCGCCGTTCGGGTTGTCCGCAATCAGCGGGGAATGTCCCCGGCAACTCGCCATGTCCTTCTCATCATTCTCACAGAGCCGCTGGCTCTGCGGTGCTCCGGCTGGTAGTCGGTTAAGTCCCGGCTGTCCATGTTCAGCTGGCATGCTCGGTTAGAGCCTGCCGCTGATGATGTTTGTCGGTACAGTGGCGGCCGTACTGGGTTCGAAGTTGAACTCAGATGGTCCCCTGCTAGATCCTCTTCATGTGGGTCGGCGGGTGAGCGCCTAACCTCGGGGAGGTTGGTAGTTCCTCTTGGTCGCCTCCAGCACCTCGAGATAGTAGTTTCCCACTAAGTCTCTTGGCCCGGCAGTTTAGAAATAGTCAGCGGCAGAGTCTTGCACCCGTGTTTAGGGAAACCGTCGCTAAGCCGCCGCTACCCGTTAGTGGCCTGCCAGCTTATCGGCTATCCACAGCAACAATATACTGCCCGCGAGGTCGGGCATATCTTCTGTTATCCTAGCCTCACTTCTCCCACTGATAGGTCTCGAAAATCGATAAATTCCGGGCATTTCATGCCTAGCCGCTGAGCGGCCCTATCACCGACTCGCGTGATGGGAGTGTAGGGGCCACAACGGGAATTGCACGGCATAATCCACATTACTCAAGACATAGGGATGCATGTGGAAAGGAAAACTCACCATAATATGGAAAAACAATCTCTTGTTATGCCCGTGCACAACACCCGGCCAGTCCTACCCCTCATTTGGATTCATCCGGATCTCCGACTTCTTCCCAGGACCTGTCAGCACCCTCATCCTTGCTCTGGCTTGCCAGCCATCAATGCTGCTGGAGCAAGATGAGCTGTATCCCAGTTCCCTATGCGGATCTCCTTACGGAGTCCTCACCCAACCGATCCTATGTTTCCTATCCACCTTCCCTCACTCGGATTCATACCGATGCTTGACTATCCATTGGACCCTTCACGCATCCCTTGTCAATGCTCCCGGCCTAATCCATCACTCATGATGCCGGAGCAATGCAGACTTACCTTGGTCCCCTTCCGCTCATACCAGTCCTCCCACATACGGATCCTATCCTTCCCATTCCATCTCCCGCTTCACCTTGGACTCATATGGATCTCGGACTTCGCCAGTGAACTTCCTGCATTACTTGCCGATGCTCCGGCCTGCACAGCCACTCGTCCGGCCGGAGCAATGCGGACTTCCTCCTCGGTCCTCCTCTGTTCATCCCGATACCCCTACAGAGTCCTCTCGCATCCCATCCTATGTTTCCGATTCATCCCCGCTTCGCCTGGGATCACGTGGAAGTCATCTGACTTGGTTTATCCCGTTCATTCAGCTCCTCCTCCTAGTCCCTTATGCTGATGACATCTACTCAGCCGAGACATTGGACGAGGCGCACCCAAGGTTCATCCGGATTCAGTTCTACCTCCCTCTGATCCATTTCTGTTCATCCTCGAGTTCCCCGCATGTCCGACTTGTTCGCCTGGTTCCCCTGGCCATCCGTCCGGCCCGGTGATAAGCAGGCTATTAGGCTAGTAGTGGAATGTGCAGGAATTTGCGCGTTTTGCTAGCTAAGTACCTATCTATTAGGCTCAAGAGGGTTAGGATCAGTCCTGGATTGCTAACCAAGACACGGCCAAGTCAAGGCAATACCTGGACGTATCGTAAGGAAATCACCAGACCGAGCGACGTACCTCAAGTAAAGGTATTTGGGCTCCGCTAAGAGTATAAAGCCTCTTGGGTCCACGAGTTGTCTAAATACCACCAAAGGGACTTAACAAATGGCCGTCCCACCTGTCACATACTCTAGCTAGACGAGCGGGCTGCCTGGCTAACCAACTGATCAGCCGAAACACCATGATCAGGACGGCTGGCTAAGGCATCACTCCGAGGCATTTACGGAACAGTCATTGTCACTTACACGCATCAAGGGATCACGAAACCTATCACGGGGAACACAAGCCGGACTCCAGATAGTGTTCAAGATCCCGTCCTTGGCCTGAACATAGGAAGTATGGGTATCTAAATGACCGTTGGATACTCAGCTTTCTGTTTCTGCACAAAGCCAGGCAAAGGCTTAAGCAAGGAACTCATAACTAAGGAACCTCTTGGAGAGTGGACGTATTTGATCGTGGTTGTGAAACGATCGGAAACCAGGGATGAAGGAAAGGATCATAAATTATCTGGATGCCTATTGGACAATGTATTAAATAGACCATGGACGGTCGCACAGTAATCAGTAAATAGTAAGCTAGAATGTACAGTATATAAGGCCAGTGGTAGAAGGTGTTCAGTACTGGATTCCTGACCTAGCTAGGGCGTGTCGGTTTAACTGACTAAAGTCCCGAATAAAGGCAGAGATCTAGGGCTTGACATCCTATATCAACTCTATACCAGGAGCTCTGTTTAGCGTTTTGTACAAGTTTCTCAATCTACTCGCGCCCACTCTTAGTGTGAATTTGGACTTTAAGGCCGTCTGTGTGGTATCAGCGGCATTGGACTTGGATATTGTGTGAACTCTGTGTTAGCTGTGTGGTATCAGCTTTTGTTGGACTTGGAATCGGAATTGGACTTGGCCTAGCTGTGTTGTATCAGCTAAATATTGGACTTGAGCACTCGTTTGGCTTTTAGTCAAGAGAGGACTTGATTCTATCTGGCACTCAATCGTATTTAGCACTAGTTAGAGGTTTATATCTTAGGCTCCCTTCGATCATCTTAAACAAGTGATCAAACGAGCTGTACTCGGCGTAGTTATAGTACCATTACAAGGGGGAAAGTAGTTAGGATTGGGTTTGTTGGTTCGCTAGCGGTTTGAAAGCTAGATAGGCCTTCAGGGTTAATCCACAACTAACTAGTACTTGCTGTACTAGACCGCGTGCAAGCGTTTCATCTGGAGCCCACCGCGAGGGGGGTTAAAGATTAAATCTTTGTGCTATCTATCGGTTTTTGTGTTTTGGTAGACTTGTTCTCCGAAAAGCTTAAACAAACCATTCGCCATTCTACCTAACAATCCGCAAGGAGAGGAAGGGGAAGAAGAGGTTTATCAAGCCTCAGGCACACAACCGTCAACTTATTGGGATAGACCGTCTACACGATCTACTCAAAGGTCGGCTTTAGCAGGAGTATCGGTTGGATTACCCACCGCTACTACTAAAAACAAATCGGCAGCGCAACGGGCAAGGGAAGAGCAGGCAGCTAGGACTAACTCGAGGACTCTAGCTTCACGCGAAAGAACCTTAGTTAACCCTTCTATCTCTACCGCACCTATTGCCTCCACCTCTAGTCTAAGGGAATCCCCTTTGGCTATATCTAGACCCACGACAGATGAAAAACTGGCGGACCAAGCCTCTACCTCGTCTACGGCGCCTATCCAGACGCCTACTTTTGTACCTACCGTTGATCCGTCTACGGTCAACAACCCAACACCAACAGTTATTCAACCAGTTGCCCAACAGCGACCAGCTAGAATGACTTCCCAGACTGGAATCCGTATGCCCGCACCCTGGGACAAAAATGGGCCTTCATTCGATGGGAAATCGGCTAATTCACTTAGACGGTTCTTTAAGAATATGGCTACTGTTATCCTGACAGGAGGGCTAACCTCGGATAAGGAAAAGAAGGAAAAGGTCTTGGACTACATCCATGACCAAGATATCATTGAACAATGGGAGCGAATGCCTTCGCATGCAACCGGGACCTATGATCAATGGGTCAAAGAAATTAGGAACTTGTTCCCAGAATTAGAGGATGCGGAAGTTGGGTCTCTGCGTAAATTGGAGAAGCTTTGCTCTGAATTTGAAGACATTCCCGTCACGGACTTAGGGAAAGTCAGAAGGTTTAGCATAGCTTTCCTCAACGAAGCCGAGAAACTGCTTAAACCGCCCGCCTCAATTGACAATGGGCAACTAGTAGCTAAGTTCTTGGGATGCTTAGATGAGGACTTCGAGCAAAATGCAAAGAAATTCGAACTCCGGGCAACCTGGACTTGGATTAGTAGGGTTAAATCCTCCCCAGCCGGTTAACCAATTTAGCGTTCCACAGTTTACTGTTGGAATGCAGCCGGCTGCTCCTCAGTTTATTCAAAATCCGGTCCAGCCAAATGGATTACTTGACATAGCTCAGATGTGCAACTTAGTTGACGCATTTAGGGGAACTCAGAAGGTAGATCAGTTTGCGGTAACGCGAAATGGGACTACTACTGAGCAACCCGCCAATCCAAATTTCTAAAGCGTTCAAGGATGGAGGCGGTGGAGATACCCGTTAGACCACCAGCCAGGCCTCCGGAGAACCGAGAAAAGGCTAGCGAATCAGACAAGAATAAAAATTGGCGAGTAAAGTTCATAGATGAATTGGAGCAAGATATGGGGATGTTTATAGCTCGGCTAAAAGATTGGCCAGAGCCAACTAATCAGAAGGAGTTGAAGGTTTTCCTAGAAACCTTAAGACCCTTCCTACCAAAAGTTGTTGGGTTAGAGGAACCATTCAAATCGCTTAACCATGTCAGTGATGCTAAAAACTGGACTTGGTCGGGTAGAAGCCAGGGGATTTTCGAGATAGTTAAGACTTTAGTTGGGGAATGGGTTGAAAGACAATCGAACCCTGCCTCGCAACCTAGCCAGACTTCTCAAGAATCACTACCCGAGGAAATGAGCGATTTAATAAAAGAGGCAGAGTCTAGCCAGACAAGAGATTCTTCACCTCCGCTTCCTCCGACCATTACAGTTAATATACCCAGGCCAGTAGATAAGGCATATCGTTTAGAAAGTCGAACTGTAGACCCAGGAATAGCTAAGGACCTCGCCGAAAGGTGTGGGAATCTACCTATTACCATGACCCAGAAAGAACTTCTAGCGGTAAGCCCCGCTGTGTCTAAAGAGGTGAAGATAAAGGCCACTAAGGTCAGAGTACCTTATGTTAAACCGAAAATAGCCAAAGACTTTCTTGTTCAAGAGGTAGACTTATTCTCTGACTTAAACGGGGAGGAGGGATTAAAGCTGGATTACGATGCTGTGGATGTAGCCACGGTTGAAGTGTTTGAAAGCTTAATTATCGCTCCACCGAATGAGGAAGGAATACCTGAAGGGGCTTTAATCATCACGGACCCAGTAGTTGAATATTACAACTCATTTGGGGCGGACGAAGCTCCAAAACAAATCTACCAAACCTTGGCAGAAAACTATGTAGCTAACGATTCGGAACCTATAAGGGTAATGTTCCCTGTAATTGAAGGCAAAGAACGGGTAGAAGCGGTAGTTGACAGTGGTTCTCAGATTGTGTCCATGGCTAAAGCTACGGCTGAGCGGTTAGGACTAACCTGGGACCCAAGTGTTGTAATTACCATGCAAGCAGCTAATCTGACTTATAAGAAGTCGGTTGGTTTAGCCAAGAACGTGTTGTTCCGTTTTGGAGATATTGTGGCTCGCCTTCAGGTGCATATAATGGAGAACCCAGCCTATGAGATTTTGCTGGGGAGACCCTTCGAAGTCTTAACTAGAGCTTCGTCCCAGAATGAACCAGATGGAGAATGTACCATCACTATTACGGACCCGATTACGTTTAAACGCGCTACAATGGTCACATGGGCGCGAGGAACGTACAAACCTCCCACGGTTGAAACTGTCCTGGAATCAGGCGGTGGAAACAGTGGTAAAGTTGCGCAAGATAACCCGGGCAGTACAGCCCAGGGTTTTCAAGCCCCTTCGATGACTTGATTAATCGAGGAGAAGAGGTAGCAATACAAGTAGGGTTTAACTCGGTAGGGGAAATGGAGATACAAGGCTACCTTCCACCCCGCAACGGCAACTCGTTTAAGGAATCAGACATAACCCTTGCGTATTTATTAGCCTCTAAAAGCTGTGACGAGTTAAACGAGGACGTAGAAGCCTCAGTTTTACTTAATCAGTGGATTAAACAAGAGACTAGTAGACCGGTTAGAAAAACGGATGGGTCTGGATATCAGATACTCCAGTTCGAAGAACACCTACCTAAGGAATTTGGAATCAGACCTATGGTAGGGGAGGTAGACAAGAAGCCAGCCCACGAGTTTGAACCAACGCATAGGTGCCTCTGCTGTGAGAAGATAGACTTCATATCTCCTCCAAAAGAGGATTTGACCCGTTCGCAATGGACATGGGTCAAGAAGGAAAAACTTGTCCAAGTATTTGCTGGAAAGAAGTATAAACCGGTTGCTCTGAAGACTAGGCCAATATACGGGGACCTACCAGAGCAATATAGGATCAAGAGGCAAATTCTAGGCAACCCCCTGGAGGGAATGCCGGAATTAATACCTAATCCGCCGGATTTTACTCCGTCTGGGAAATACACGGCTGAACGAAAAGAGATCATAGATAGCATCCACGAAGGGGACTTTCTTTGGCCAGAAGAGAGAAAGCTGCTACATTATTTAATGATGGTTCAAGAAGCTGCCTTCGCCTGGGATGACTCTGAAAGAGGGTGCTTTAGGCATGATTTCTTCCCGCCAGTCGAAATGCCAGTAGTGGAACACAAGGTCTGGGTAGAAAAGAGCATACCCATACCCAGGGGCCAGTTAGAAGAATTCTGTCGGGTAATCAAGAAGAAAATAGACGCGGGAGTTTACGAACCGTCTAATTCGTCTTACCGCTCAAAATTCTTTGGGGTGATCAAGAAGGATGGGAAGTCTATTCGGCTAGTCCATGCCTTAGAACCTCTAAACGCGGTCACTATTGCCCATTCTGGGATTCCACCGGCAACGGATGAGTTAGCTAACCACTTCGCGGGCAGAGCCTGCGGTGCTGTGTTAGATTTATACTCTGGGTATGACCATAGAGATTTAGCTGAAAGCTCGAGGGACTTCACTACGTTCCAGACTCCATTCGGAGCTCACAGACTAGTTAAGTTACCACAAGGCTGGACTAACTCAGTACCCATTTTCCACGACGATGTAACCTTTATTCTAAGGGATGAAATACCTCACGTCGCTATTCCCTACATAGACGATGTTCCTATTCGAGGACCGGGAACTCGCTATCTAAATTTAAAAGGAGTATACGAGACAATTAAAGGGAATCCTGGAATAAGGCGCTTCGTCTGGGAACATCTGCATAACTTAAACAGAGTTATACAGAGGATCAAATATTGTGGGGGTACCTTTTCGGGGACTAAAGCCATCCTTTGCAAAGATGAATTTCCGGTCGTTGGGCATATATGCTCATTCGAAGGGAGAAGACCATCGGAGGACAGGATAGGCGTCATTGAAAGGTGGCCACCGCTTGAAACAGTCTCGGAAGTTAGACAATTTCTGGGAGTTGTTGGGACCATGCGGATGTTCATCAGAGCTTACTCAGTCATGTCTAAACCCTTAACTATGCTGCTTAGGGTGGACATCTTGTTTAATTGGGGGGAGCTAGAGCAGAAATCGATGGACTTAATTAAGTACGCGGTTAGGCATTGCGAAGCTCTAAAACCTTTAAACTATGAATGGGAAAGTAGCATTGTCCTGGCAGTTGATACTTCTTGGATGGCAGTCGGGATAGAATGCTATCAGTGTGATCCGGACGATCCCAAAAAGAAGTATTACGCTAAGTTCGATTCAATTCCCTTGAACGATAGAGACGCTAGATTCTCTCAGCCAAAACGGGAGTTGTATGGTTTACTAAGAGCCCTACTCCATATGCAATATTGGTTACTTGGCTGCCGTAAACTGGTGGTAGAAACAGACGCTCTTTATATAAAGGGGATGTTGAACAATCCAGGGATGGGACCAAACGCCACAATAAACCGCTGGATAGAGCAGATTCTTATGTTCCATTTCGAACTTAAGCATGTCAGAGGTCTGACATTTTCACCAGATGGTTTATCTAGACGGAGGAAAGTACCTGGAGACCCAGAATACCCTAATCCAGGGCTTGGGTACGAAGACAATCCCCCTCCAGAAGATCATCAAGACTGGGAATATGACATTCCTCAACCGTACGACTTTGAAGAGTTCAAAAGAGAGATCGACACAAGGGGAGGGTATATCCAAGAAATATATCCCGACCTGGGCGAAATCCCTTCTTTCGACAAAGCTGTACAGCAGTTTAGCTTGAACTGCGTGGAAGAGTACAAGGGAGAGTTAGTGATAGGGAAACGGGTTAGAGCGGCCTATGAGGATGAAGGGTTAAAATTCCCTGCCTATCTAATGGACCAAACCCAAGAACCTGAAAAACTGCTCCCCGACTCACATTTTAAATATGATCCTTCCAAGCGGGAAAATTATCCGGAGGAACATAGAACTGAGTCTGCCAAAAACCAGGATAGAAAACTAGAGTTACTAGAGGAGTGGTTTAAGGACCCTCTGAAGCGACCTGATGAGTTTAACAATAAACAATATAGGCGCTTTATAACGTACTCGAGGAAGTTCTTTCTGGACAAGGGACAATTGTATCGGCGAGGAGAGGACTCTGGCCATAGACTAGTTGTGAATAAAGAACACCAGATGTATATAATGAAGGCATCCCACGACAGTCTAGGGCACAAAGGCATTTTCTCTTCGAAATCCATGATTGAACTTCGATTCTGGTGGCCAGAAATTGAACGGGATCTGGATTGGTATATTAAATCCTGCAAAATGTGCCAGGTTAGACAAAGGGAATTAATGAGGATACCTCCGGTAGCCACCTACACACCCAGTATCTTCCAAAAGATACATGTAGATGTAATGGTAATGGGAGTACCCTCAAATGGGCATAGACTCTTAATTGCGGCCAGGGATTCTTTAACTAGGTATCTCGAGGCTAGGGCCTTACGCTCAGATACGGCAGAAGCGATAGGGCGCTTCCTGCTTGAGGAAATCATTTGCCGATGGGGTTGCCCGGCCTGGATAGTATCCGACAACGCTGGACAATTCCTGGCTGCGTTAGCTTGGCTTAACTCCAAATATGGGATTGCAGGAATTAGAATATCTCCTTATAATTCTCAAGCGAACGGACCTGTTGAAAGGGTTCATTGGGATATAAGACAGTCGCTATATAAAGCTACTGGAGGTGACGCGAGGAAATGGTTTTGGTTTTTATCTCAAGTCCTATGGGCAGATAGAATCACTACTAGGCGCGGCCTGGGATGCTCTCCCTATTTTGCAGTCACAGGTGCTCATCCTACAATTCCTTTGGACTTGGACGAAGCGACTTGGTTAGTTGAATATCCAGGGAAGATAATCAGCACCGAAGAGCTAGTTGGTTTAAGGGCAAAGGCCTTAGCCAAGCATATCCAACATATAGAAGAAATGAGGGATAGAGTTACCCGGGAGAAAGTCATTGCCGCAGAAAGATACGCTCGAATTCACTATAAAACGATTAAAGATTACAACTTTGATCCCGGTGATCTAGTCTTAGTCAGAAATACCACGGTTGAAAAATCGCTTAACTCCAAAATGGACCCGCGGTTTCTCGGACCTATGGTGGTAGTAAGACGGACAAGGAATGGGGCTTACCTTTGCTGCGAAATGAATGGGGCGATGTTTAGAGGGAAACTGGTGAAGTTCAGAGTCGTGCCGTTCTTAGCTAGGGAAAAGTTAGACTTACCCAGCAACATTGAGAAACTAATCGACATGACTTCGGCTGAACTGGATGAGTTGGCTGAGTCCGAGGATAATGTTGTCGAATATAAAGGAAAAGACCTACAATTCGACAAGGTCCATCTAAACCCTGACTGGGACCAGATGGATGACGCTGACCTGTCTGAGGATGAACCAGAGCCTAGCGAAGACGATGAGGACTTAGATGAAATGGACAATAACTGGACCACGGATAATCCGAGGAGATCCAAGCGAATTAACGTCTAAACATCGTAACGGTCTCTCAATCGGATAATAAAACGCAACGGCAAACTGGTTATTCTAGTAAGGACAGTGGAGTGGGTAGAGTAAAGACGGTATGGAGTTTGACTGGAACTGAGCTGAGATACGCATAAGGGCGAACAAGTCTAGCTAAAGAAAAGGTTAGAATAGGGAGTCCTGCGTCGAAGTAAAGGAAACATACCTTGTGGGAGGAGTATCGCTGGCCTTAAGGTCGTGCTCCGCCAGAAGGGCCACCAGTCGCTCCTGTTCATTACAAAGTCGCTCGGCAATCATGCCAAAGTATTCCAAGCGATGGATAATGAAACCGATCTCGGAGCGGTTCTCGTATTCAGCACGGATAAGAGCTCTATCGGAAATAACGGCTGGCTTGTGAATAACGAGCTTCTGGGCGAGCGCAATAAGGTCCTTGGCCTTAGCCGTGCCTTGATCAGTCGCTGGGAGCCGATAGAACACTTAGCTAAGGCGAAAATATGGGAAATAGAGACTGACCCTGGGGAACGGGGTTAGCCTCGATGAAGGAATTAGCGCGACGGCGCTTGCGGCTAGATTGGGGTACCTCGTTAGCGACTTGAGCAGCCTCCGTGGGGTTGGTCTTGCTGATAACCTTCATAGCTTTGTGGTAAACACGAGCACTACGGTTGAGGCGAGCAACACGGGTATAAGGAATGTGTACTGTCTCAGGGCGAGGAGTCGATTTAGACTTGGAGATTTTAGGCTAAGACGAAGGATAGTTAAACGATTGGGAACACGTCGTGATTTAGCGAACGTACCAGGGCTTTAACTGGAGTCTTGGCTTTGACCTTGCTAGCGTTCTCAATAGCGTCGATTTCTGCCATAAAAGCCTCTTCATCGATGGGTTCGGTGGAGGCGTCCTATAATAATGGAACGGTTAATGAGGGGAAGGTTAAACGGAATAAAGGACAGCCTACAACGGATGCGTCGTCCATAGGGACGTCCTCCTCGGGGAGAGCCTCCGTGATAATCTCTACCTCGTCCTTGGTATCATGGATATCGGGGGCGGACTTCTTCTTCTTGCGAGACTAGAGAAAAAGGAGGACGGCTTAGATAGGCTGAATAGAAAAGGAACTAGCTAAACGCACCTTCTTAGGCGTACCCTGGTTAGCCTCTTTAAGCGCCTCCTCCTTCTCCTGGCGGGCCCTCTCACGCGCCTCCTGCTCGGCGGCAGCCTTGTTGGCGCGCAAACGGTTACGAACCTTCTGGAGGTCTTCAATATAGGCAAAGACCGCTTCGATAGAAGGAGGGATGGGAGCTTTCTTGCCCTGAGTAGCCCAAAATTGGCGGAACTTATTCTGATAGCGAAAGAAGGCGTCGTAAATAGCGAGAATGGGTGCAACGACTTTGGGATAAGGAAATAAGGAGGCCTTAGACAGATAAACCTGTTAGCTAAAAAGCCTGGTTAATCTAGTCAAGACGCACCATATGCTCCGCTGTCTGCTCGAAGAGTTGCAACGTTCGGTGTGGGAGATGGGCAGGGAAATTGCAGGACATCGTGAGCGTGATGTTCTCCTCTACAACCTTCCAGAGGTTGGCGATTTCCGGGGGAATAATCTCAGAAGCAGTTTCGGCAGACATAGTCGAAATGGGAAGCGAGAAGAGAAGTGGATACGATGCTGAAAGAGGGACATAAGGGGAATAGTGCTTAAATAGCTCGCCCATTGTCTAGCAACTGGGACAGTTGTAATTTAAAAATGGGGGAGTGAGACTGCGGTTAATCAGGCGGAATTTTCGAAATTTCTCTGATCCTGCGGAGCTCCGCCAGAATTAAATTAAAGCAACGTCTGACAGTAGCTAAGGGATGAAGCGTTTTTGTGATCAGGAACCCTTCCCTATATTGCAAATCAAAGAGCCTGGGCATGGCGCGAACAAGTGTGGTTAAGGCCAAGCGGACGCTGGATAAACGATTCGGAGTTAGGCTAAGAAAAGACTGACTCAGATCACCGGCTAAGACGCCCCACCTTAACGAAGTGCTTGTCGGCACCTCAGGACGACCCCTGCGAACAGTCTAGTTAGATCGATCATAAATTCGGGCTAATTAGATGAGCGCGTCATTTAGTCGACTTAATTAAGAAGTGAGGTCATGACAGCGGCTAAACTGACACAATCTGTCAAATCAAACGGCTTAGCTAGAGCTTATGACCTCAGGTGGATAAGCCAGACGATTCACAAGATAAACTACGTTTAATTGTGAAAAGGCCATACAAACATCCTAAGGACTAAAACCGTCTACCGAGCTAAGGTATCTAAAAGTCGCTGGCGGCGTCCTCCCCAAAGATAAGGGCGGTATCAACGCAGTCAAGCACCGAAGAGATGAGATCCTTCTCACTGGTGGACTCTTTAGTTAGCTGCTCGCGGACGGAAGAACCTCCGACAGCACTAAGGCTAGTGTCGACAAAGATAGACATGGAGCCCTCGGCTAAGTCAGGGTCAGGACCGTTAAGGATGGAACGAGGCGACCGGACGGGGATGTCGTCTTTGTACTGGTCGTTGATGAGTGAAGCGAGGGTGGACCAGTTAAAGGCTGCACTCGAACCATCGGGCATAACGCCCTGGATAGATGGGCCAGCGACGGGGTCAGGATTAACGCGAGTGTTGGTTAAAGGGAAAATCCTAGCTTGGTGAGGAGAGTCCGTCGGTCCCATAGGAAGGGGTGCGATCCAAGGAATATCTGGGCCAGCCGCCTCCAGGGCGGCGCGCTTACGAGAAACCAAAGTACGCAAAATAGTGCTGATGGGAATTCGGCCAGGAAGGGAAGTCTCGATGACCGACAGGATAACGGAGAGCGAGTCGAGAGGAAGACGACCCAAGATGTGGAAATAAGCCGTATGAGTAGCGACCAAGTCGAGGTTAGCGTGAGCCGGAAAGATCTGGCCAGCGTAAATCATAAGCGACGACCAACGGCGCCACTTGGCTAGACCATCTGGATTGGGCTTGCGCTCTAGTTGGACAAAACGGAGGTTAATCCAACGTCAGATAAAGGAAAAAGAGGAAGACGCACTATGGCTACGCATAAAAGTGGCTAAACCTTTCTCGTGCTCCTCGACAAAACGATTAATGTCCATAAACTCGCAAGTGGAGTAGAGTTGAAGGGTGCACTCGCGGCAACCAGTCCCAGCGCGAGTGGGAGTGCAGAGGATACCTGCGTTGACGCAATTGCCGCAGGGACGCTTAGGCTAGAAAAGTGGGGAGTTAGCTAAGGGCTTGGACTTCTAGATTAACGAAGCTAAGACTTACACGGCGCTCCTGGAGCATCAACAAGAAATCCACCACTGTAGCTGGGCCAGGTTCATTTAAGCCAACGACCTGCGCGGCGATGTCGAGTAGAGTAGAATCGGCAGTTGGGGCCATACAGAAAGATTAGAAGAAGGGAAGAAGAATTAATTGGAGACGCAAAAAGGCAGAGTCCACCTAAATAAAGGTGGATCGCTGACGAGTCAACCCCTCCAGACTGTCTCAAGTTTAATTCGATCACCTTGAATCTATAACCGAACTACCGGATAAGATACAGGAGGGTCTGGGCTAAACTAGAACGAGCGGCTGGGTAAACTAAGGGCCAATTAATTAAGCTTCCCCTCGGCAAATCTCTTGGAGACGTAGGACACAGTGCCTGTGGCTTAGCCATCGGTAGGCAATTGCGCCAAACTCAAGGCGGTCAAAATAGGTACGGAGGTGGGCAATCTCGGCAGTAGACTTAGCTGCGTCAATACGACGCTTGACTTGGTCGCAGCGGGCCATATAAGTCTCCTCCCAAATAGTCTCCATGATCGACTGTATGTGAAGGTGAAGGAAAGCGTAGGGGAACATCACCCGGCCAAAGCGGGGACCTGTCAAGCGTCTTGGTTAATTGACTTAGCCGTTAATTAAACGGGAAGCTTACGGAGCGAAGTGAACTCAGGAGAAATACGGAACATCTGCCAGCGATAGAACCAACGGAAGCTGCAATAGTTGCAAAGCCTCTCCTCGCAAGCGGCGCAAGCCCTGCCCCAGAAGGAGAATACACAGTCTTGACCGCGGTCTGCGCACTGAGTACACGAGTTAAGAGACTAGGAAAGGGATAAGCCGTTATTTACGACGGGACAAGGAGAAACCTACGGGGTGATCCTCTAGATAAATAAAGGCGTATTCCTCCTCCAGGGAGTTGAAAGGCATAGCGAAGATGAGAGTGGAAGACAAGAAGTGGTATATCGAGATCGACTAGCTAAACTGGACTTTATACAAATCGGGCCCTAACAGGAGGTCTGGCTAAGATAAAGGCCCAATAAACTTAACGCTCGAAAGTATGGCGCGGGCGTATAACTGGGATGGTTAAGCCAGGGTCTGAACGCAGCCAAGCTGCGACTCCGAAAGTCCCGCCCCCGTGAGCCCGTTCGTGCGCCCTATACACTTCCATAGCTTCCGCTGGCGACGCTTGCCTAACCTTGAGAAGAGCTATCTCGAGCCTCCGTTCGTAAGCGGCCACGTTCCGTTTAAACAAAGGCTCGAAGTAAGCCTCAAGGTGGGACTCTGGGAAGTAGTCTCCGCCATAGCGAAGCTCTAGACAAACAAATCAGAACTTAGCCAAGGGTGATGAAACGGGATAAGACGAACCCGTCTTCTCCCATAATTCAGACTTGCGGAAGTCAAGGAAAGCAGGCCACTGGGCATAAGTGCAGTCTGACTGGTGGTGGAGTTCGCAGCGTTCGCAGCCTCTACCCCAGGCCTTGAATTTGCAAGTCAGCCCGAAGACATTGCAAGACTGGCATAGGCTTCCGGCCCCAGGCTAAACGGATTGCGCTAGCTAAGTAATGTCTACACGGCAAAAACGGAGGAAACCTACCTTCTTATCCTCGAGAAAGTAGTAAGTGAACTCCTCCTCCAGCGAAAGGTAAGCCCCCAAGGGCTCCAGAGGAGTTGGATGCGGATTGACCGCCATAGTTAAAGCCCAGGACCCCTATGAGCCAGGTTAACGTGAAGGTCGTCCAAACTAGGAACTCGATCACTTCGGCTAAGATTGACAGTCTGATTCTACTAAATCGGGAAGTCAATCAAAATGACATCACTTAGACGAAGGGTGGACAAGTGCCTAGTGGTTCACAATGCAGAAGGGAACGGCTTGAACTCTTAACTATTGAGTGAAATCTTTAGCTAAAATAAAGAGGTCTTAACCAGGCCTGTTTACAGGCTAACCAGCCTCTAGCGAAAGGAATTCAACCGTTATCAGGCAAGACGGATTCTGGGTAAACCAGAATGGCCAACTTGTAAGGGCTTTTAAGTAAAATTGGGACCGGCCCTCAAGTAGTTGACGTTCTAAAAAGACTAAGAAAATGGTATTAAAGGGACTTTCTTATAAAAAAGTAATAAAGTCCAAGAGGACTTGTTCACACAAAGGAAGACCGGTATACAAAAAGCTTTATAGATACCCTCTAAGCAGAGAGGGTATCCTATAGACGTTACATTTTTTTTTAGTTCTAGGGTTACCGATAATCTAACTATGGAGGCCTAGTCCAAGTACATAGTAGATGTTGTGCATTATAAAAACAAAAACGAAAAACGGCGCGTAAGAAGCGCGCGCAAACGGAACGACGAGCGGGCAAAAGTCCGTGAGCTTATCCCGACTCCACCGTATCCACCGCCATCTCAGTCCCGCTGGGTTCCGCGTCGATCGTCGACAAGGTAGCCTAGAGTAAAAGAATGGGGGAGATGGTCAGCAAAAGTGGATAGAGGAAGAATAAAGGAGGGACTTACCGGTTGCCCATCATCGCCCTCAGCAGCGACGGCAGCGGCAAGTGCATCGCGGTCAACCTTGATGGCGAGCTCTTCCTCCGACGGCCTAGGCGCTGGGTGGATCGCCTTCAAGTTGGGAGTCGACGCCGCATTGAACTGGTTGACGAGATGTTCAAAGTGAGCGCGGAGGTCGGCCGGGCTGACATCGACGGCGGAGAAGCGCGACAGGAATTTGTCGAGGCCAACGACTGAGATGATGTCGACGGCGTGCGCGTGGTAGTGGCGGAAGGTCGAGGCGAAGTCCTTGGCGGCGGCGCGAGCAATCTTGGCGGTATCGACATAGTGGTGGTAGCGAGAAAGCAAGACTTCACCAAGGTGGTCGGTGTCTAAACGAAACAAGTGTTAGCTAAAAAGTCCAACAAGAAAGGGAAGAAGGACTTACAGTTTGAGAACTTAGTGAAACGAGGGCCGAGTTGGTGGTAGAACTCCACCAGCTCCTCGTCGCACTTCTCAAACTCACACGAAAACCCCTTCTTGTGACAAGCGCTGCACTTCGCACCGAAAGCCGCTGGAATGCAAGTCTGGTTAAGCGCCAGGCACTGGATACAGATCCAGCCAGGCTAGAGTGGAAGAGTTGTTAGTTAAAGAAAAGGGATCGTTTAAGATAAATAAGACTTACGATCTTAGCTTTACCAAACTCCAATTCCATGATGGGCGCTGGATCGAACTTGGGAAGATGCTCGAAGGGCGGTGGCGGAGGAGCGAGTTCAGGCTTCGTGGACACCCTAGTCAACGTCCCGGGCGGAAGGTAGTTGTAAAACCGCGGCGGGGTCTTGCCCTTGAAGCGCACACCGTAGAGGAACGGGTGGTTAAGAGGAGTGACGATGTTGAACGGAGGCAGCGGGTTGAAGTCCTCTGGACTCTAGTCAGTAACAAGTAAAAGCTAAGTCAGTAAAAAGCGGACTTACCTGTGCCTGTAACCGACGAGTTCAGAAGACGGTGTTGAAAGACGTCGACAACCTGCTTGGCGAAAGCCTGAATCTCGGTTTGAGTCGGCATAGTCGTCTTAGCGTTGGGGTAGTGGATGGACCCGAGCTTGGCGCGACGGGGAATGACGAAGTTCTGGCGGCCGTCGACGACCACGACGGGAGCGGTGGGAACAACCTCGTCCTCGCCGTCGCTGTCAGCCTAAGGGACAAAAAGAGTTAGCCAAGTACAAAGGGCAGGCAGTCTAGACTAAAAGAAAGACTTACCTGAACGGACTCTTGGTCCTTTGACTTAAACATCTCAACCTCCCCGCTTTCCCCGAACTTGCGTTTGCGATTGTTGCCAGACTGGGCAGAACTAAAAAGAGGAAACGTTAGTTAAGGGAAAGTTGGGAGATTAAGAAACGGACTTACGACGAACGAGTGTTGGGGACTTCAACCCCATCGAAGACACGACGGCCAGGAGGACCGCGAACTTGCTGGACCTCGGTCTTCACCATGAACATGGGACGCGGCCTCACCGGGGACGACGACGCAGACGCGGACTGAGCATCCGGCTTCTTGGAACCCTTCGCGTCGGTGGACGAGGGCTCCTTAAAGAGGGACCGACGCTTGATGGGAACGGGCGGCTCGTACGGTGGAATCTCGAGTTTGGCGTACGGCGAAGTCTTGACGACCTCCTGCTTGACAAGCGAATAGAAAGGAGGGATCGACCAGTCGTACGGAGTGAAGTCGAGATCCGGCGCGGCGGCGAAAGGGATCTTGAAGTTTTCAGGAAGATCAGGATACTAGAGGAATATTTAGAGAATGAAAATAAGAAAGGAAAAAGGAGACGTACCTCGCCGGGATCCTCAGGAGGAGACTGCACAACGGAAGCCCAGAAATTTGGGACGACGTCCAGGAACTCGAGGAGGTTAGCCATCATGCCATTCCAGGCGTGGCACTCCTCCGGTTGAGACTCCCAAAGCTGCTCGTCGAACGCGTGCTCGATTGCGGGGAGAGCCTGACCAAAGGCGACGTAGGCGACCTCCTTCTCGATGGGTTCGGAAGCGGCCAGGAGGATTTTGTTGAGCGGACGAGTGCAAGGGTGGTTAAAGGCGGCCCAGTAGATAAGGGAGGCGTCGATTTCGGGAGTCGTGGGGCGGGGAGTAGCTTTGCCGGCGCGACGAGCAGACATTGTGGGTGGAAGATGGAAGAAAGGAATAAAGAAAATTTTCCTAAGTCCCTCTATTTAAGATAGCTGCGGACGCAGCTTCTTCTGTAGAAGGACTTGGAAATTTGGAAGCACTGGGATAGAGTTTGAGACTCTATTGAAAAGAAGCGCTATAAGTGGGCGATTCCATCAATAGAGGCTCTAATGAGAACTTACCGAATCGAGAATGGCTGATAAAGTTCAGATTCAGGGAAAGTTTTCAAGAAAAGAGCTCTTACCGGGTAATAGAAAGAGGAAAATAAGGCTTGTTGGGTATCAACAGGGAGGTATTGAGCAAAGGAACGTATCCCAGACAGGGGACGAACCTTTGGATCAGTTGCTCCCGCGGAAACAAAGAATCAGTCGAGGATTGATGAATCAATTAAAGAGATGACGTAAATTACGTAACTGGCTGGCCGGAGGCAAAAAAAACGCTTAAGTCGGATTCAGGACTTAGAATCCTGGCCAAATCATGACGAGCGCTAGCTAAACCGGGGCAAGGCTGGTTAAGTAGTTTGAGTAGATCTTGGGTGGTGGGGCTTGAAGACAAGCCTTAGCCTGGTCTAGATAGGAAAGTAGAGTTGACCGGGGACGGTCAAGAGCAAAGAATGGGGGAGATGATAAGCAGGCTATTAGGCTAGTAGTGGAATGTGCAGGAATTTGCGCGTTTTGCTAGCTAAGTACCTACCTATTAGGCTCAAGAGGGTTAGGATCAGTCCTGGATTGCTAACCAAGACACGGCCAAGTCAAGGCAATACCTGGACGTATCGTAAGGAAATCACCAGACCGAGCGACGTACCTCAAGTAAAGGTATTTGGGCTCCGCTAAGAGTATAAAGCCTCTTGGGTCCACGAGTTGTCTAAATACCACCAAAGGGACTTAACAAATGGCCGTCCCACCTGTCACATACTCTAGCTAGACGAGCGGGCTGCCTGGCTAACCAACTGATCAGCCGAAACACCATGATCAGGACGGCTGGCTAAGGCATCACTCCGAGGCATTTACGGAACAGTCATTGTCACTTACACGCATCAAGGGATCACGAAACCTATCACGGGGAACACAAGCCGGACTCCAGATAGTGTTCAAGATCCCGTCCTTGGCCTGAACATAGGAAGTATGGGTATCTAAATGACCGTTGGATACTCAGCTTTCTGTTTCTGCACAAAGCCAGGCAAAGGCTTAAGCAAGGAACTCATAACTAAGGAACCTCTTGGAGAGTGGACGTATTTGATCGTGGTTGTGAAACGATCGGAAACCAGGGATGAAGGAAAGGATCATAAATTATCTGGATGCCTATTGGACAATGTATTAAATAGACCATGGACGGTCGCACAGTAATCAGTAAATAGTAAGCTAGAATGTACAGTATATAAGGCCAGTGGTAGAAGGTGTTCAGTACTGGATTCCTGACCTAGCTAGGGCGTGTCGGTTTAACTGACTAAAGTCCCGAATAAAGGCAGAGATCTAGGGCTTGACATCCTATATCAACTCTATACCAGGAGCTCTGTTTAGCGTTTTGTACAAGTTTCTCAATCTACTCGCGCCCACTCTTAGTGTGAATTTGGACTTTAAGGCCGTCTGTGTGGTATCAGCGGCATTGGACTTGGATATTGTGTGAACTCTGTGTTAGCTGTGTGGTATCAGCTTTTGTTGGACTTGGAATCGGAATTGGACTTGGCCTAGCTGTGTTGTATCAGCTAAATATTGGACTTGAGCACTCGTTTGGCTTTTAGTCAAGAGAGGACTTGATTCTATCTGGCACTCAATCGTATTTAGCACTAGTTAGAGGTTTATATCTTAGGCTCCCTTCGATCATCTTAAACAAGTGATCAAACGAGCTGTACTCGGCGTAGTTATAGTACCATTACAAGGGGGAAAGTAGTTAGGATTGGGTTTGTTGGTTCGCTAGCGGTTGAAAGCTAGATAGGCCTTCAGGGTTAATCCACAACTAACTAGTACTTGCTGTACTAGACCGCGTGCAAGCGTTTCACCGGCTCCCCCGGCCCGGCCGCTGATCCGATCAATTCCCTTATCCGGCCTTACTACATCCCTGTGGACTCACATCCTCATCCTCGGTTCATTCGGATGTGAGATGCCTTGCATCGAACTCTGCAGTCCTCCTCCGGACTCAACATTATGTCATCTACCTTTCCCCGGCATCATTGGTATGCATCATATGACTATGCTTCTCTCTTATTGTCTTTATTGTTCTCGTCCGGTACTCATCTCTTGCTTTATTGTTCTTACTACTGTACCGCACTTCTTACTTATTGTTCTTATTGTCTTGTACATACTTCTGGCTTCTTTTGGACATATCTCCGTACTTACTTTAAATACCTACAGTCTCCCGATTGTATTCCTTAGTTTGATAATTAACGTTGTCTCCCTGTCTTACTGTCCGGATCTCCTCCCGCTCATCTCCCTCTCGTCCGGACTTCTCCTCTTGACAACAAGTCTTGGTCTTGTGTTCAGACACCTCTCTTATCCTTGTCCGAACTCGTCCGGCTCCTTATAGCCTTGGCCGACTTTCATCCGGCTTGTTCCCACGCCCTCGGCCAAGCCTCCTTTGCTCACCTGGACCTGCTCGACTTTGTCGAGCCTCGACCTCAATCCTCGCTCATCCCTTGGCTTTCGAGCAAGCCTTCCCATACTTCGTCCTACCTTGCCCAGCTCGCCCGCCTTCTCCGATTCGCCCGGACCTTCGTCCGGCCCGATCACGTGACCTCCTTCATCCGGCCTTGCTCCGGCCCGGCCAAGTCCCGCCTTGGTTCTATTGCGAATTGGTTTCCACCAGCCTGGGGGTTCTAGCCGCCCTTGTTGTCTTCCCTCCTTGTGTTCCTCTCGTGTAGGCTGACAGTCCCCACTCATCCTTAATCTACCTGTGGTGTAGTGGTTTTGATATCCGTAGTTCCGGGTTCGACCTAGCCCGAATTCTACTTCGGCATTTCATCTGTTCCTCCCTTGCGTCTCGGACCGGAACCTACCTCCTCTCTCCCTCTTCCTTCTTCTTTCCGGCAAGGATATAACATCTCTGCAGTACAGTATGGGCAAGCACCGGATCGCGAGCGCCCTGAAGTGGCGCAGACGTTCCTTGGAGTCGAAGATCCTTCCTTGAGACACCTTGCCTGAGCGACATTTCTGTGTAGTCATGATGGACGGTGGTTGGCCCGGTGGTATTCCGGCACTGAGCACAGTCATAACATAATGATCGGGATAAGGATGTGGGATTCAGTGCACAATTGATCCATTTCCGTCCTGGCTACCAGGCGAGGGCAAGGCGGGCCCTATATTTCTCTCACCATATACCTGTTTGTCAATTGTTCAGTCTCTTATTATTTATTAGTGAAAGGTATAAAAGCATCATATCCTGTACTGGGGCTCTGTTGGACTCCATTCAAGATAAACTCCAGAAGCTTATTTGTTTTCTTTGGTTTGTTTCGTCGATATATATTGTCTGTTGGATCATATCTTAAATTGTACATGTGAATATCAGATTTTGGGAACCTTACGCGTGGAATTATAAGAACTTTGGCATTTGGACACGTGAAACAAGACATCTTTCGTGATACATATATCGGCGGCTTTTCAAGCAACTAAAACACCTAAACCTCTTGAGAAGAGTTACGTCACCACCCTTTTGTTGAAACCACACTTCCTGTGTCAACATAGGATTAGTATAGGCATTCGCTGTACAAAGTCAGCAATTGCGAAAGCTTAAGTTTAGTATATTTTGAGTATTAAGATAGTTGGATTGCCACAGTCTATACTGGACTGGAACCCCGAACCTCGCACGTCGATCTCATAGTGGTTAGGATTATATTCGGGATTTGATTTGGACTTATTTCCGTTCATTCCTTGGGTGTTTTGTATAGTTTCCCTATAGTCAGCGTTTCACCGTGTTTGAAAGTAGTGTAGTATTTTCTCAAGTTGCGTGCTGTTTACAGCGCGTAATTTTAAAGTAGTGTTACAATTTTGAAATAAATGCATTCAGTTTGAAGTTGAAAAAAATGGCAAATATCCTTGTCCCTAAAATTCAACTTCACATGAACCAAACATGAACTCCAATGTTACTGACGAGCCGAGTGCCGAGTTGCGGGGTCAATTACAGAGTGTGTGCCAAGAGCGCGCCTCGGCTCGGGAGGAATGTGTAAATGCCAAAGGTTGCTGTTGGTAGTCGCGCAATAGATGCTCGATGAGAGGAATAGACGTTGAATTGACATAATAGGCACTCAGCGCCATTGATGGGTGTTCGCAAGCGCCTATGCTACTAAAGTTGTTGTGCTTCTCCGGAACACACACACACACACATCGTATTGGATTAGATTTGTGATTTATATTTCGGTGTATTTCACGCCTATACCTTCACGCACCGTTTCACCGCCGTCTTAAACTGTTCAATATTGAACATCTATACATCCTGCCTGTTAGTCCTTTTGTGGCCGCCATGTATGTAGCTCAGACTTAGACTTGTTCCTTGGAGTTGTATCTAGATATATTGTGTTTTGCCTTGATCTACCAGGCCATACACAGTGCTTGCAGATAATGATAGAAAACCAAAGAAAACATCCCAGCCACTCCCAAAGGCATCACAATCCAGTGAGTTGTTTCCACTTCATCCAAAAAACTTCGTAACATTCCTGTGGAAATTGAACCAGACCAAGTGGCCTGATCAGGTCTGTTGGGGGGTTGGGCTGAGTCTACAGGAAAATTTTAACACTTCCCATGCATCATCAAAAGAACTTACCTTCAGCCACGCCTTGATATTGTGCAAATGAAACCCATTCTCGTTTGATCCTCCATAGATGTGTGAACCTAGAGAGTAATGAATATATTTGTTCTGGAACAAGGCACGTAGTGCATTGAACAGCTCCTGAGATGGGGAACATGACCTCAAGATACAGCTCCACCCATTGCGAGCCCTGTAATGTTTTATAAATCAACAACTCAACTCATCATCATGAGCCCAAAAAAACTGACCCCAACTCATATGGATAAGCTTTGGCCACCAGCTGCAAACTGCGTTCTGCTATTATTTGCAATGTTCCATTGCATCGTAGCTCCCGGATGCGAGACGGGTGCACAGCATCAGCCAAATCAGATGCACTGGTTTGGCGGCAACCAACGACAACCTCTGTCATTGTCTCCCAGGAAATGTCCAGGACCCAGCGGACCTGGAGAAAAGGTGTAATATACCCCAGCCGTGATGAATCCAGTTGAAGCAGTGTATAAGCCTGAATGATCTTGAGACACTGTGGTGACACTGCTGCTACAGGCTGTGGATCTGAGGTCCCATGGAGCTCAGATAGAGGTGGTCTGAAGGTGAAGTGAGAGAATCGGGACATCCAAATATAGTCATTCCATTTTTGAATCAGGTCCATGGGTGCATTGTGAGACTGTAGAAAAGGTTTCTTGTGAAGAATCATTGCAGATAGTAAACAAAATATATACCTCCAACCAGTCCAATTGGGTACGGAGTTGTTTGTCCAAAAATAGAATCTGGGATTGTCTTCTGAGTAAAAGATTCAGATTCAGCAATCGAAGATGTGAAATCAATTCAGGAGACAATGGAGCATTTGTGATGAAGTTGAGGTCCACTTTTCTATTCCTCTGGGTGAGTGCTGCAAAGGATACTAAGAGCATGCAGCCTTACCCTGTTATATGATTTGACGGATATGTGAATTCATTTTGCGGACAATGTGCAAATATCTTTGCCACAGCCAAGACCAATGAGTGTTGAACAACATCATTCAGGTGGAATTCCCCAGCCCTCATAGCATTTGTGAGGAAATCACTGAATGAAGCATGATAGAAAGTGAGGTGGTTTTCATTCATCACCGAATACACCCGCCTCAGAGTGAGGCGGAAATCTGGAGGCTCTAAACCAAGAAGCTCTCCAATATCTTCATTTGACAGACCAAATCTGGAATGGAACCCGGTCTCAATGATAAACAAGATCTTTAACAACATTGGTCGGTGCACCACTTTGACTGTTCCAAGAACTTGTTTGTAGAGTTGGTCTAGGGCTGCAAACGGCGAATCTGACTTGCCATCCATGTCTTGTTCCTGCATGTTGTAGACAAGCTCTAAGCGCTTCACAGGATGTGAATCTGAATCTTCGATGAATCTGATAACTGTGGCAGCATAGATAAAGTGGCCAGATGACTTGCAAGTCAGAGTGTTGACAACATTATAGTCTGGCCAGGGGTGACAGGTTTCAGTCATGGCTTCATGTGTATTGTGAATTCGTTCGAAGTGATGGCAGAAGAATAATCTAATATCTTCAAATGATCCTTGGATTGCTAGCTGCTCAGTGGGCAATGAGTGCAATACAGATCGAAGATGAGCTTCTGGTCTGCTTGCAACTAGCACACGAAGTGTTGGCAATTGCACCTCGCCAAGACAACGCAGGATAATTTGCTGAAGATTCTCGTCCCTGCACTCATCAAGGCCATCTATGACAAGGGTGTAGATACATGTAGGCATAGCCGTTTTATAAGGCTCAATGATCAGCTTTTGCATTTGAAGCAACAGTGACTTTTTTAGCACAGATGGATCCCTTGCCACAACTGGGGCAACTGCTGCTTTGAACACACCGGAGGCAACAGCAAGTTGGTAGGCTAAAGTGGGGAAAAGTTTGAGGGCATCTTGCCGAGTTGGATGGCCTCGTTTAAAAAAGAAGCTGCCTCCAAGGCAGTGTTCTTCTTGCAAGTGCTCACAAAATGATTGAGCAATTGCGGACTTGCCAGTTCCCGCAGCTCCGTACATCCAGAGAAGGCTCTGAGTTGACGCATTTTGACATGACCATTTGTTAAGGTGGGACAGGTAATTGGTCCTAGTATCTGGGAGGCACGGAGGGCGACCATAACTTTCTCCCGAGTCATGGGAGGCCTCGTTGGCTGCTGCATCATGGAGCAAGCGCATTCCTGATGGTATTATGAGAAGCAGCACAAGAACAAGAGGGACATGGGAAAATTACCAGCATTGATCTAGTTTAAAAAAGTGGGTGAGCAGCATTGGGCTCTAGGTAGGACAGGCATTACCGTTAATTCCTTGGAATCCATGTTGTAACTGTTGTTATTAAATACAGGACCATCTCCCCGACCGCCAGTGCCACCAAGACTGGTCTCACTTGCACCTCCTGTACCACCAGTGCCACCTGAGGATGAATTTAATTTCCCATTTCTGGTGATTCTACTATAGTTCCTACCCGACATGTAGATATTGATGATGGAGGAATGGTCATTGTGTTGCTTGGGTTTGAATGTAGAATAAGGTGTTTCAGAGGCCGGGGTGGGCACTGAAACATTCTCGGCGTGATTCAGCACTCCAGATTTAATGAAAGCATTGCCTGGGGACCCTGACAGAATTGAAATATCTACAATGTGCTTTGTTAACAACTACCGCTGGAATGGCTGCATAGTTCACCTTGAACAACATCCCGCCCACCAATTGGCAGTGGATCCGGGTAAGGATGGTGCTGCGAAGTCCGCACACCTTTTTCCCCTTCCCTTATGTATCCCATTCGGTGCATGGGCAGCCTGATTGAGAACAATTGAAAACGAAAATTGGGCTAGTGTGGCAACCTTGACTTGGGGGCAAGGAGCCTAGTGTGTGAGGTGCAATTGAAGTTGGGAGAAGAGAAAGCCAGTACCCAGCCTTGTGCACGGAATACACGAGGCGTTGCTGACAAAGAAAAAGCATGAGTTACTTAGTTTAATTTTGAAACCCTGATGTGACGGTGGAGAAGCATGCGAAATTGGAGAGGCAGCTCACGGTTTGGGTTGATGATCAGCGTCCCTCGTCCTATTGCCGCATCGCTAACTCGAGTCTCGACCTAAGATAGAGGGCGTGGGAACTCCGCACCCTTATATAAGCAGCCATCACTCCCGACTTCCCGCCGTTATAGAAATACCTCATGGGCATATAAAATTCATTTGTTTAATACAAAGTGTACTAAACACTCTGTTCTTGAGTTTCTATTAAGCAGAATCAAAAAATATTGAAACTGGAGCATGCCATAAGACATCCAAACTTTTTTATTTTTTTGTGTTTCTTTAATGATTGTGCATCTCCTGGAGCAATTTTGAAAAACGGACGGAAAACATTTGGCCGCAGCACAGCCACCACGTGACCATACACGTGATCAACACGTGATGCATCAGCCCCTAACAATGAGGCCTCCATGAGGCTTTCTCGAGGCTCCCTCTGCATATTTCTCCTTCCCCCACCATCTCAGACTATGACCAGACCTTCCAAGAGGACCAAGGCTCGCCAGGGCAATTTACAGAAGGCCAGGGATGCTCTGAAACCTGAAGCAGAGGAGGTGGAGGACCAGACAGCACCTGCAGATGCAACTCTAGATGGGCATGAAGATTCTGAAGCCTCTTGGGAATTCAATCTAGGGAATGAGCTGCCAGATTTTGACTGTGAAGACTTGCCAGAAGGCACTCAGGAACCAGATCTAGATGAGGAAATCATAGCAGCTCCAGAAATTACAGAGGAGAAGGAACTGGATGAATTTTCCCAGTTTCTTTTCAATGCTCAGGCTGCAGCACAGAAAGCAGAAAGAACTAAAGAGGCAGGACTTAAAAGGAAGAGACATTATACTGGGAAGTCTGCTAGAACTCATCGAAGGCACATGCAGCAAGCAAAAACTCTCAAAAAAGGTGGCTTTCTTTCACTGCAGGAATTTATAGAGAAAAAACAGGCTCAAAAGTCTAACTCTGCTGCTTCTACTGCTGCCTCTGCTGCTGCCTCTACAAGTGCTTCTACCAGTGTCTCAGCTAGTGCTTCTGTGGTTGAACTAGATTCAGAAGATGATGAGATTCCAGACACTGAATCCCTTGAATCTGATGACGAGGATCCATCTCCTAACATCCCAGATCCAAACACAGTGTGTATTCATTAAAAGTTTCATTCAATGACTCTGATAAAATTCTACAGCTGCCTGATTGCATGGATCCTGTGAATCTTGCACATGTGCATTTGAAAGAGCTTCTGGAGGCAATTGAGAGTGGAAGCACTATTCTGGACCCTTCTCCAGAGACTGCCACAGACCGATCTCTCAATCAAATCAATTATACAGATTTTCCTGCTCTACGTCGAGCCACTGCCAATCTCAGTGTTAAAAGTAAAGACAAAAAACTTGATGTCTTTCTAAGGGCTCGCATTTCAGCCATGGTAGGAACACTAAACCTCTACCTTGATTCAGAGCTCTCCTATGGGTGGCGGGAAGCTTCGATGATTGTAGCCAGGTCTCAAGGTCATGGTGCATACAGGGCCAGAAACATTCGAAGCTGGATTCATAACTTCCTTGCCACAAAGAAGCTTCCCCTTCACCGTTATGGACAGTATCATGCATCTATCTTGAATGATGAAGATTTTCAAGACAGCATTAAGCTGCATCTTCAGAGTCTTGCCAAAAAAGATGGACACTTTACAGCTCAGGATCTTGTTGACTTTGTTCAAACTGAGGAAATTCAGACCATGCTTGAAGCTGCTGATGTTCAGAAGCGTTCAATCTCTGTCTGGACTGCAAGGAGATGGCTCAAACGTCTTGAGTGGCGGTATGGACGGCGAAAGAATGGCATGTACATTGATGGCCATGAGAGAGAGGATGTGGTTCAATACCGTGCAGAATTTGTCAAGCGGTGGCTTGAGCAGTATGAACCTCGAATGGTGGAGTATGACAACGATGGAAACGCAAAGAAAACTCCTACAGGATATGAATTGACAGGCAAATGTAAAGGACAGCCCTTTCGTCTCATTCTTGTCACCCATGATGAGTCTACTTTCTATGCCAATGATCGACGAAAGGTTGGGTGGATTAGTAAACTAGACAAGGGAAAACCACAGCCCAAGGGAGAAGGAGAGTCAATCATGGTCTCTGATTTCTTAACTGTTGAATGGGGACGTCTTATTGACGGTGATGATGAAGCAAGGATTTTTTTCAGGGCTGGAAAGAATAGAGATGGATATTTCACATCCGAACAAATGCTTGCTCACACTGATCATGCCATTGACGTCTTTGAAGGGAAAACTGGGGGCATGGCTACTGCTCTCTTCATATTTGACAATGCCCCAACACATATGAAAAGAGCAGACGATGCTTTGACTGCTAGGAAAATGGTCAAAAACCCCAAGTTGGAAACTGGGGTGCGGATGCGTAATGGAACCATGCCAAATGGTTAGACTCAGTCTTTCTATTTTGATTCAGACCATCCAACAATGCCTGGCTGGTTCAAGGGAATGGAGATTATCATCAAGGAAAGAGGGCTGTGGAAGGACAACCTTCTTGCTCAATGCCCTGGGTTCAAATGTGAAGCTGGACGCACTGATTGTTGTTGCCGCAGAATTTTGTTCACTCAACCAGATTTTGTGAACCAAAAATCTGCTCTCCAAGAATTGGTAGAAAGCCGCGGCCACATCTGTGACTTCTATCCCAAGTATCATTGTGAACTCAACTTCATTGAAATGTATTGGGGAGCTGCAAAATACCGTTACCGGATCACTTCAAGGACCACAAACATTGATGAAATGCAGAATAATGTTAAGAACTGCCTTGACGAAGTCTCACAGCTGGCAATTCTTAGGTGGGCTTTGTTCGTTCAATCAAACCCAGATCTTGTACTAAAGAGCAACCAACAGATACGCAAACCGTGCAGCTCGTTTTATCTCTGCATATGCCAATGGATTGAGTGGCGGTGACTTGATTTATGTCAAAAGGAAATTCAGTGGCCATCGGATGTTGCCTCCATCCATGATTGCTGAGATCAAAGCTTCAATAGCAGGACTTCCAACCCATAGATAGCTTAGAAATAGTTTTCAAATTTTTTCCATTGTCCCAAAGTCGTTTATTTGCAATTCTATGCAATTTGTTTTTCGAAACTCTGAGATTTGGCCGTGGGAACGCTTATATAAGCGTTACATAACGTGCTTAAGTAAGGTGCGGGGATCCCACGCCCTCTATCTTATTAGCCTGTTTGCGGACGAGCCGTTGGAGCCATCCAATGGCTAATTTGCGTTGCGTTATGTACGCGATGGCTCCAGATGACGCAACGCGAATTAGCCATTAGATGGCTCCAACGGCTGCGTTGCAAACGCTCTATTCTCCGACGGACCCGATATTGATTGCCGTGAAGCGCGCTGCTGATGAAGAAGCAGAGGGCGAATCGGAGTGCATCAAGAAGCTAAGCCTGGACCGCCTCCGAAGCCAAAGCCTCGTCAGCGCAAAAAGAAGGGTCCTTAGACTTCGTTTAAATTTTTCATATAATTTCTTACTTCTTGTTTTAAACTCAGTACTGTACCTGTACTCGAAGTATCATAAAATATTGAACGAATAATATTATTGTGAGACTAAGTAGTACTGTACCGCAATAAATAAAATCAGTCACTCGAATGCTGGCCACCACGTCGATGAGTTGGCGGAAACCCACAACTCGGATGCTGGCCTGCGGCAGGTCAACAGCAGGTGAACCGTGACACCGTGACACCGTATCAGCTTGGCTGCGGCAGTCTGCGTCACAGCGGCGCCGCAGCGGCTCTGCCGCACTTTACCCCTGCCCGCCGCACCCGGCCCTGTGTCATCGGAGGAGATCAGGAAGCTTGTTCAAGAGTTCGACGGGATGTTGAATGTGAGCATGCAGGTTCGAGAGGGATTCCTTAAAAAAGAAGAGATTCAAGCACTGAGTGTGGCGAGAGTTTCGATGGGTCTGGGCAAGGTCTGGGACCGTATCGTGCCGTAATCCAGTCTTTCACGAATTTGGTCGACGGTATCCTGTAGCACGGCGTCATGATATCGCGAAACGACGTCTCACCAAGCAGAAAACATTTACTGCCCGTCTGAGTTTTCACATTCCCACGAGACACCATCGCTGTCTTTGATTCTGTAGCACAAGCCTGAAAATCGCTCGTGCGTCGTATTTCTTTTTTCCAACGAAGAACGCATTTCACGTACGGTCAACTTCGCCTGCTCGTTTCGCCGCTAAGAATTGTTCCGCCAGCCACCAGTGATCTTTCCCAATGATAGCACCCCGTAGCCAATCCTCAGCATAATTCGTTTGACGAAGGACCACAAATCGATCATCAGGTGCCTCCCGAATATGATGCGCCGGCTCCAAGAATATGATACACTGGAGGCTTGAATATCGTCGAATGCGATCATGAAGGACCCCGGCGTCACTAGGATCATCGAGATTGAGTGCGATGTGAGTCAAATTCGGAAGGACGTCCAAGTTTGCGATGATTTCCGAACTGTCGTCCTGTTCGCAGGCAAGCAATTCGAGATGGGTGAGGCGGGTATAGAACTGGTATCCTAGGCGCATGGATTTGGGCTCGAGAAGCGTTCGCATAACCATGGTGAGGCGTCGCAAATCTTGAAGACCGTCAAGTCTCGAGAGGATATCGCTTTCGACAACCCCCATGATATAAAGGTCTGTGATGCCAGTGCAAGCAATTAGAGTGGTTTTCAATGCTTGGGCCTCGAGATCCCAAAAGAAGTGGCGAACAGCTGGGGCTATGCCAACAGAGGACTGTCCATTCAGCCTTTGGAGCAGAGTCTCGATCGGGACGTAAGATTTCAAGCTGGGATCATATGTTCGCCGGCGCGTGCTAGAATACAATCCGATACAAGAAAGGCTCGACCCTGGACAGATCTGATTGAGTCGAAGATCAATGTTTGAGCATAAAATTTGTCTCACCAGTGCTTCACCCGCCAGGCTGTAAGCATGAGTGTCGGGATATGGCGGAAGCACGACAACGCGGCCTCTTCGAAGATTGCGCGCTCCAGCTCCGGGGGAAGCAAAGGCCGAATAGTATCTTCGCTCAAAGCAGGATTCATAATCGAGTAAGTAGCACGGTTTGGCCGTTCTTCGACGATGCAGGAGGGCATGATGGTGGAAGAGAGGAGAGTGAGTCACGCACCGTCACATATGTTTGGTTTCGGTGATCACAGTCCGAGCTTCGGACTTTCCTCCGAAAAGGAGTGGGTTGAAGTTTTGAAACGTTGAACTGCGGTTGGGTCAAAATTGAAAGGATAAGAGTATTGAAAGCTTTATGATGGCCGCATACTTAGCACAGGAGAACAAGTGCCACACGGACAAGATTGGGATTCAGTAATCTTTCGAGCATGGCAAGAATGTGGCATGATTGCAGCGCGATCAGTAGTCGAGCTGGGTTGAAAAGGTGGGCAAGTTTTCAAAACGGGTTCAGAATTCAGAGAACAAGACGTTATAATGTTCAAGTTCTCCTGGTGAATCGACGGAGAGATTGTAGTTCAATGGAACTTGGGAATTATCCTTTGGTTATCCTCATTATTATTCTTTGGAACATCTGCACGGACACCTCACATATTCTTTACATATAGACATACTTACCCGATCTACATCCCCGCCCTCAACTCACCCGGCAACTGCCCATCCACAATCAAATTCGGATTCGGCACCGCATAATTCCCAAAACACCCAAACGCAAAATCGACCTCCCCAATCCGCTGCTGCATCCCTTTAACAAAGGTATCGAACGCGCAAAGGCCGTCCGGATTCGACGTGCATCCAGAGATGCCTGTGAGTGGGACGACGGCGTCGTTGAGGATCCACCGGATGTGCGTCGCGGGTGATGCAGGGGTGGAACCGTCGCCGGGGATGCTGATCGAGGGAAGGGCAGACGGTGCCGTCGAAGAGGCGGACGCGATGGCCGAGGAGACGGAGGATGCGGAGGAAGTAGAGAGAGAAGGACAAGAGAGAACTTGCCCTACCATATTGGATGCGAAGGGCGAGATTTGGTTGACTATATAAGACTGAGAATGAAAGAACAACGCGTCAATCACTTGACGCGAAGAAAGGCTCATTTGACTAACCCGATTCTTAGGAATATGCGTCCCCGGAAGCGGTCCCGTTCTCGCGAGACTCGTGAAGTTCATAGCCACCACAACTGAACACACATTAGTCACTCTTTCAAGCATGAGAAGAAAGAATCACGCACTAGCCGAAATAACCGTATCATGCGTCGCATCCACATAAATCGGCTGCTCAAAAGGGAACGTCACATTACTCCCAACGATACTTGCATTGACCGAAGACGCCGATTCCGTGACGTTGATGCGAGTCTGCGTTAACCGCGAGACGAGTTCTTGGACCCAGCCGATGCCTTGTGCGGCGACGGCGGGGTTGCCTGGGCCGTTGTTGTACCAGAAAGATAGGTCTTGTCGGGGTGACCGATGAATAATATAAGATTGAGGAAAGGAGCGGCTCACCGACGGAATATTCATACCCTTTCCACTCCTCCTCTGTGAAGAGATCGCAGAACGCAGAGTATCCTAACGCAACCGTCTACAATAAACGCAATCCATTAGTCACCAGATTCACCACAGATAAATTAAACATGAAATATCTATGAGGCAGAAAGTCAAACACGCACCTCATACGCACAAGTCTGCTGCATCGCAAACAACCACGTCGCATTCAATGTCATTCCCGCCGCCTTGAAATGCGGTGCCAGCCTCTTCTGCGCGTCTGCGAGGTAGATAGATGCCCATTGAGTCGTGAAGTTAGTGGCGGCGGAGGCGATGACGTTGTTGGCGTTGGGGCATTGGTCGTATGGTGCGAGCGTGGCTGGTAGGATGTAAGGAGCAAGAAAGTAAATCAATCGATGGCGGATGTGAAGTGAAGGAAGGGGAATGAGGAAGGTAGGAGAGGAAGACATACAATTGAACCCCTGCGCCTCGATCTCGATGAGTTGGTGATAGTCATTTTGATACTCTTGAACACCGAAGAAACCAGCGGCAAAGTGCAGGCTACAATGGGTATGCAACGTCATGAGCAGTGAATCTACGGAATAAATTGATGGCCACGAACGCGGAATCCACCATGCGTTCTAGGAATGAGATTAGTTTCGTTTGCGATTATTTTCGGGAGGCAAGAAAAAACCTTCGGAAGTCGTCCGCCAAACAGGAAGGTCCTTGAATCCCTTCAGCAGGTCGCCTTTCGAGATAAGAAATCGAAAATCAGAACTGGGTGCTCAACGAAGGAAATTGAATATATCACGCACCATATTTCACGCGGAACCCGACTCCGAGCTCAAACCTGAAAATAAAACACAACATCATAAATAGCTTGCAAAACTGCGAGATGATTATCACACTCGACGTACAGCTGCGCCCGCCCAAAAGGCGTCAAAATCTCCGCCCCGAGCTTATACGTCCAAGTATTCAAAAACGCCAGTGGCCCAGACGCAGTCAAATTTCCCGTCTCGGCTGCAGCGTGCAATGCGGCTGCGAAGCTAGCGGGGGCGGAGCCAGAAGTGGGGTAGCGCGCGCCGTGCCGGTGGAGGAGGTGGACTTGTTGGAGGGTGCAGCCGGCGGGGATTTTGGCGGAGGATTTGGAGAGCCCGAGGTTGGTTGATTGGAAGCTATAGTTGGCATGTCAGTCAGTGAAATGAAGTCATCGGGAACGGAACGAGAGAAATGGAATGTGAGAGCAGGTGAGAAGGCACAAGACGTACGGTGAGAGATTTCCCCAGCTGTGGATGACGTCGAATTCTTTCTTGTCCGAGGTTGCTGGTTCGACGAGGGGGAAGATGTTGGTGTAGTCGGGGGATACAGGTGCGGTCGCGATAGCAAAAGCTTCGTCTCCCGCTGGCAAAAGATTATGAATCAGCACAAACGAATATCAGACTCGTAGCGAATACTCACTCGGCGTGGGGCCAAATACGTTAATTTGAGTTGCATCAGGGAAGTCAGATGCATCCGAAGTCACCGACACTCCCGGGGGAGGGAACACAGCCGTTGAGGTTGAACCAGCGAATGAGGACGCGAATACGGTTGTCGCTGCAGCATGAACTGCGGGGCAAAGCGCAAAGACGGCAAGGAGTGCTGCAGCGGGCGTCATGGTGAAGGGAGAGGATGCGGGAGGATGTATATCAGGATGTTTATAAAGACCGGGCGCACTTTATTCCCGCGCCGCAATTCTACTCCGCATCGCACGTAAATCGAACGTTCGTTTGAAGGCAGGTAATTTTAGCAGGTTTCGGGGACGTGAGGCTGAACTGCAGACAAGAATCGAACTTTTGTAGAAAGAGTCTGCGAGGTAGTTAGCCTATGTATTTGAACAAGAGATCTCACTACGATTTGAACTGAACAGCACCATGTTACACTGTCTTCAGAGTCTGAGCAAAGTCTGAGGGTCGAGACTTTGAGGTCGTAGGACAGTTGTGATCATCCCGGAAATGAATCGAGCGGACTGACATCGGTAGTTGCATTCGACGTCCGTAGGTCGCAGTCATATCAAGGCAATACTGGCCCAGAGAGTGCAGCCTTCGACTTCGGGATTGAGCGACATGGTGGTTGAGGACAAGGAGGCTCCGGCAATCAAATCTTTTCCGGCTTTTCCCGCGTGTTTCCCACGAGCAAATTCTGCCACAGTTCGGTGAGCAAATCAGTCAATCCCTGACTTTACGGTGAGGTTGAGCGGATTTCAGGGCGGAGCCGCAAGAAGTCGCCGAACCATGGAACATAACGACTGGTTCTCAAAATTGAATACGACCGATGTCGGACGGCATGTTGAATCGATTATCGCTAAGCAAAGTTCTAACACGTGCCATTTTCAACCAAATCGCCGATGGCTATGCTTCAAGCGAAAAGCGAGGCTGTCCTTTCACAACGACCAAGGCAACCGAATGATCCGGCCCCAAGCCTTTCCGTTGACACCCCACCAGCTCTCGCTCTCCCCCCGACAACCACGTCGCGATCGCGTCGAGACTCAGCCAGGTGCGTGGTGATGCTCTCTTTGAATTCTTTCTCTTGTTGATCTCGTCCTTCTCCCTCTAGCTCGGTTGTCCCGCCACACGACATAACGACGTCGCCGCCCCTTCTCCCTCACAACCACCGCCATTCCCTTCACCCCAATTCACTTTCAGCGCCGACTCGCCCATGCCAACAACTCCCCTTCCACGCCCACTGAACACGTCCTTTTCGCCTCGAAACCCCACCACCTCACGCCCTTGTCACCGCCCCACCACCACTTCGTTCGCCGACGCATCGGCTTCGGACTTAGAGCCGACGAACGTGCGTCGCTCAGCTTTCTTTCTAGGTATCCCCGCTTACGACTTCTTTTTAGCGCGTCTGCCTCCCATCTCCCGCGTCCACTCACTCCGCCTTGGCTCGCCTCCGCCGAGTCCCACCACCCCGAAGCCGCCGCCAACCTGTACCGACAAAATCAAGTACATGTGACAAACGGTGCGTCCCGCCGTTCCCGCTCACTCCCTCGCCACTGACAATATCCCCCTCCCCATTCTAGCCCTTCTCCCCACTTTGACCTGTCTCCCCCGCCGCCGCCGCTCTACCGCTACTCCGTCAACGCCGACTTGCCGCCGCATTCCGCCCTCACCGCCCTCGTTTTCACTCCCAACTCCACCCTCAATCCCGTTATCTCAGCGGCCGCCGCTGACTTCGACACCGTGGCCATCACCAACGGCGCCGAGGACGTCGTTTCGGTGCATGCACTAGAAATCCAAATCAAAGTGAGTCCTTGTGCTTTTTCCGACGAACGGAACGGAATTACTCACCTAAGTACACAGTGCGCGAGGCGCATCGATTCTGGCACGCGAAAAAAAGTGCGGGGCGGGAGAAGCTTGAAACGCGTCCACGGCGAAAGTGAGCTTTTTCGACGATCTTGATGACGAACGAAGCGAAACAACTCACCTATCTTGACAGATCCACGCGCTGCCGATTCGCGGCGATTCTGGTGAAGGAAGCGGCGTGGGAGGGCTTTCAATGCGCGCAAACGGCGGGAAGACGGAGATAGGCGGCGGGTCGGGCTGCCGAAACGAGACAAGGCGACCGGAGTCAGTAACGTATCGTACTTTAGCTGCAATTATATGTAAGTAGATAGTCTATTTGAATGAATATCAATCTTGTTTTCAAACCAAATGACACCTGCGGGCGAATCGTCAGTAAGGAACCCGTACACGGCGTACGACTTGAATTGAAAGGAATTAAAGGAAACCCACCCGAATTCCGGAAGGCGCGAGTTGAGTTGAATTGTGTTGTACTGTTGAACGAGATGAGGTACATATGCACCGTGCGCTCAGTTGGGTTGTCAGCGCACGAGGAAAATGAAGAAAATGAGATGAAAGCTTACCTCTAGAACTTTCGCTTCAAACCACCTCCAACGCGAGTCGATTCGAATCGACTCGCTCGGGATGAACGAACCCGGAGTTGAAGAATTGAGTTGAAAAGTCTGAAAAGTGAAGTAAAGGTTAGTTTGAGTTTGTGGATTAACAGAGGACGACGAGTGAATGGAACGAGATGAAATCAAATCAAAGTAGATGAAGAGAACGAAGGAAATGAAAGAAACGGCGTACCCGTTGCGGACCCCGGGATCAAGATAAAGATGCAAGGGAGTTCAAGTTGAACCTACCCTTGACTTCCTTCCCTTTACCTGTGACCCCGAACGAAGGAAAGAAAGAAAGAAACAAGAGAAGAGAAGAGAAGATAATAGAACAGAAACTCACCTCGGTCCATCATCACACCTCAAACTCGACTTCAACCTTGAAGCGAATCGTTGACTCCTGAGAATCGTTGAAGCTTGAACCGAACTGTACAAGATACAAAGAAAGAAGGAAGGAAGGTTAAGGTCAGTAGACAGTAAGTGAAAGTTCGAAGTAAATCAAAGGATTAATCCACTCACCTGTACAAACTCGTCGAAACACTCGAAGGCAACTTGAAGGTCAGTTCGGTATCGAAGGGGTCGCAGTTTGAAGCACATATAGCATGGGATGAAGAGAAACAAAACTAATAAGAAGGTTAGTAATCGTGTGAATGAGGAAAGACAACTCACTTCATTGAACAAATTGAAGTAGTGGTACCATAAGAAATCAATGTAGCGGTAAACTTGAATGAATACACAAGGGACCAGAGTGATTTGTAGTCTAAAATTGAAAGAGAATAAGAATTAGTTGAATGAACGAAAGAGAGGTAGAGTCGAAGGTTACAAACGACATCGAGAGCCAACGAAGAAGTCAAGGATGAGTGAAGGCCGAATAAAGCCGAAGGCCGACTTGAAGGGCGAAAGCGTCGAATTGAAGGAATTGAAAGGGAAGTAAGAAGATTTGAAGAGAAGATGAAGAGAAGTTTGAATAGAGATGAGTTTGAATAGTAAGGGAGAGTAAAGGGAGGGAGGTGGGAAGTGGGCGGCAAACCCATAATCAAAACCAACGGTGGGAGCTCACCTTTATACCGATCCACCGGGCCTGCAACGCAATACTAATCACCCGAATATCAGCACATCCGTCGGGATCGACAGTCCGGCCTGAGAAATCGCGGAGCATCCCCCATTCAATCGGAAATGGAAGAAGTTGGCAGGGAACTGAAAAAAATCATAAGTCAGCGAAAAAGCGCCGCGAAAAGTACACGCACGTCAGTACCATTCGGGGTAATTGATCGCATCAATTCAGGGTCGTAACGCCGGTGGTGGATGGGGGAATGAGTTCGAGAGAGCGGAGGGCTGAGATAGGGGTGAGTTGCTATTGCGGCGCGAAGACGAGTCGACGAGCTTCGAGACTGCGAGAGCAGCCAGCCTTGGTAGGTTGAACAAGATTTTGAGTGCCAAGAGTCGGAGATGTCAGCATGATACAGCCATGGAAGCGCGGCATACTAAAACACACCTGGAATTCGTCCGGTCGCAACGCGGCTCCAATCGCTCCAGAACGGTCTCCGACGTCGCGGACCTTCATGAGCAGCGTGTATTCAACGTTTTGTGTCATATGGGCCGAGGTCAGGGCCCCCAGAAGCAAATCATAGGAAATGTGTGCGGTGGTTCCTGGACGTTTTGGGGGCGTTGCTGAGCCAAAGTAAAGTCAGAGACGCACATAGCTAAAGATTTTACATGATATATCACTTATCTGCCTTCCGCAAACCGCTCGGTGCAGCCGCCTTGCTCGTCGATGGTCGTGGTCAAAAGGCAATGTTGGAATCTTCCTATTTCGGCCTTGCGATTGATCTCATCACCAATGGATTCCCACCGCCACGTCTGCCTCTTCCCTCATCATATCTCTCTTTGCCCACGATCTAAGTGCCAGCGCCGAGCGTCAACATACCGGCATGGCGCGCTGCACGCGTTTTCGACCAGAGCCTGGACCAAAATTGCCGCGAACTGTTTCCCTCGGTTGATGTCGGCTAGCGAAACAAACCAGCGCGCTCGCATGTGCAGATCTCAGTATCCAACGAGATCTTGTGCGCGCCCATACGACCAAAGCCCGGTGTCTTCAGAATTCTATTGATTGCCTGCAAGGCAGTGCGGGCTTCTCTGGGCTTCTCAACAACATTGACCCGACTTCACGCTTGGCAGCCTTCAACTTTTCAGGCTTTTGACCTCTTTCTGTTATTCTGGCTGGCTCGGGCGTGTGCTACGCAATGTATTCTATGCAGTCTGCCCTCAAGAAATGTGCCCTCCATTGAAGCTTTGCAAATTTTCCTCAACCGCTCGAAGTTCGCTTGAAAACTTGACCGGTGGAGTGACGCGTCAACTTCAAGAAGCTGCTGACTCTTGCGCGGCATGGGAACCGAATATCTGGGTGGATTCGCGCTGAGCAACGCGACATGCGGGCACCTGACCGCGTTGTTGAGGATTTGATTTCACGGAAGCGAATCTCCGTGATTTGAGGTGTACGTATGTTTTGGTTCGTTACGACCATCTCTCTCTCTCTCCTTCCCCCACTTCGCTCCCCGTCCCCTCTCCTCCCCTCTCCTCTGTTCAGCCGCTCTCCATTCTCCCTCGTTGCCCCACCACCAGCCCTCTTATGCCCAAGCTGTATGTCCAGTAAGGCATTCCTTTGGTGTTCCTGAATCTCCAAATCTGACGACTTTTTTCAGCTTTTTGCACCGGGAATTTGGCCGCCGGCAGGCTAACCCCGCTCTCTAACTCACATCGCAACATCAACATCACCACCCCGCGAGCCTTGGTCACTGCGCGCGCGCCGCGAAGCGGCGCGTATGGCTTCCACTAGACAGAACTTCTTCCCGTAAGCGACACGTTAAGGTGTATATTCATTTCTTTCCATCCTCATTTTGACTCTATCTCTAGCAGTTTTGTAACGGAGATTTTGCCGCCGGCAGGCAAAAACCACCCTCCAGACTTCAAGCAGCGGCTTTTCCACGAGCCTCACGAGCTCTTTGGCTCTCGTTGACGACGCGCCGCGCAGCGGCGCGCATAGCTTTGAGTATATAGAAATTCATCCCGCGAGCGGCACCTCGAGGTGTGTATTCATTTCTTCTTTTCATGCTCATTTTGACTCTTTTCCAGCACTTTTTCACCGCGAATTTTGCCGCCGGCAGGCAAACGCCGCTCCTCCAGACTCAAAGCGACGTCATCACGAGCTATGTCGCTCGTTGAGGCGCCGCGCAGCGGCGCTAATGCTCGAGTATATAGAATTCTTTCCGCAGAGTAAGGTTTCAGGTGCGTATTATGCCAACCCTTATATCTACTTCCCTCTGTACAGATTTCGGACTTGGGATCTCACCCAAGTCGAATTCCCGACATATTCGGGAATTCCATTTTTCGCCGTCCCGCGAGCGACATCGGCGAAGGGGCGAGTTCAAGGTGAGTTCCCTTCGTTCTAAATCACCCTTGAGTTTTCACCTTGAATCTCCCCAGCTCCCCGCGAGCGGCGTCGCTTAGTTCCTCAAAGTCCAAGATCAACATCAAAATTTAAATTTGATTTCTCGTCGTCCGCCGAGCGACGTTCGCAAAGTCGGATCATCCCAGGTAAGTTTCAAGTGTTCTTACAAGCTGCCATCCCTCTATCTTATTTGCAAGTTCCCCGCGCAGAGTTGTGAACATCAACATCGAAGTCAACAATCAAAATTCGATTTTTCGGCGTCTGCCGAGCACCGACTCTGTGCGAAGACTTTCCCAGGTAAGCAAGTCAGCTCTCTCAATTCAGTTTCCTTACTCATTTACTTCCAAGCTCAGTCTTAATGTTCAGATTTTCGACCTCCGGTGATCTTCAAGACAACATCGAAAGGTTTCTGACCCGTTAGGCTACGTTTGCTTTATTTCTTTCAACGCGCATTTTCCTGACTTTGAATTCAGAATCATCTGAGCTTCTCGCCAGCGCGAGCCTTGTACCATTGGATTCATCTCGGTGTGTTCCCGGTTTGAATTTGCTGACTTGTTTCTCTCTGTAAATCCGCCAAACCTCAAATCAGATCAAACGGCTTATTTGAAGTGAGTTTGGACCTTGTTCGATTCGTTCAGAGAATGCTTACTGACTTGATTGATTTGTAGTCTCAGCGCAATTCAACTCCAAGTTCACAATATCAACTCTGACTCAAAACCGCCGACTTGGTGAATTTCGTGGCTCAAAGCGGTAAAACGCGCTAAGTAGAGTTTGAATTCGACTTCTACAATATCTACAAGTATATACACGGACTTTGACGCGTCGAAACGCGTTAATTAACGTGTCTCGACGCGTCTTTTGACTCCAACGTCAATTTCTTAATAGTACCCTACTTTACGTCTTCAATTTGGCTTGTATTTGCTCGAAAAAATTAATATATTTACTTCAGAACTATCTAGTACATGAGTCCTTACCTAGCCAGCTCAAAGTCCCGGGAAAACGGCATCCTGAAGGCCCCAAAATCAAAATTTCGCCCACTCTCGGCAGTCAGAAACAAAACAAACCAAGCTGTTGAGAGGTCCGTGCGCGAGCTGCGAGGTATAAGTTGGGGCCTGGCGAGTCGCTTGCGACCTTGGTCGCGCGGCGAGCTTAGTTGCGAGGTGAGCGTGGTCGTGCTTGAGAATTTCCTTTTCGGGATGAAAGTGATCGGTCGGTGAAGTAGTCATGATATCGCGAAACGACGTCTCACCAAGCAGAAAACATTTACTGCCCGTCTGAGTTTTCACATTCCCACGAGACACCATCGCTGTCTTTGATTCTGTAGCACAAGCCTGAAAATCGCTCGTGCGTCGTATTTCTTTTTTCCAACGAAGAACGCATTTCACGTACGGTCAACTTCGCCTGCTCGTTTCGCCGCTAAGAATTGTTCCGCCAGCCACCAGTGATCTTTCCCAATGATAGCACCCCGTAGCCAATCCTCAGCATAATTCGTTTGACGAAGGACCACAAATCGATCATCAGGTGCCTCCCGAATATGATGCGCCGGCTCCAAGAATATGATACACTGGAGGCTTGAATATCGTCGAATGCGATCATGAAGGACCCCGGCGTCACTAGGATCATCGAGATTGAGTGCGATGTGAGTCAAATTCGGAAGGACGTCCAAGTTTGCGATGATTTCCGAACTGTCGTCCTGTTCGCAGGCAAGCAATTCGAGATGGGTGAGGCGGGTATAGAACTGGTATCCTAGGCGCATGGATTTGGGCTCGAGAAGCGTTCGCATAACCATGGTGAGGCGTCGCAAATCTTGAAGACCGTCAAGTCTCGAGAGGATATCGCTTTCGACAACCCCCATGATATAAAGGTCTGTGATGCCAGTGCAAGCAATTAGAGTGGTTTTCAATGCTTGGGCCTCGAGATCCCAAAAGAAGTGGCGAACAGCTGGGGCTATGCCAACAGAGGACTGTCCATTCAGCCTTTGGAGCAGAGTCTCGATCGGGACGTAAGATTTCAAGCTGGGATCATATGTTCGCCGGCGCGTGCTAGAATACAATCCGATACAAGAAAGGCTCGACCCTGGACAGATCTGATTGAGTCGAAGATCAATGTTTGAGCATAAAATTTGTCTCACCAGTGCTTCACCCGCCAGGCTGTAAGCATGAGTGTCGGGATATGGCGGAAGCACGACAACGCGGCCTCTTCGAAGATTGCGCGCTCCAGCTCCGGGGGAAGCAAAGGCCGAATAGTATCTTCGCTCAAAGCAGGATTCATAATCGAGTAAGTAGCACGGTTTGGCCGTTCTTCGACGATGCAGGAGGGCATGATGGTGGAAGAGAGGAGAGTGAGTCACGCACCGTCACATATGTTTGGTTTCGGTGATCACAGTCCGAGCTTCGGACTTTCCTCCGAAAAGGAGTGGGTTGAAGTTTTGAAACGTTGAACTGCGGTTGGGTCAAAATTGAAAGGATAAGAGTATTGAAAGCTTTATGATGGCCGCATACTTAGCACAGGAGAACAAGTGCCACACGGACAAGATTGGGATTCAGTAATCTTTCGAGCATGGCAAGAATGTGGCATGATTGCAGCGCGATCAGTAGTCGAGCTGGGTTGAAAAGGTGGGCAAGTTTTCAAAACGGGTTCAGAATTCAGAGAACAAGACGTTATAATGTTCAAGTTCTCCTGGTGAATCGACGGAGAGATTGTAGTTCAATGGAACTTGGGAATTATCCTTTGGTTATCCTCATTATTATTCTTTGGAACATCTGCACGGACACCTCACATATTCTTTACATATAGACATACTTACCCGATCTACATCCCCGCCCTCAACTCACCCGGCAACTGCCCATCCACAATCAAATTCGGATTCGGCACCGCATAATTCCCAAAACACCCAAACGCAAAATCGACCTCCCCAATCCGCTGCTGCATCCCTTTAACAAAGGTATCGAACGCGCAAAGGCCGTCCGGATTCGACGTGCATCCAGAGATGCCTGTGAGTGGGACGACGGCGTCGTTGAGGATCCACCGGATGTGCGTCGCGGGTGATGCAGGGGTGGAACCGTCGCCGGGGATGCTGATCGAGGGAAGGGCAGACGGTGCCGTCGAAGAGGCGGACGCGATGGCCGAGGAGACGGAGGATGCGGAGGAAGTAGAGAGAGAAGGACAAGAGAGAACTTGCCCTACCATATTGGATGCGAAGGGCGAGATTTGGTTGACTATATAAGACTGAGAATGAAAGAACAACGCGTCAATCACTTGACGCGAAGAAAGGCTCATTTGACTAACCCGATTCTTAGGAATATGCGTCCCCGGAAGCGGTCCCGTTCTCGCGAGACTCGTGAAGTTCATAGCCACCACAACTGAACACACATTAGTCACTCTTTCAAGCATGAGAAGAAAGAATCACGCACTAGCCGAAATAACCGTATCATGCGTCGCATCCACATAAATCGGCTGCTCAAAAGGGAACGTCACATTACTCCCAACGATACTTGCATTGACCGAAGACGCCGATTCCGTGACGTTGATGCGAGTCTGCGTTAACCGCGAGACGAGTTCTTGGACCCAGCCGATGCCTTGTGCGGCGACGGCGGGGTTGCCTGGGCCGTTGTTGTACCAGAAAGATAGGTCTTGTCGGGGTGACCGATGAATAATATAAGATTGAGGAAAGGAGCGGCTCACCGACGGAATATTCATACCCTTTCCACTCCTCCTCTGTGAAGAGATCGCAGAACGCAGAGTATCCTAACGCAACCGTCTACAATAAACGCAATCCATTAGTCACCAGATTCACCACAGATAAATTAAACATGAAATATCTATGAGGCAGAAAGTCAAACACGCACCTCATACGCACAAGTCTGCTGCATCGCAAACAACCACGTCGCATTCAATGTCATTCCCGCCGCCTTGAAATGCGGTGCCAGCCTCTTCTGCGCGTCTGCGAGGTAGATAGATGCCCATTGAGTCGTGAAGTTAGTGGCGGCGGAGGCGATGACGTTGTTGGCGTTGGGGCATTGGTCGTATGGTGCGAGCGTGGCTGGTAGGATGTAAGGAGCAAGAAAGTAAATCAATCGATGGCGGATGTGAAGTGAAGGAAGGGGAATGAGGAAGGTAGGAGAGGAAGACATACAATTGAACCCCTGCGCCTCGATCTCGATGAGTTGGTGATAGTCATTTTGATACTCTTGAACACCGAAGAAACCAGCGGCAAAGTGCAGGCTACAATGGGTATGCAACGTCATGAGCAGTGAATCTACGGAATAAATTGATGGCCACGAACGCGGAATCCACCATGCGTTCTAGGAATGAGATTAGTTTCGTTTGCGATTATTTTCGGGAGGCAAGAAAAAACCTTCGGAAGTCGTCCGCCAAACAGGAAGGTCCTTGAATCCCTTCAGCAGGTCGCCTTTCGAGATAAGAAATCGAAAATCAGAACTGGGTGCTCAACGAAGGAAATTGAATATATCACGCACCATATTTCACGCGGAACCCGACTCCGAGCTCAAACCTGAAAATAAAACACAACATCATAAATAGCTTGCAAAACTGCGAGATGATTATCACACTCGACGTACAGCTGCGCCCGCCCAAAAGGCGTCAAAATCTCCGCCCCGAGCTTATACGTCCAAGTATTCAAAAACGCCAGTGGCCCAGACGCAGTCAAATTTCCCGTCTCGGCTGCAGCGTGCAATGCGGCTGCGAAGCTAGCGGGGGCGGAGCCAGAAGTGGGGTAGCGCGCGCCGTGCCGGTGGAGGAGGTGGACTTGTTGGAGGGTGCAGCCGGCGGGGATTTTGGCGGAGGATTTGGAGAGCCCGAGGTTGGTTGATTGGAAGCTATAGTTGGCATGTCAGTCAGTGAAATGAAGTCATCGGGAACGGAACGAGAGAAATGGAATGTGAGAGCAGGTGAGAAGGCACAAGACGTACGGTGAGAGATTTCCCCAGCTGTGGATGACGTCGAATTCTTTCTTGTCCGAGGTTGCTGGTTCGACGAGGGGGAAGATGTTGGTGTAGTCGGGGGATACAGGTGCGGTCGCGATAGCAAAAGCTTCGTCTCCCGCTGGCAAAAGATTATGAATCAGCACAAACGAATATCAGACTCGTAGCGAATACTCACTCGGCGTGGGGCCAAATACGTTAATTTGAGTTGCATCAGGGAAGTCAGATGCATCCGAAGTCACCGACACTCCCGGGGGAGGGAACACAGCCGTTGAGGTTGAACCAGCGAATGAGGACGCGAATACGGTTGTCGCTGCAGCATGAACTGCGGGGCAAAGCGCAAAGACGGCAAGGAGTGCTGCAGCGGGCGTCATGGTGAAGGGAGAGGATGCGGGAGGATGTATATCAGGATGTTTATAAAGACCGGGCGCACTTTATTCCCGCGCCGCAATTCTACTCCGCATCGCACGTAAATCGAACGTTCGTTTGAAGGCAGGTAATTTTAGCAGGTTTCGGGGACGTGAGGCTGAACTGCAGACAAGAATCGAACTTTTGTAGAAAGAGTCTGCGAGGTAGTTAGCCTATGTATTTGAACAAGAGATCTCACTACGATTTGAACTGAACAGCACCATGTTACACTGTCTTCAGAGTCTGAGCAAAGTCTGAGGGTCGAGACTTTGAGGTCGTAGGACAGTTGTGATCATCCCGGAAATGAATCGAGCGGACTGACATCGGTAGTTGCATTCGACGTCCGTAGGTCGCAGTCATATCAAGGCAATACTGGCCCAGAGAGTGCAGCCTTCGACTTCGGGATTGAGCGACATGGTGGTTGAGGACAAGGAGGCTCCGGCAATCAAATCTTTTCCGGCTTTTCCCGCGTGTTTCCCACGAGCAAATTCTGCCACAGTTCGGTGAGCAAATCAGTCAATCCCTGACTTTACGGTGAGGTTGAGCGGATTTCAGGGCGGAGCCGCAAGAAGTCGCCGAACCATGGAACATAACGACTGGTTCTCAAAATTGAATACGACCGATGTCGGACGGCATGTTGAATCGATTATCGCTAAGCAAAGTTCTAACACGTGCCATTTTCAACCAAATCGCCGATGGCTATGCTTCAAGCGAAAAGCGAGGCTGTCCTTTCACAACGACCAAGGCAACCGAATGATCCGGCCCCAAGCCTTTCCGTTGACACCCCACCAGCTCTCGCTCTCCCCCCGACAACCACGTCGCGATCGCGTCGAGACTCAGCCAGGTGCGTGGTGATGCTCTCTTTGAATTCTTTCTCTTGTTGATCTCGTCCTTCTCCCTCTAGCTCGGTTGTCCCGCCACACGACATAACGACGTCGCCGCCCCTTCTCCCTCACAACCACCGCCATTCCCTTCACCCCAATTCACTTTCAGCGCCGACTCGCCCATGCCAACAACTCCCCTTCCACGCCCACTGAACACGTCCTTTTCGCCTCGAAACCCCACCACCTCACGCCCTTGTCACCGCCCCACCACCACTTCGTTCGCCGACGCATCGGCTTCGGACTTAGAGCCGACGAACGTGCGTCGCTCAGCTTTCTTTCTAGGTATCCCCGCTTACGACTTCTTTTTAGCGCGTCTGCCTCCCATCTCCCGCGTCCACTCACTCCGCCTTGGCTCGCCTCCGCCGAGTCCCACCACCCCGAAGCCGCCGCCAACCTGTACCGACAAAATCAAGTACATGTGACAAACGGTGCGTCCCGCCGTTCCCGCTCACTCCCTCGCCACTGACAATATCCCCCTCCCCATTCTAGCCCTTCTCCCCACTTTGACCTGTCTCCCCCGCCGCCGCCGCTCTACCGCTACTCCGTCAACGCCGACTTGCCGCCGCATTCCGCCCTCACCGCCCTCGTTTTCACTCCCAACTCCACCCTCAATCCCGTTATCTCAGCGGCCGCCGCTGACTTCGACACCGTGGCCATCACCAACGGCGCCGAGGACGTCGTTTCGGTGCATGCACTAGAAATCCAAATCAAAGTGAGTCCTTGTGCTTTTTCCGACGAACGGAACGGAATTACTCACCTAAGTACACAGTGCGCGAGGCGCATCGATTCTGGCACGCGAAAAAAAGTGCGGGGCGGGAGAAGCTTGAAACGCGTCCACGGCGAAAGTGAGCTTTTTCGACGATCTTGATGACGAACGAAGCGAAACAACTCACCTATCTTGACAGATCCACGCGCTGCCGATTCGCGGCGATTCTGGTGAAGGAAGCGGCGTGGGAGGGCTTTCAATGCGCGCAAACGGCGGGAAGACGGAGATAGGCGGCGGGTCGGGCTGCCGAAACGAGACAAGGCGACCGGAGTCAGTAACGTATCGTACTTTAGCTGCAATTATATGTAAGTAGATAGTCTATTTGAATGAATATCAATCTTGTTTTCAAACCAAATGACACCTGCGGGCGAATCGTCAGTAAGGAACCCGTACACGGCGTACGACTTGAATTGAAAGGAATTAAAGGAAACCCACCCGAATTCCGGAAGGCGCGAGTTGAGTTGAATTGTGTTGTACTGTTGAACGAGATGAGGTACATATGCACCGTGCGCTCAGTTGGGTTGTCAGCGCACGAGGAAAATGAAGAAAATGAGATGAAAGCTTACCTCTAGAACTTTCGCTTCAAACCACCTCCAACGCGAGTCGATTCGAATCGACTCGCTCGGGATGAACGAACCCGGAGTTGAAGAATTGAGTTGAAAAGTCTGAAAAGTGAAGTAAAGGTTAGTTTGAGTTTGTGGATTAACAGAGGACGACGAGTGAATGGAACGAGATGAAATCAAATCAAAGTAGATGAAGAGAACGAAGGAAATGAAAGAAACGGCGTACCCGTTGCGGACCCCGGGATCAAGATAAAGATGCAAGGGAGTTCAAGTTGAACCTACCCTTGACTTCCTTCCCTTTACCTGTGACCCCGAACGAAGGAAAGAAAGAAAGAAACAAGAGAAGAGAAGAGAAGATAATAGAACAGAAACTCACCTCGGTCCATCATCACACCTCAAACTCGACTTCAACCTTGAAGCGAATCGTTGACTCCTGAGAATCGTTGAAGCTTGAACCGAACTGTACAAGATACAAAGAAAGAAGGAAGGAAGGTTAAGGTCAGTAGACAGTAAGTGAAAGTTCGAAGTAAATCAAAGGATTAATCCACTCACCTGTACAAACTCGTCGAAACACTCGAAGGCAACTTGAAGGTCAGTTCGGTATCGAAGGGGTCGCAGTTTGAAGCACATATAGCATGGGATGAAGAGAAACAAAACTAATAAGAAGGTTAGTAATCGTGTGAATGAGGAAAGACAACTCACTTCATTGAACAAATTGAAGTAGTGGTACCATAAGAAATCAATGTAGCGGTAAACTTGAATGAATACACAAGGGACCAGAGTGATTTGTAGTCTAAAATTGAAAGAGAATAAGAATTAGTTGAATGAACGAAAGAGAGGTAGAGTCGAAGGTTACAAACGACATCGAGAGCCAACGAAGAAGTCAAGGATGAGTGAAGGCCGAATAAAGCCGAAGGCCGACTTGAAGGGCGAAAGCGTCGAATTGAAGGAATTGAAAGGGAAGTAAGAAGATTTGAAGAGAAGATGAAGAGAAGTTTGAATAGAGATGAGTTTGAATAGTAAGGGAGAGTAAAGGGAGGGAGGTGGGAAGTGGGCGGCAAACCCATAATCAAAACCAACGGTGGGAGCTCACCTTTATACCGATCCACCGGGCCTGCAACGCAATACTAATCACCCGAATATCAGCACATCCGTCGGGATCGACAGTCCGGCCTGAGAAATCGCGGAGCATCCCCCATTCAATCGGAAATGGAAGAAGTTGGCAGGGAACTGAAAAAAATCATAAGTCAGCGAAAAAGCGCCGCGAAAAGTACACGCACGTCAGTACCATTCGGGGTAATTGATCGCATCAATTCAGGGTCGTAACGCCGGTGGTGGATGGGGGAATGAGTTCGAGAGAGCGGAGGGCTGAGATAGGGGTGAGTTGCTATTGCGGCGCGAAGACGAGTCGACGAGCTTCGAGACTGCGAGAGCAGCCAGCCTTGGTAGGTTGAACAAGATTTTGAGTGCCAAGAGTCGGAGATGTCAGCATGATACAGCCATGGAAGCGCGGCATACTAAAACACACCTGGAATTCGTCCGGTCGCAACGCGGCTCCAATCGCTCCAGAACGGTCTCCGACGTCGCGGACCTTCATGAGCAGCGTGTATTCAACGTTTTGTGTCATATGGGCCGAGGTCAGGGCCCCCAGAAGCAAATCATAGGAAATGTGTGCGGTGGTTCCTGGACGTTTTGGGGGCGTTGCTGAGCCAAAGTAAAGTCAGAGACGCACATAGCTAAAGATTTTACATGATATATCACTTATCTGCCTTCCGCAAACCGCTCGGTGCAGCCGCCTTGCTCGTCGATGGTCGTGGTCAAAAGGCAATGTTGGAATCTTCCTATTTCGGCCTTGCGATTGATCTCATCACCAATGGATTCCCACCGCCACGTCTGCCTCTTCCCTCATCATATCTCTCTTTGCCCACGATCTAAGTGCCAGCGCCGAGCGTCAACATACCGGCATGGCGCGCTGCACGCGTTTTCGACCAGAGCCTGGACCAAAATTGCCGCGAACTGTTTCCCTCGGTTGATGTCGGCTAGCGAAACAAACCAGCGCGCTCGCATGTGCAGATCTCAGTATCCAACGAGATCTTGTGCGCGCCCATACGACCAAAGCCCGGTGTCTTCAGAATTCTATTGATTGCCTGCAAGGCAGTGCGGGCTTCTCTGGGCTTCTCAACAACATTGACCCGACTTCACGCTTGGCAGCCTTCAACTTTTCAGGCTTTTGACCTCTTTCTGTTATTCTGGCTGGCTCGGGCGTGTGCTACGCAATGTATTCTATGCAGTCTGCCCTCAAGAAATGTGCCCTCCATTGAAGCTTTGCAAATTTTCCTCAACCGCTCGAAGTTCGCTTGAAAACTTGACCGGTGGAGTGACGCGTCAACTTCAAGAAGCTGCTGACTCTTGCGCGGCATGGGAACCGAATATCTGGGTGGATTCGCGCTGAGCAACGCGACATGCGGGCACCTGACCGCGTTGTTGAGGATTTGATTTCACGGAAGCGAATCTCCGTGATTTGAGGTGTACGTATGTTTTGGTTCGTTACGACCATCTCTCTCTCTCTCCTTCCCCCACTTCGCTCCCCGTCCCCTCTCCTCCCCTCTCCTCTGTTCAGCCGCTCTCCATTCTCCCTCGTTGCCCCACCACCAGCCCTCTTATGCCCAAGCTGTATGTCCAGTAAGGCATTCCTTTGGTGTTCCTGAATCTCCAAATCTGACGACTTTTTTCAGCTTTTTGCACCGGGAATTTGGCCGCCGGCAGGCTAACCCCGCTCTCTAACTCACATCGCAACATCAACATCACCACCCCGCGAGCCTTGGTCACTGCGCGCGCGCCGCGAAGCGGCGCGTATGGCTTCCACTAGACAGAACTTCTTCCCGTAAGCGACACGTTAAGGTGTATATTCATTTCTTTCCATCCTCATTTTGACTCTATCTCTAGCAGTTTTGTAACGGAGATTTTGCCGCCGGCAGGCAAAAACCACCCTCCAGACTTCAAGCAGCGGCTTTTCCACGAGCCTCACGAGCTCTTTGGCTCTCGTTGACGACGCGCCGCGCAGCGGCGCGCATAGCTTTGAGTATATAGAAATTCATCCCGCGAGCGGCACCTCGAGGTGTGTATTCATTTCTTCTTTTCATGCTCATTTTGACTCTTTTCCAGCACTTTTTCACCGCGAATTTTGCCGCCGGCAGGCAAACGCCGCTCCTCCAGACTCAAAGCGACGTCATCACGAGCTATGTCGCTCGTTGAGGCGCCGCGCAGCGGCGCTAATGCTCGAGTATATAGAATTCTTTCCGCAGAGTAAGGTTTCAGGTGCGTATTATGCCAACCCTTATATCTACTTCCCTCTGTACAGATTTCGGACTTGGGATCTCACCCAAGTCGAATTCCCGACATATTCGGGAATTCCATTTTTCGCCGTCCCGCGAGCGACATCGGCGAAGGGGCGAGTTCAAGGTGAGTTCCCTTCGTTCTAAATCACCCTTGAGTTTTCACCTTGAATCTCCCCAGCTCCCCGCGAGCGGCGTCGCTTAGTTCCTCAAAGTCCAAGATCAACATCAAAATTTAAATTTGATTTCTCGTCGTCCGCCGAGCGACGTTCGCAAAGTCGGATCATCCCAGGTAAGTTTCAAGTGTTCTTACAAGCTGCCATCCCTCTATCTTATTTGCAAGTTCCCCGCGCAGAGTTGTGAACATCAACATCGAAGTCAACAATCAAAATTCGATTTTTCGGCGTCTGCCGAGCACCGACTCTGTGCGAAGACTTTCCCAGGTAAGCAAGTCAGCTCTCTCAATTCAGTTTCCTTACTCATTTACTTCCAAGCTCAGTCTTAATGTTCAGATTTTCGACCTCCGGTGATCTTCAAGACAACATCGAAAGGTTTCTGACCCGTTAGGCTACGTTTGCTTTATTTCTTTCAACGCGCATTTTCCTGACTTTGAATTCAGAATCATCTGAGCTTCTCGCCAGCGCGAGCCTTGTACCATTGGATTCATCTCGGTGTGTTCCCGGTTTGAATTTGCTGACTTGTTTCTCTCTGTAAATCCGCCAAACCTCAAATCAGATCAAACGGCTTATTTGAAGTGAGTTTGGACCTTGTTCGATTCGTTCAGAGAATGCTTACTGACTTGATTGATTTGTAGTCTCAGCGCAATTCAACTCCAAGTTCACAATATCAACTCTGACTCAAAACCGCCGACTTGGTGAATTTCGTGGCTCAAAGCGGTAAAACGCGCTAAGTAGAGTTTGAATTCGACTTCTACAATATCTACAAGTATATACACGGACTTTGACGCGTCGAAACGCGTTAATTAACGTGTCTCGACGCGTCTTTTGACTCCAACGTCAATTTCTTAATAGTACCCTACTTTACGTCTTCAATTTGGCTTGTATTTGCTCGAAAAAATTAATATATTTACTTCAGAACTATCTAGTACATGAGTCCTTACCTAGCCAGCTCAAAGTCCCGGGAAAACGGCATCCTGAAGGCCCCAAAATCAAAATTTCGCCCACTCTCGGCAGTCAGAAACAAAACAAACCAAGCTGTTGAGAGGTCCGTGCGCGAGCTGCGAGGTATAAGTTGGGGCCTGGCGAGTCGCTTGCGACCTTGGTCGCGCGGCGAGCTTAGTTGCGAGGTGAGCGTGGTCGTGCTTGAGAATTTCCTTTTCGGGATGAAAGTGATCGGTCGGTGAAGTAACGGATCAGCGACTGCTCAATTGAAACGACGCAATGTGCAGGTCATCACCCCAGTGAGGATCCACCGGAATGCGAAAGGCGAGATTTGGTTGACGATATAAGACTGAAAATGAATAAATAAAGCATCAACAACCACATGACGCAAGGAAATTTCTGTTGTGATTGAACACTAACCCGATTATTAGGAATATGCGTCCCCGGAAGCGGTCCCGTTTTCGCGAGACTCGTAAAGTTCATAGCCACCACGACTGACCACACATTAGTCACTCTTTCAAGCATGGAAAGAATCACGCACTAGCAGAAATAACCGTATCATGCGTCGCATCCACATAAATCGGCTGCTCAAAAGGAAACGTCACATTACTCCCAACGATACTCGCATTGACCGAAGACGCAGATTCCGTGACATTGATGCGAGTCTGCGTTAACCGCGAGACGAGCTCTTGGACCCAGCCGATGCCTTGTGCGGCGACGGCGGGGTTGCCTGGGCCGTTGTTGTACCAGAAGGATAGGTCTTGCTTGTGTCAGCGGATGAGGATCTGAGATCAAGGAACGGAGCGGCTCACCGACGGAGTATTCATACCCCTTCCACTCTTCCTCTGTGAAGAGATCGCAGAAGGCAGAGTATCCTAACGCAACCGTCTACAATCAAGGGAATCCATTAGCCACCAGATTCACCACACATTCGACATGAAATAGTTACAAGCAAGAAAGTAGAACACGCACCTCATACGCACAAGTCTGCTGCATCGCAAACAACCACGTCGCATTCAACGTTATTCCCGGCGCCTTAAAATGCGGCGCCAACCTCTTCTGCGCATCGGCGAGGTAGATGGAGGCCCATTGAGTGGTGAAGTTAGTGGCGGCGGAGGCGATGACGTTGTTAGCGTTGGGGCATTGGTCGTATGGTGCGAGGGTGGCTAGTGGAATGGGATAAGACAATAAAAACCAATCGATGACAAGTGGGAAACATGAAGACAGGAAGACATACAATTGAACCCCTGCGCCTCGATCTCGATGAGTTGCTGATAGTCATTTTGATACTCTTGAACACCGAAGAAACCGGCGGCAAAGTGCAGGCTACAGTCGGAATGCAACTTCATAAGCAGTGAATCTAACGAATGATTTGATGGCCACGAACGCGGAATCCACCATGCGTTCTAGGAATAGAATTAGTTTCGTTGGCGATGATCTCTGGGAGTCGGGGGAAAAAAACCTTCTGAAGTCGTCCGCCAAACAGGAAGGTCGGTGAATCCCTTCAACAGGTCGCCTTCAGACAAATAAGAACCGAAAATCAGAACTACGTGCTCAACGACGGAAATTAAATATATCACGCACCATATTTCACGCGGAACCCCACTCCGAGCTCAAACCTGAAAATAAACCACCACACCATAAATAGGTTCGAAAACTGCGAGAGGACTATCAGAATAGACGTACAGCTGCGCGCGCCCAAAAGGCGTCAAAATCTCCGCCCCAAGCTTATAAGTCCAAGTATTCAAAAACGCCAGTGGCCCAGAAGCAGTCAAATTCCCCGTCTCGGCTGCGGCGTGCAACGCGGCTGCGAAACTTGCGGGGGCGGAGCCAGAAGTGGGGTAGCGCGCGCCGTGTCTGTGGAGGAGGTGGACTTGCTGGAGGGTGCAGCCGGCGGGGATTTTAGCGGAGGATTTGGAGAGCCCGAGGTTGGTTGATTGGAAGCTATAGTTAGTGTAACAGTCAGTGACATGAAGTCATCAGGAACGGAATGAGAGAAGTAGAATATGGCTCCGATGAGAGCAGGTGAGAAGGCACAAGACGTACGGTGAGAGATTTCCCCAGCTGTGGATGACGTCGAATTTTTTCTTGTCCGAGGTTGCTGGTTCGACGAGGGGGAAGATGTTGGTGTAGTCGGGGGATACAGGTGCGGTCGCGATCGCAAAAGCTTCGTCTCCGGCTGACGACAAGGAATTCTCAATCAGCACAAACGAATATCAAGCTCGTAGTAACTACTCACTCGGCGTGGGGCCAAATACGTTAATGTGCGTTGCATCAGGAAAGTCAGATGCATCCGACGTCACCGACACTCCCGGGGGAGGGAACACAGCCGTTGAAGTTGAACCAGCGAATGAGGACGCAAATCTGGTTGTCGCTGCAGCATGAACTGCGGGACCAAGCGCAAAGACAGCAAGGAGTCCTGCAACGGGCGTCATGGTGGGAGAGGATGCGGGGGATGCATATCAGGATGTTTATAAAGACCGGGCGCACTTATTCCCGCGCCGCAATTCTACTCCGCATCGCACGTAAAATCGAACGTTCGTTGAAGGTAATTTTAGCAGGACGTGAGGCTGGACTGGACCTTGGGTGGACGAACAGGACTAGGATCGAGCTTTAGTGGAAAGAGTCTGCGAGGTAGTTAGCCTATGTATTTGAACAAGAAATATCACTACAGTTTGAACTGAGCAGCATCATGCTACACTGTCTTCAGAGTCTGAGCAAAGTCTGAGAGTCGTGACTTCGAGGTCGTAGCCTAGGCCAGGCGGTTGTGATCATCCCGGAAATGAATTGAGCGGAGTGACATCGGTAGTTGCATTCAACGCCCATCGGTCGCAGTCATATCAACGCAATACTGGCCCAGAGAGTACAATCTTCAACGTTTGGGAACAAAGCGACATGGTAGTTTGGGGACAAGAGGGTTCCGGCAATCAAACGTCTTTTCCCGGCTTTTCCCGCGTGTTTCCCACGAGTAAATTCAGCCACAGTTCGGTGAGCAAATCAGTCGATCCCTGACCTTATGGTGAGGTTGAGCGGATTTCAGGGCGGAGCCGCAAGAGGTCTCCGAACCTTGGAAATAACGACTGGCCCTCAAAATTGAATACGACCGATGTTTGGCCAATGTCGGACGGCATGTTCATTGTTGAATCGCTAAGCAAAGTTCGGATTCAGAGTCACAGTCCCCAGGGTATATTTTGGCCACCTACGTCAAAAAATTAGGAGCATCCTGCATCCGGTACACGAGAAGCCAAAGAATTTGAGAGACTACAGTACCTACTAAGTAGAAATTGCAATCCAAGCAAAATCCAACATTGAAAATCTTCGTCACGACACCCGCTTTTGCATGGCTACCCCCGGGTTTCTGGCCCTGCACAAGTTCCGACACGAAAAGTCATATCAATACCAATCTGCGTATTCTGCATTACAAGCTTGGCGGGATGCAGCGCAAACTTCACCTTTTGAGGTATAATGCGAGATAGATCGACGAACTTTGGGCGTACATACGTTGATCATCGTCGCAGTTTCTGTTATGAGCTGTAGTAGTCGATATTCAGGGAACACTTTGGCCGGATTCATAACGCGTAGAAATCGCGAAGAAACGGAAACTGTAAGTAAAAGACATCGTAACCGGTGTAACCGGTAATTCAGCAGTAATGCCGGATCGAGAAATGCAAACCGGCGACCAATGGGCGCCGATTCAAATCGGCTGTCGTCAAGATGACAACCGAAGCCAGGAACAGAAAGCTAATCCGCACGTTCGATCGGCCGAGCACTCGAAAATAAAAAGGGGGCAACGCTATCTTTTGCTTTGCACACTCACCTTCCTTCCTCCAAGTGACGCGACCACCACTATAACTACCAAACATGAGTTTTTGCAAAGATTGCGTTAAAGGTGACCATCACTTACTATTATTTTCATGAAAGGCAATTTCTGACCACTTCACAGGCGTCACCCACGAAGGCACCCCGGAAGGTTAGTTGTCAATGTCACGACACCGTCGAAGAGGAGTTGACCTATCGACCACTTCCAGGAAAGATCGAGACAATCGGCGGCGTCGAATGCTACGTCGCCACCCCCACAGTCGACTACCCCAAGGACAAAGTCGTCCTGTACCTCACTGACGTGTTTGGCTTGAATCTTGTGAACAATAAGGTGCGGAGCGCTGTCAGCCAAATTTGTATATGTGTCAAGATAGGGCGAAACTGACGATGATCGGGAACAACACAGCTGTTGTCGGATGATTTCGCCAAGAATGGATTCAAGGTGCGTAACGCGGATAGTCAACTCTATGAAAGGGATCAGCATTGAACTGTTCAATTAAAACGACGCAATGCGTAGGTCATCACCCCAGACCTCTTCAACAAAGACACAGTCCCCCTCGACGCGTTCAACCCCGGCGTAAGTCGCATCTCCCCTCTTCCCTTCACCTACTACCCATCCACAACACAACCCAAAACGCGATAACATAAAACAACTCATCTTCTTCGCTCACAGGTCAACTTCGACCTCATGGCCTGGTTCGGCAAAGGCCAACACGACCAAGCGCACACCCGCCCCATCATCGACAAAGTCATCTCCGCGCTCAAAGCCGACGGAGTCACCTCCATCGGCGCGACGGGGTACTGTTTCGGCGGCCGCTACGTATTCGACTTGGCTTTCGACGGGGTGATCAGTGTGGCTGTTACGGCGCATCCGAGTATGCTGCAGGTTCCCGCTGATCTCGAGGTGCGCGTTTTATAATTAGAGCTTCATTTTTTTTTCTGTTCACTGTGAAACGCAAATAATATGCGACGCTGATAAGTAAATGTGTGACTGACTGACTCACAGAAATACGCCTCGACGGCAAAAGCCCCGCTCCTGATCAACGGCTGCGAGATGGACGACATGTTCCCGGTCGCTGCGCAGGAGAAGGCGGATGAGATATTCAAGGGCTTCGCACCTGGGTACAAACGCGAGTATTTTGCGGGATGTCACCATGGGTTTGCGACGAGAGGAGATTTGACTGACCCCAAGGTGAGTTCTTGCCGGTTCTTCAAGTTTCATCGCAACGGTTCATTGAATTGATGGGTATGATCTTGATATTTAGGTCAACGCAGCGAAGGAAGATGCATTTAAGGCGACCGTGGAGTGGTTCATCAAGTATATGTGAATACGGGCGACTTTCTTTTCGTCTTGATTTTTTTTGTAGTGCTGTATGGGACGAATTTGATGTGACCCGAACAATTTGTGTAATTTGGATGCTTGCTTGCTTGTTGCGTGCCTTGAGCAATGTGAAGAATGAGAACGACGACTTCTGCACGCTGACTCGGAGGCCTGAGCGCTCAGCCATATCGATCCGGATTTGAAGATTCTGAGAACAAAAGACTCATCTCGACTCTCGAGCAGGCTGGAGCTACTCATTCGGACCGATTCGACCAGAGCGCTCTGCTACGTGTTGCATTCAATGAAGCAATTTGGTATTGCAGAGATAAGGTGTACACATCCCTGTCGATGCGGTGGTGGTTGGGTGGCAAATTTGAAATGGCAAGCCTTGGACGTGACGTTATGTCACGGTGGCTGATATCATCAATTGCAAATTCTCACACTTCGGCTCTTGCGCCGGATGATCCCCTCGCAAATCATCCGTTGTTCTCTTGTCGCGGAAGCCATTAATTATAAGTACTGAGCGAGCGAACTTTGCACAGAAACGCTCATCTCTGAAGCCTTCGCCAGATTTGAACTTTTAATGTCCTCTGCGTTGTTCGGTGGCGTTTCTCATCGCATCCAACAAGCAGCGACCCTTCAACCCGCCTGGAAATCACTTGTTCTCGTCACTGTGGCGCTTTTAGGGCTTACCGTCATTCTCTATATCCAGCAGAATACATCATCGTCATTGGGATCGAATTCTCTGGAACTTCACACGAAGAATTCCAATATTCCTTCTGTGCTGGGAGCATCGGCTCCGCGAGATCTCACCCTGGATCAGAAGGGGAAGTGGTAGATGCTCTGGCGTGCAGGTGAAGGATGAGTGAGTGAACATACATTTTCTTCCAGTATCCACCTAAAATACGTTGGAAGGCTCGCTTACAACGATGGCAATGTCGAAGTGTTTCTCAGTGTGCGGAAGTTGAATCCTTATTTGCAGCACAATTTGAGAGTGTAGAATCTTGAAATTCAGTGAAATATTCCCAGATTCATGCTCTCATATCTCTTCCTGTGGATCGTAGACTCGGAGGGGACGCCAACAAGCGAATGATCACCCCTGATGATCTGACAACTCTTGCCTATGTCTCGTTTCATGAGTCTTTGCAGCCTCGTAGCCTTCAGAAACAAGGAAAGGTTGGTTGGAGACAACATTTAAGTTGATATCAAGAGGTATCAAGCAACTGTCAGTTGTTCGCAAATTCGCCCGGAATTCGGATTCAACAACTAGCACGTGCCATTTTCAACCAAATCACCGAATTCCATATCAAAATCAAACCGTGGGAATTACCTAAATCAGGCTTCGCCGCTACCCCCGATGGCTGTGCTTCAAGCGAAAAGAGAGGCTGTCCTTTTCACAACGACGACCAAGGCAACTGCGCAAAAGGCACATGCGCACATCTGGGTCCAGGGCTTCATTTCAATTTTGAATCCTCATGATTTTCTTCCGGTCCCAAGGTAAACCGGACCCGAGGATGCGTAAATTGAAAAAATGGCAGTTGCTGACTTGCTGTTTCCTGTATTCGATACATATGTACAACATTCGTTTTGATTCCGCGCCGAGTCGATGGGAAGCATCTCCCCATGCGATTTTGAATTTTTAAAGCGCATTGGCTCAACCTGAAGGCTGAAGGCGACAAAAATTCCGGAGCTCCAAAAATCCCTTATTATTACTGTTGTATTTGTATCCTATAGACCTAACACATTTACCTATGGATACAGAGAGTATGATGTAACGAACGATTTAATAGTATACGAGCGGAACGAAGAGGTACCATGATATAGATGTCGAGGGACGGAATGTGTGTATGATCTGGAACGTACATGACGGAAACAAGGCAGAGCGAATAAGGAAAAAGCATGTCCATAGAGCAGAAAGTTCGTTTTCGTTTCGTCCCAACAAAGAAATGAATGAATCAGCGATTAGGATTAACTTGATAGAGTTACCGCGTGCCCTTTCGAGAGGCGCGATGGACTTGGGGGCCCGGGCGTAGATGATCGTGGGACCGAGAATCAAATTGAGTTGACGGAGGATGAGACTCCAATTGACTCGAGGCCCCGGTATCGTGTACAATAACGTGGCCGGCTCCATGAACTGGAGGAAGCTGGTGTCCCGCCAGAGGGTCGTAGGAGTACTCGCCCGGGGGGAACAGAGGCGACAGCTGCGGCTGATCAGGGCGAGGAGGTGGAACGAAATCAAGATGCTCCGGCGGCTGCACGGAAGGCACGAATAATGGAGCGATGGTCGCACGGGGAACTTGCGGCGGCGGCTGCTGCAGTCGGGAGATATACGGATGCGTCATGAAGGGTTCGTGCGCAGATCGCGGATGCGGGTGATTGTCGTCGTACCATGAATGCGCAGCGGAGTACTGCGAAACGTGATGCTCCGTCATCGGGGAGGGGATATTATGCGCGAAGGGAGAGTGAAAGTGCCCCGGATGAACTTCGGGCTGCGCACCGTACTGCATCTGGATCTGGTGCTGCATTTGCTGTTGTTGCTGCTGATGGTGATAGGCTTGAATGCGCGCCAGATCCTCCTGAGAATACCGTCCGCCACCCCCGCTCTCCTCATCGACATAATCCTCCTCTTCCCCCTCGCCACTAGGCGGATCCGGACTCTCCAACTCGAATTCCGCCCCAACCAACACAATTTCGAACGCCTCGCCCCGAACAGGAGGAGGGAGGAGCATAAGGCCGGCGCGCTCACGCCATTCGTTGGCTTCGCGCCGCAGAGACTCGCACTCGTCGCTCAAAATACGAACCTGCTGCGCGGCGAGGAGCCGGTGGCGACGCGATGCGTGGAGATGCGCGATACAGCTGTTGACGACGCTCGATTTCGTGGGCCGCTTGATGGTAGCGAGGTTCGGGAGCATACTGGCACATTCCTGCGGTGTGGCGATGAGCAATCGAAAGCAAAATGTCAATCATACCAAGTTACGCACGAGAAAACGAGAGTTCAGCGCCTCCCTCCGCAGCCTCTCGACGGCATTATGTGAAGCGCGGCGTGCGGCATTGGTGCGTGGCTTCGTTTTGGCAGTTCGGGAGGCGCCAGACGTGGACGAAGGCGAGGTGGAGGTTGTCGACGACGCGCCACTCGGGTTGGGGACGAATTCGAAATTGATTTGCTGAACGGAAGTCGGGGATGAGCTGGCCATTTTGTGAGGGACAGTCATTTTCGGTCAAACGAGCGTGAGCCTGAGGTGATGAAGGAGTGGACGGCCGCTAGAGCGACGAGACGGTGGAGGTCATGAGAAGAAACGCGAAGAAGGGAGAAGAGGGCTCAAGGCAAATCAATTGCCAATTGTGGCCGCCGGTATATATACCGTCGCCTATTTCATTCTGAGCAACCCGAGTTGCCGCGATCATCAACTTCACGGTTGCTTGCCGCTAGTTACCGCCCATCATTGTCGATCAGCACATTTCAAAATGGACGCCGGTGGCGCGCAACGCTGAGCACTCTTCTGACCCACAGAGCAACTATCGTGTGGTCAGTAGAGTTACCATCGACGTCACTCAATTTTAGGCTCAGGAAGCTGCAGTTGCATATGTTTCTCACCGGAACTTGAAGAAAGCGCTCTGTTCGTAACAATGGAGTGGATTCATCGTACATATGGAAGGGAATGCAGTTGCAAGAATATACACACTTTCAGAAGTCTGGCCTCTACAGCTTTTGCGTGGACAGAAAACTGCAAGTGCTCACAAATACCGAGGGCAACGTCCGGCCAGCACATGAATTGCGGCGAGGACGCTCCCAAAAGCACTGTTTACACCGTACACCGTACACAGCTCGGAATAATCGATCAAGCTCGATTCCTCGGACTAACGTGCTGGGGGCACTGAATCCATGGAAGTCTGAGTCAGAATCGGTTTGAGTATCAATTTAGACGAGAAAAGAGAGAAACGTTACTACTGTTAGACAAAGAAAATCAGATTTCAACACTACCAACAAATGCAGGAACACGGAATCGGGGCAGAAAGAAAGTCGGTCATCTGCTTCGGAACCTCTACATCCTGTGGAGCCTGAAAGAGATAAAGTCAATCTGCGTTTGAAGGGTCGCCCAGGTAGAATGATGGACACTGGGGCGACGGCTGGCTAGAAATGAAGACCAGCGGAAAACGAAATCAAGTCAGCGCAAAATGACTTACTAATGCATGAACATGGATACCGTTTTAGATGCAATCCGTCCGTGACTGGCGGCTTCTCAGGACTATGGAGGAGGTATCCATCGAACTATAATTCAAAACAAACAAGACGAACAGGGTATGAGCATCCGAAATCGATACTGAGTCGATTGAAAAAGGAATACTCACCTCAATGAAAGCCAACGGACAACGCGGCCTCTCCGATGGGGCACTACTGCGGTGGAGTATGGGTGTATCGAAGCAAAATGCACGTCAATCAAAAGGCGACAATACAGAAGGGGTGAGGAATCATGAGAGCTTGAGTTTCGGGATCCGATATATGTTTCTGTTTCGTGTTTGCTGATGGGCTTTTTCGAGTATTGAGGGCGGGATGGTGGATGCTTTGAGTAAAGGAATGAGATACGGATAGACGAGGGGATTAGATGAAACAGTCGTACTTAACCTTCCATTTGATTGCTTGGAGAAAGAGTCCCCGAGCAACTCGAATTCGTCTCGAGACTCTGCGCTCGCTTTCCTTCCATGAAGCAGTGAAAACTTTTGGAAAGCCCTGTTACTAATACCAACCATGGACCGGCGAAAGCAAGCTGAAAGAGGGTGTCAGCTCCGGTGGGCAGTCCTAGGGTCAAGAGCTGCTCTTGAAGAATGTATGCTCCCCCGGAGGCTGACTCTGTCGCATAAAGGCCTTCTAAAAGTACCTGAAATGAGTGGCGTTAACTTGAAGAATGCGTGAAGTTCAAACTTTGGGTTTGTTGGGCTGCTGGAGTCTCCGTGGTTTACCTGTTAAGTTCTGGGAGCTTCTCTGGGATGCATGGGAGGCTGGGACTCACACTGGTGAATGGTGACGAAGGAGGAAAAAGGCAAGAGAGATGGATGCCGTAACTTATCGTGGGAGGCCGATGCCGCGTCATCTGGCCAAGCCCGGGCCGGGACACGTTTCTGCTTTTCACCTCGTCGTAACGGGTTCGTCTGCCCAATGAGCTCCCCGACTCCGCTCGATATTCCAGAACTTTTGGAAAACTGTCTCGCCCCCCTGGCCGAAGATCCTGGCACCCTCCTCGCCTGCTCTCTGGTGGCTCGTTCCTGGGTGGATACCACACAATCACTCCTTTTCCGTGCTCCCCATCGCACAACACACACATTTTCGTATTCAGACGATAAAGTACTCAGCTTTTGTGGCGCATTAACGCGCTCACCCCATCTCGTGCGATATGTTCGAGAGCTGAGCATCATGGAGTACGAAATCCAGGTCTTTACGGTGCAAACGCTCTGCAGCGTCTCTTTTACCCACCTCAAAAAACTCTTACTGGGGGCCAACCTAACAAAATCAGCTGAATTATTCCACCAGCTTCTTGCCCTTCCTTCGCTGCAGACTCTTTCTTTGATCACGGGAAGCCGCATTGCACCTTGCCTACGCTTCTTGGCGCTCTGTCCGTCGATTCGCCACTTTCGGCTATCTTATGGTGGACCGGACGACGAACCGCCTATTTCTCCCCCACATTCCCATCCCATCCGGCTAAAATCACTGTCTCTTGACTTTGCGCGTGACGCGAAGTACACTCGGCCCCAAAGTTTGCATCCTACGGCTGTTCCCCTCATCGATCTTTCCAATCTAAAAGCGCTCGAGATAGTAGAGGAGACATTCGTTGATTGGGATACCCTACCTCTCAGTGCGAGGCATTCGATCAAGTTCTATGATGTCCACAATTGGGTAAGGATCTTTTCGCAAAGAAATCGACGTATAAACAATGTCTGACCGCGACCCTCCAGGACTCCCCCGGCATCAACCTCTCACTGTTTCCCAACCTCTCCGTCCTCCGAATTGTGGTCACCGGCGAAACCTGGTCCCCCATCATCAGTACGCTGAGCACCCTTTCCGAGGCCGATTCGCCGATGCAATCCATACAAATCCTTGTCCTTAACGTTCAATACACGGGCATGCAATTCGAAAGGGACAATTGCGCGCCTCTAGATCGCCTTTTATGCTCCCCACCACTCTCACGAGCGGGAATCCAGTTCGAGGTTAATTCAAATTGGAACAATGATTTGGACGAGAGCTTGCGGAGATCGTTTCTGGCGGTGGTTGCGCAGAAACGGGTAATGCGTCCTAGTCTTCTTAACGGTGGTATCTGAAGATGATGTCTTACAGTTTCAGATGGTTTATCGTTCGTCGGAGATGATACAGAGTTGGCGAACGGTGAGTCAATGCTAGAACCACCACTCAAGTTGTGATTGAAATTTGGATTAGGATGTCGTTGATAGTCTGTAGCTCCGATCCTGTGCGATGTCAATGGGAGATGTTCTGTTTCAAGTCTTTTGTGCTTGTCTCGGGTTGATTACTTTCACTGAGACATGACTGCACTGGACGGTACGTCATGTTTTCAATTTCTGTTGCGTAGAGCACTGTTGAGACTCGTTCGACAGAATCTAACTCGTCAAGGTTCGTAGGAAAGTCGTGGATTGCTATCTCGTCATTCAAATGTATGCTAGTGGCGGGTATGCTAATATTCTGAATAAAATACTCTACTCTAGGTTCGAAGAGGGTCACCCGCCGTTCAACAAATATCAAGTGCCACATCCGCTTGCCACACATCCTCGAACGTATTCTGCAACGATATCAAAATCAAGTGCTCGAATCGCACACAGTTGGGAGACACCATCCAGGATCGGTCCGACGGGGTTTCGTATTGCGCTTTCTATTTCCGACGCACAAAACAAAAGTAAGTACTCGAATCGAAAGCGAAGGAGAAAGAGGACAAGCCAACTAACCTCAATAAAATGCGCGAAACTCGTAGCGATTTGAACCGCTAATGCCACCCGCGTTATAGGTGCGCCGTTAGGGGCGACGACTGGTATCGCGCGACACCATTCGATGTGTCCATACCCCGGCCACTGAACACAAATTCAGCACATCTTCCACGGACGATGATTTTGGGCATACCATAATCCGAAATATCACCCTCTGTAATCCGGTATACGCAAGCACCGGATCGCCCGCCCCTTGGATCGGCGCCCCCGTCCCCTGCAACCGCAAATCCTTCATCGAGACACCCTGATGCCGCGGGCGTCCGGTGAGGTCGAAGCAGATGGGTGGGAAGAGATGGGTGTTGGCGGTAGCGGTCTTCCATTGACCTGGAGAGTAAATTTCCATCGGTACACGGCGGCGGGTGGGAGAAACAAAGGCAGGTTGCTGGGGGTAGTGAGGCATTTGGGTTGTAGTGTGGGTTGAACGAGGTAGAAAGTGTGGAAAGTGAGGCGATTGAGGAGGAGAGTTGGGATAGATTGTGTAGCGGGGCGCAATGAATTGAATATTTGCACGTCGAGGAGGACGTATATATATTTTTTGAACATTTCAAAGCGGACAATGGTCAAAGCCACCCGACTCGTTGCAAGAACAAAGCAGGAAGCTCCGTACGACAAAGCGCGATCGATCACAAAGGGTTTGTGCGTGCAGTGGCAGTCGGGGTGGCCAAAGCATAGTCAATTGAGACGCAGAAGGAGGCTTGGTGACCTTGAGATGAGACATAGCGCGTTGTGGATTCTTTGGCCAAAGCCCAGCCTTTTCAAGATTGAATATTTGTTATCAATTGTTCATTGTTTTCGACCGATCGACGCTGGTTTTGTATGAGGACGGTCAGATTGTTCAAAACCACTGATGGGTTGACGGAATTCGGGACAGAGAAAGCGACAGTGAGTCCGAAGCACACCAAAGATAATGGTCTTTCGGCTGACCTGACCGACATTCCGAAAGATTGCCGAGCGTTTTCTGTTGGAGCGGAATACCCCGGCCAATGGGAACAATCTCGGCAGTGAGCGCGCATTGTTGCGGAATGTCAATAAGTAGCGTGAGCCGAAGGACCATGTAGTCGAGACTGTAGAGAGTTTATTGGAGCGTTTGGTGAGCAAGAAGAGCTAAATTCTTGAAGAACAACGTTTCGATCGGATGTACTGAAACAAACTGATAAGGCCCAAAAGTCTCAGACAAGGTTGAATTTCCAGATCGCTGACTGTGCACTCGGATCCAAACTCGATCCGAACAAGGGTCATCCTGAGACAATGATCGGTGATGCCGGAGGAAGTTCTAAATTTGAACCAGACTAGCTTCAAGGTTGAAACGAAAGCTCGCGGCAAGACCGAGCCATCGCTCCCGCGACAACATACGCAAGATTATAAGCTAAAAACGTATGAAACTGTCGTCTAGGGTCAGTCCCGAGTCAGCGTGGAATTCTCAGATGTTGGGTTTGTTCAAGCTTTATTCAATCGTACGCCTTGTTCAACTTGTCCAAGACTCGAAGGAAACCATGGAGCTACGAATCCAGCCCCAGTATCCGACCTCTCCTTTACCTTGAATTCAGCTTCGCCACACGCAGACTGTCCAGAAAGTTTGCACTCACCGTTCTCCTCGACGCCTATTAATAGTACCAGTAATTTATTCCCGGGCCGTCATCTTATCGGATTAGATTGTCGGTTCCCTTATGGCTGCTTATAAGGGCTTGAAAGAAGAGAAACGAAGCGCGGGATGACGCAAATACCCACCTAAATTCTCAGAGAGCACCACGCTGGTGGCTGAAGCATAATACCCTAATTCTGAACCGTTACCAGGATAACGGGCCAACCAAGCAAATGGATTTGATTAGCTCGAGTTTGGCAATGGTGGGTAGTTGGCGTAGGAGGGAGTGGGCCATATGCATGGGACGAATCTTCGAGTTTTGGTAACAGCTCCGTAAATTCGTATCTGAAATGTATGAGAACACGGTAAGTCTCTGCCGCTCAAACCTGCAGAGGATCGTTCGTAAATTAACGACCCGGACGACCATTTGCGAACCATTCTTAGATGCCACAAACCTTGCCTTGAAAGCGGTCTAGATCGGTGTACCAATCCCATACAGCGGATAAAATGACGCGTTGATTGCCCTACCCACGGCAGTGGGGCCGCGACTATAAATACGACTTTTCCCATATCCGCTCCCATGCGAAGTGAGACCGGAGATGTGCTGCGAATAAGAAGTAAAGAATTGGTATCTGATAACAATATAAGAGGGACACCGTACCTTCCTTCCATCTCTACATACGTCCTCCCACCTGACATCGAATATCCCCACCATGTCATTGTCTAACGAAAAACGCCAACTCCCCTCCCTCGACATGACGCTCCTGGAGAGCGACCGCCCTGCGTTCATCGCGCAGTTGCGCGGAATGCTCATCAACGGCGGATTTCTCTACCTCGAGAACCCGCCCGTGAAGCTGGATATCGTTGACAAGATGGTCGACGCCACGGAGAAGTTTTTCGCTCTGCCTCCGGAGGTCAAGGACGGCGTGGACATGAGCGGGACAGCGCATTTCAACGGGTATCTGCGCAAGGGGCCGTTGGAGAATCCCACCCGCGAGCAGTATAATTACGGTGATGAGGACATCAAGCTGGACGAGGGTGCGCCGGAGTACCACAAAATCCACGGAACCACACCTGTGAGTCCTTGTCCGTTGCTTTGAGACGCACCGCTTATAAAATTTCCATCCAAGTGGCCGGATGAGGCCGTTTTTCCCGGTTCCCGTGCAGTCATGGCAGAGTACTACAGGCAGATGAAGCAGCTCAGCCTCGATTTCACGCAGTACGTCGCCGAGGCATTGGGACTCACCCCAGATGCATTCGAGCCCCTCTTCGAGTCGGACGTCGCCAAACGTCAGCTGCGTTGCAAACTCCTCCGCTACCCCGCCTGTGCACCCTCCACCACCGGATTCGTGCCGCACACGGACTCCAATTTCCTGACCTACGTGAGTGCGAGTTTCTTGCAGTGTCAACGATTCTGATATGTTCAAGCTGCTTCAACCGTCGACGGAACTTGGGCTGGAGATGCACAGCCCCCAGGGCGAGTGGTACCCAGTTGCTCCGAGGCGAGGAACTTTCATCGTGCTGGTTGGCAGAGGTACGAAAGAATCTTCCGGTTATACGGGATACTGATCAACCTCTTTCGTCTGTAGTCTTGGAGAAGATTACGCACAGACTTGTCAAAGCTCCCCTTCACCGTGTTGTCTCGCCCACCCAAGGCACTCGCTACTCGGTCGGATTTTTCCAAGGCGTTTCGATGGATACCCGTGTTGCAGACACAAAGTTCGAATGTACGTTCGAGACCCTTTTCGCGATTCGTCCCCGGCACCTAATGACGATATCAGTCCCTCAACAACTCCTCGACCTGCAACACGAACGTGAGCAGCGTGAAAAAGATACCACCGAATGTAAGCATCGCACTCCTGATAGATTTCCCGTACAAATGCTGAACACGATCCAGTCCGCTTCTCCGAATCCGACCGCATTCCAGCCGGAGAAGCAGTCTTGAACTTCAAGCTTCGAGCCCATCCTCTTGTCGCGTACAGATTTTACCCTGATTTGTTCCCCAAGTTCTTCCCGGATGGGCTGCCTGCGAAATATGCTGGTGCCGTCCACTGATAGAGTACTTCATGTCGAGTTCTAAACGCCCTGTATTTACGCTGTAACAAATATCCAACAACAACTGTGTCGTAGACTCGTAGTCGCCAAGTGTGAGGTGGAAGGCTGAAGCAAAAGGTGCGTTTCGTTACCGTGACGTCAGCTCTCGCGTGATCCTGGGAACCTTTGATCCGTCGGGAGCCTGCTTTCACCCCAACCACCATCATCGATTCACCGTCTGCTGAGTCTTGCGGCTGGTCTATATCTTCCTGAACCTTGCGACTATATATTTCGTGCTGACGACGTTGTAAACTCAGGCGACCCGTTGCCACACCAGAACAGGGACATTTACAACCCAACTTTTTCTTCAGTTCTTCGAGTGCGAGTCGGGCGACACAACGCTTTGAAAGGCTGGCGGTTCAACTCGACTTCGTTGATCACCATGTTCCCCGATATCAAGTCTCTCTCTCACTGCTCTGTATCTGTTCTCGCTGGACTGTATATCGATCCCGAGTTCAACATTTGAATCTCGAGATTCTGCATGTCACTATGACTACAATATTGACCACCTGGGGCCGATTCAGCGACTGAAGCTCTAAGATGATGGAGGAAAAGATGTCACATGGTCAGTCGCGGAAACGGGTGGCAATGTAATCGAACTGGTAAGTACACAGCAGTTTCGAACTGTTATTTGACATTCTTGGACTCGGATTTTGTCCCAGATTTTCGTTCGTATTGGGAATGGGATCCAGATTTATTGTCGCCGACTTGCAGACTTACGAATTTCTCAATCAATACGGCCCAGATATCCCTGTATCTGGCAGGACACCGGCGTCACGGCCTTGTGGACTCGGCGCGGGAAAGCCTCAAAGATGTCAGCCACATCACTGTCACCGTCTTTTTCTCCCTGCCACCACTTCGAAATGGCTGAACCGCCCTTCCCGCCTGAAATAGAGCGAGAGATCTTCGAGACTACCGCGCTGAAGTATCCCACCTTCGCTCCAACTATGCTTCGAGTAGCCCAGCACGTTCACACCTGGTGCGTCGCTTTTAGCTCGGGTGCACACAAGGATCTAACCTTTGAATCACTTGCTTATCTCCAATTGCAGGATCGAGCCTCTCTTGTACAGAGTTTTGGTCATCGACTCCGAACCAATCGCGCTCGCCCTCCTATCCGCAATGTCCCGCAAATCGCCCGAATTCTTCCACAATGCCGTCCATCACATCGCCGTCCCACTTGACACCAGCACCGGCGTTCCCAATCGGCTCTTTTCCCCGCTTGAACAAGTTATATCTCTCTGCACAGGAGTACGCAGCTTCGGCTGCATGAACGCTTTCCTCAACCCGCGCTTCATCCCTATCTTCACGGGAATGCACGATCTCCAGAGGCTGAGCTGTAGCCTTGAAGTTCTGTTCGACACTTTGATTGATGAGGAAAACTGGATCGATTTGACCCTCCCATTCTTCAACACCCTCACTCATCTCGAGTGTTTCGATTTCCGCCCGAATTCCTGCGTTTTTGTTCAAAAGCTACTCCGGTTACCCAAACTCACACACTTGGGCATCCCGGAGGAATATTTGCGCACAGCGGAACAAGATGGGCTGTTTGCGACGCTGGCCGAATGTCCCCGCATTCAAATTTTGTCATTTCAATGGGACTACGAAAATCTCCGGGCTTACGAGGCGATGAAGCAGCCTCATATTTATGATTCGCGCGTTGTCCTTGCGGTGTCTTGCGGCTGGGAGGATTGGGAGGCCGAGGCGCGTGGTGGGTTGAGGTATTGGTCAGAAGCGGATGATTTTGTGGCGCGTAAACGGAGCTCGGAGATCGAAGGTATGTGAAATGAGTCCTTTTAGCAAGTCATTTTTTGTTTGTGTGCTGATGATGGATTCACTTAAATTTGCAGCGACTCGTTATTGGATTCACGAAGACGTAACCGGGGCCACACCGAAGGTCAGTCATACATATATATTGGGATATCCCGACTTGGTTTTGTTCTGACAATTTTCTCGCCGCAGCAAGTCAACGTTTTCACCCTGTGAAGCGATCTACCTATATAGTTACTCTTATCCCAACCCTCTGACTGCGAGTAACATTTTTAGCGAGGTGTGAAGAGAACACGCACTAACATTCTAATATTAATCTCATCTGCCCCCCGTTCCTCGGCATCCACGTCCGCAGTCCACGTCTCCTCGCTATCCACGTCGAAGGTCGTCCAGATTTGACTACAAACGTCGACACAATGAACCGTGACAACGCTGACAATTCGAGTGCCTTCCCCAAGAATTCGTGGGCTCTGCCTCGAATTAGCTCGTGTTCAGCGTAGCTATCATACGATATAATTCGATCTCGTACTTTGGAAGCCGATTTCTTGCGGATCCCAATCCACCCCAGTAAACTGACTTGCCCCAAAACACCAAGAAAGGCGAAATGAAGACGCAAATCGGCGGCGTTGTGTCAACCACTGCTAAAATGCTCTGCAGAGAATGCCGTGGAGCACGGACGCTGCCCTGAAACCGGTCACCCCAAGTAAATGCATGGCAGGTACAATGAAAAAAAATTGCTCATTAAATGGGAGCTTGGCGACGCGTGTTTGTTGGTTTTATTCATAAATTCCACATCAGCGGAGGATTGTATACGGATACGAGATAAACTACTTACACCGATTCAAACCGAACTCAATCGCGACACGGAACTCGTGCTAGCATGTGTGTAGCACTCACACCACTTCAAACCGGGGAAAACCGGGGGTACGTATGAATAGGAAGCGCGCTGTGAGAGGAAGATTCGTCAGACGGCAATGGATGGGGCACCTCCCCACAAAATCGTACCTACCGTGACTCGAGCGATTAAGAATTTCGGAGGCGCAGCTGAGTCGGAGAAGATATAAAAGGACGATTGAGCAGCACATACAATATTCACGAACCCATTCACTCACAAAGCATACACTCATACAATGGACCGCTCATCCCAAAACACCCTCGCGCAGAACTTCGCTGCGATGCACAACCCCAAGGACCTCATCATGCTCTGCAACGCCTTCGACGGCGGCAGCGCCCAGGCCCTCGCCAACAACCCTCGCGCAAAGGCCATCGCCAGCGCCAGCTACGCCGTTGCCCTCGTCCTCGGCACCCAAGACGAAGCCCTGACCCTCGAGGAAAACTTGCGCGGAGTGAAACCCATCATCGCTGCGGGCCTCAAGGAGGGGAAGCCCGTGACGATTGATTTACAGGATGGATACGGCCCGCAGCTCGCGAGGGCGATCGAGGAGGTGGTCAAGATGGGCGCGGTAGGGTGCAATATCGAGGATTTCAGTCGAGAGAAGGGCGGGCTGTATTCGGTTGAAGAAGCTGCGGCGAGGATCAAGCTCGCAAAGGAAGCCGCCGCGACGTGTGGCATGCCTGACTTTGTCGTCAACGCTCGCACCGACGCCCTGTTCCAAGAGAAAGACGGTGGGATGGACGTTGTCATTCAGAGGGGAAAGGCGTACCTGGCTGCGGGAGCGACAACTGTGTTCGTGTGGGGCGGTCCCGGTGGGAGAGGCACTTCTTCGGAGGAGATTAAGAGGCTTGTGAAGGAGTTTGATGGGATGCTAAATGTTGGTCTGCATATTGGGGAGGGATTTCTCAAGAAAGAGGAGATCCAAGCTTTGGGGGTGGCGAGAGTTTCGATGGGTCCGGGGCCGTACATTGCGGTGGTGCATGCTTTCTCGAGTTTGATTGATAGTATCTTGTAGCTAGGTACTCATCAGCGTTGCGAGTATATCTGTAAAACATGAATAGAACAACAGATGTTTTGAGAAAACTCACCGTCAAGAGTTCCGACGTGTTTCAAAGAGTAAGCTGCGATATTGCGTTGTGACCCATCCATGAATGAGAAGGCTATGGGGCATAGTCAGCAGTTATATTCCGCAGATACATACTGCCACTATCGTACTGCTGGTACTGCCAGCAGCCACGCAGCCACGGTGGTATATTGCGGGTAAGCGTTAACGAAGATTGTACGCCCAGGTCCGGTGGAAAGAGAAGCTGAGTTGAGGACTCGCCCAACATAAGTATCATAGTTGCATAGCCCTGCCTGAATAGTTCCAACGATGTACCATGGCTAGATCTTGGTGGAGGGAAAGGATGAGTTCAATGTCACGTTTGGTCACAGCACTTTGTGATCCTCCGTCGGGTTCCGTGGTCCGAGTCCGAACATCGGACTCTTTCCCCGTCCGAAAAAAAAGCTGCCAACTTCAAAAGGAGAGAAGTGCGAAAAAAAAGAAATTGAAACAAGCCAGTGGAGGGGCCAAGTCGGTGAACTGTATCTGCTACCTTATTCTCTGTTGTCCTCTTGATATTATATCGATCCGGTAACGATCTTTAGCACTCCAGATTGAAAGTTCTGATTGAAAGTTCGAAGCTTTACGTAGTACAGTAACCCCTCCACGTCGTACTATGCCAAGGGCACTTGAAGTCACAGTTGGTACAACAGTCAAAGGTAAACAGAAACTCTACTGTCTCATAATTCGACAATTACATAGCCTCCGCAATTCTTCACATTCGATTCCTTGCACTTTCCAACTTCAACGTAATACTTTGCTCAGATCGCGCGTTTACCGACACCAGCATCCGGTTTGACCACCGTAACCAACAACGGAAGCTCCGGCTCCTCGAGGTGCTCGCGTCCAGGCAACGCAGGGTTTTGCATCAGTGACAGCCGCCAAACAATGTTCTCCTGCCCCGGAGCGGGAGAGAACTCAAAGTTTTCGATGAGGGAAATGAGGACGGTTTCTACAGGGCTCAAGTCAATATGGAGGAGAATAACTAACGGTTGGATGGAGGACGCACTAAGCTCAACTTCAGCATATTTCATTCCTATGAGCAGAGAGAACAGTCAGGATGTCAAAGTAAGGAAAGATCGAAACAAATGCTCACCGATGCAAGACCGACTCCCGCCCAAGAATGATAACCTATATGAAAGGAAAAGACGAGCTTGATTAGTGAACCATCCGTTTGGATAGCAGCATCGACGCACGTATGAGCGAAGGCCCCTGGAACGGCGGCGTTGTCCACCGACTCGGGCAAGCCTTCAATCCAGCGCTCGGGCCTCCACTTATCTGCGTCCGGGCCCCAAATCTCCGGGTCGCGATTGACAGCCTCGATGGACACCAATACTGTTTGGCCTTTGGCGATGGGAAGCTCAGAGACGAAGTCGCCGTTGGTGAGTTGGACCGGGGCACCGAGAGGGATGCTGATTGCTTCTGTTGCGCTGTTGGATTGATTTAGACGGGTCTCAAAAAGGTAATTAGGGGACACTGACGTCCGATTTTGGAACGGCACGGGTGCGTAGAGACGTAGTGTCTCGCGGTAGACGGCGTCAAGGAATGCTAGGTGCAATTCGACCTCAGCGTGAACAAGAATATCACAGTGGAGAGTGACGTACGGAGAGCTGTAACAGCACGGAAATCAAGCTGATCTACCGTGTTTGCTCGTGCCTTCGCGAGTTCCTCGCGCAGCTGGCGTTGACGCGGAAGGTCATGCGCGAGGCAGTAGAGTAGACGCGCGAGCGCAGACGACATGGTGTCATGTCCCGCTGATATGAATGTCCCCATCTGACCTAGCACCTCTTCATCGGTCAAACTCTCCTTCTCGCTCGCCGTAGCTGCCATGTTCGCTTTCACTATGAATCAAAAAAGAAACATTAGATTCCTTCTTTTGATGAAGAATGAGGAAAGGAAGGAAGGAAGGCCGGGGAGATTACGCACTCAACACACTCATCACGTCTTTCCCTGCACCGATCTGCGCAGCCGTCTCTGCGTCACCAGCAAGCAGCGCAGCCTTCTTCTCCGCGTAAAGTTTCTCGCAGTTGCCCTGGATTGTCTCGACGACGCGGCGCACCTTTTGCGCGCGTGGGACGGGAACGATCTTAGCGAGGGTGTGTTGGAGCCAGAGAGGAAGGTTGCGCATGCACCAGATGCAGATTGGCATGAATTTGCGGAGGGGATAAACGGTGTATCTGCGTGTATTTCGTGAGCGGTGAGGATAAACGTAAGAGAAAAACGACGATCAAATTTGATGAAATCGAAGGAAGAGCCCAAGATGGAAAAAGAGAAGTATGAAGCAAGAAAAGACGTACGGCAGTTCCCGGACAGCAATCATGAAGTCATTGTCTTCCGTCTCATCGTTGAGAGCGTCAAAAGAGTATCCGAGCGATCCAATACCGACACCTTCAAGCGCAGCGCGCGAGGCCCACTTCCAAAGATCAATCACTGCTGCGGGTTGCCCGTTCTCAGATTTCTTAATTCCCTTGGCGGCGTCGCTGGCGAAACCGGCGTTCACGCGGGCTCGGATGACGGTGGCGAGTTGGGAGGCAATGCTCCAGAAGGTCGGAGTGAGCGCGCGGACATGCGCTGCACCGAAGAGCGGTTGGATCATCTTTCGTTGCCTAGAGTGAATTTTTGTATCCATTGATTGGGTTGATCATCTCCGTGCATGAAGTGGAAACATACTTTTTGTGGATGTCGCCGCGGACGGAGATGAGCCCAGGGCCGAAACAATAATGAAACTCGCTGTGGCATAAACAATTCGTAAGAACTTGTATATTGGCTGATTCATAAAAAGCCACGCACGAGGTCATGGCGGGCGTCTCGTCGAAGACATGCGTGTCACGAACAAGGACATGGGTCAGTGCCCGGGTGTCTGACAGCCATACTTGTTCCTCCTAAAAAATTCGAGACTTCGTCGCCCTGGGTCTATTGTATGAATGAAGGGACCTACCCCAGCAAACATGTGGATCTTGAACGCGCGGCCGTACGTCTCAGAAATCGCATGATGGTAGGCGAATCCGCGTGGGGCATTATATAGGTCCGGAGTGTTTCCTGCAACGATACTTTCAGCAGTGAAACACATCTATAAAGATAGAAAGCTCACCCAAGAGGAAGGAAGATGGCGGAGGCCCGCGAAGAGGAACGAGACATTTGATTGCATGACGGCGCCAAGCTGCGTAGAGACCCCATACGACGAGGAGGGTGCCACCGACTAAATATAGTTGCGAGCGTGTTATGGAATGTGCAGTGAACTCGGAGGGCGAGTCCAAAGAGTTGGGAAGGCTGGCTAGGTCAATCATAGGGTTGTTTGGTGTGTTCAGGGCAAAAGATGTAGACGTTCGAGGTCAAGGATGCCCGTTAAATCATTGTGATCCAGACTACACATCATCACTAAAGATCTCGCTCGGCGGAGAAAGATTTGGGCCAAATAATAGATAGCAATATCTGGACGCAGCCCCGTGGAGTTCGGTAGCGGAATTGAAGTCCAACACTAGAGGGATCATCATGGAAGGAAGCAAGTGCAGAGTGTTACGATGTGACTCAGTGATAACCAGGTTCGTTGATGCCATGAACGAGCTCGCGAGAATTGCATCCCGATGCCGCGGTTCCCAAAGATATCGTCGTTTGAACAAGGTCCGTGCTCAGTGCAACACGCAGTAGAGTCTGCTCACAGAGGACCCGCGATTGGCGTATACGCCAGGGAATGCCAACATGAATAGACCTGAGCGATGCGTAGTCAACTTCTCTCCCGAGCCTTCGATCGACTTACCTGGGTTAAAGATTTTTCGCGCAGGAGACCATTGTTCTGGAAACGTGAAACTTCCGCAGTTGTGCTCACTTGACGAAAAATACCTGTGAATCGCTTCGGCGCAAGCGGGTACGAAGATAGGCACCGGTTTGAAGAGTTCGTGTGCCCCAAGGAATTGGATTCGAAATGTAGGTTGACGACTCGCTTACTCGCTTAATGGGAGACAGCGGAAGAAAAACATTGAGGTGCAGTCGAAATCACTCGATAAAATTTTCAGATGATGCAGCCAATTGAAGGATAAGAACCCACATGGAGATTCATCATCATCCGATTAGCACAGTCAGAGCACTAGCACGCGACACTGGGGTGGGAAGGAAGGAAGCAAAATTACACGGCACGGTCCCACTGAGGAACGCCGGGGCCCAGGGAATAACTGGGAATAATATGGCTTGCGTGAACGCTCGGGAAGATACCGATGCGCTTACATTACGGCCGCGGTGAATGACCAATGAAGTGAATTAAGATGGATGCTACGCGCCCACAATATCAGTATCCTCGCATGGTAATTATAGTTGATGGCTCGTAGACTTACGAAGACATCGAAGCCAACTGTCATGATTGCTTCCCGACATGAAAAACGGGACCAATTTCCCTTGTCGTCATTCGTATCCGTCTGTAGAGCGCCTGCGACACGAAGAATATGGCGAAGAATAGAACCAGTTCCTGAGGGCGGCGTGCGAAAAGACAAACCTTTCGGGTATATGGGGGTCGTCTGAGTCGAGTGAACTACGACCATACTCACCATTGCCAGTGGAATCACTTGACATGCAACGCATCTTCTAACAAGAGTCAAACAACAAGGGAACTCGATCCAAACACACCATATGGGTATCCTGCTTCCCAGCTGAAAGAAAACAGGCGCGGGCAGCTATCAAAGCAGATGTGCGCTTTGCCGCCGACGGCGCTCGTCGAAACTTGGCAGAAGCTGGAAAAACGGGCTGAGACTTTTTCTGTCATGATGGTTGCAGGATTGGGTGGAAAACCCGATTCTATGAAGGATACGAGAGAAAAAATGCGCCTTACTCGGCATGATGCTTGCTGAAGAAGGTCTTTGGCCCATGAAGGTGAGGAGGAGGAGGAGAGTCATGTCACACCGGACACGTACGTCACATCTCCAGATTGCCTTATTTGGAACCGTGAGAAATATTATCTTGAAGAAATAAACAAGAAATAAATGGTAATCCTTCAAAATAAAATAAGGGGGAGAGGACGAATGTACAGCTTATCTTGATCGTCATTTCGGGGTACAAAAAATGGAAATACTGTACAAACGGGAATGCTCGTTTCGTTACATTGTACGGGAATTCGCCTAAGTACTAACGAATGACCGAGGACCATATACCCGGTTCAACCGATGTAGTGAGATTGGAGGTAGACTGTGATGGTTGGTAACTCTGACCAATTGCAACTTGAACCGTAGTAAGAAAGCAATCGATCTCTTTCGGTCGCGAGAAAGGACAATCGGGCGACATCAGCTTCTTGATCATGGCCTGGTTGTCCTCATGAATCAACTGCAAGCTTGATTTTAGCAACGCCCTTGAAGACTAGAGTTAAACCGACTTACAATCTCTAGTACCGATCGGTAGGCGCTATTAAGTGAGCCGATAATCCACGCATGGTGAACGCTTGTTGCTTCTCCAGCAAAATGGAACATGCCCGAAATCGGCTGGGTGACCTGCGGGTACATACTGGAGAACTGTCCAGGGCCGAAAAGTGCGAATGCCCCTAGAAATCTCAAGTCTCAGCTGGCATATTTGGATCCGCTCGAAAGGAACTTACCGTTGGAAAACTCGTCACCGTACCAATTGACTATCTTATGGTCAAGGTGATCAAGGATGCTCATATCCTCAATATCGTGCATATCAGCTAGATCCCGCTTGATGCATTCGATGAGAACCTGTTCGCTCGCACAATCGTGCCCTTTCACGTACGCCCCGATGCGTTGCGCATCTTGTGCCCAAGTGTAACTCACTATCATCGTCGCATCTTTGGAGCCAATACCATACGAAGGATAAACGACCGTGCGTGTTGGTCGATCGGTCGTCGAGGCACCTCCGATCTGAGGGCGGGGAAGTTTCTCCCACCATCGCGTTTTGAATTTAACGGCGACTTTGATGGCAGAGTCGTAGTGCAGTGTTCGAAGCGCTGTTTGCAGCTCCCACGGGAATTGCAGGGCGGACGTATCGACCATGCGGAGACACCCTAAAGGCATCGTGGGAATCACGTGGTCGTATTCGGTGTCGGTAGGACCGTCTGCCGATGTGGTCGTCACTTTGAGCGCAGAAGGACTCGTGCAGTCAGGTTCGAATACGGGAGCTATCGCGGTGACACGATAACCAACCTGCACAGGTCGAGTGAGGCGGTCAAGTACTGCGTTTGCAATAACATCTCCGCCGCCCCTGTGACAAAGTTTGAGTAAAATTGATCTGACATGACGAAACGGAAACGCACTGAATAGTGAACCATTCAGGTTCTGGCTGGTAATCAAAGTCCATCGCATCAAGAATAGTCTCCGAAAGCGCACAGTCGAAGAGGCCTGAATTGGACATGGTATCCTGAATATTCGAACATCCAAGAATGAAATTTACATACCGGTCGACGAGGTGAACGTCTCAAGATATTTGATAAGCTACGAGGGAATCACTTAGGAACACCAAGTGATGAATAGAATTGTCGTACCTGCTCGGGATATGTCCGCTGGAACTCATCCGCCGGGAGGGCAAGCCAGTCACGCATCGACCACCTATCGAAGGACATCAACGCATCCCAACCGGTTTGAAAGTCCTCCGTTAACATCTTTTTGAACGGGTCGATTTTGTGGCCCATGAGATTGTTGATAGTGTCGTTCAGACCGTCGACCTTTGTAGAGAAGGGGTCGAAATTGCCGCGAGCGTCAGCGGCCTCGAGGCGTGCGGAAGAAATGGAGATGTTGTTAAAGTGGCGAATGTTGTTGCCTCGAACATCTCCGAGATAGTAAGGAATTAACGATTTCGGTCCGTCGAGGTTGAGAAACTCGAACAGTGAGAAAATTGCCTTCATCCAAGGAATCTTGGGGTATCGCATTGCCCCTGCGTCCTAGAAAAGATTGTCAGAGGCCAGAGGCCATTAACGAGGATGTGTTCGGACTCACAAAATAGTCATTGGGTGAGTCGCTGAAGCGATGTGTATATAGGCGTCCCCCTATGCGATTTGGGTTGGCTTCGAGGATGTCGTAGGTCATGCCGCTCTCGGGTCCAAGGTAGTCGATTAATAGCGCAGCATAAAGCCCGGCGATTCCTGCGCCAAGAATGCCAATCCGAATTGGCTCCGCGTTGCGGTTTCGCAGAGGAGGTGGACGAAGAGGTGGAAGCCCAGCTTTGGACTTCGCTTGTCGAATTTGGTGCTCAAGAAGTATGTATTGGGCATATTGGTCGCGCGCGGAGGGCATGACGATGTGGCGCTGAATCTCAGAGAATCGTTGTAGTGTGTTTCGTTGAAGGTTGTGAACTTGTGTGTTTGCGCAGGTATATTTCAGGAATCCTGTCTCGAAAATAATAAAACGAAAGATAATGAGCATTGAGCATCAGTTGCGTCATCTTACCCACCGTCCGCATTTCTCGTTGAACCGATCGTGGCAGAAGCAAATCTATCTCCTTCTTCTCACTCAAACCTGTGGGCGGTAAATTGTGCAAAAATGATACCGTGACGCGCTGAAAACAGAAACTTGCGATGAACCTTCTATTGAACCTTGGCACTCTTCCAGCCCGGCCGCGGATAAAACCGCAACAACATGATATATGGAGCATCACTGGTCGCTAAAATATGTGTTGACAACGATAGCTACAGAATAGGGAGAAAGAACGACACCTCGTTTCCCCAGGAAATCTAGTCTCTTCATGCTGTCCAGTCGAGTTGGTCACGACCTACTAGAGTTGAATCCATAGCGGGATCTGAGGTCATCGTCCGTGCCTTTACCCCAGCTCTTTGTAATTCCCGGCTTCCCAGGCCCAGGCGTTTGAGAGAGCTTCTTGCAGTTGATGTACATGTCAGAAGATATGGGCAAGTACTGCGCAGCGAGACCTGTCCACATGTAAAACGTGTGAATACCAATTCGATTTTGGATACCGAGAAACAAGCCAGATGCAAATGTTTGACTCACTGTATGAGCAACTTGAGATAAACGATGATGCGAGAGTAATCTCCATCACGTCGAAAACTCAAACCATCTGCAACGAGGCGCCATCCCGGGCAGAAGATTGTCGGGATCCAACCGACACCGATAGCCTGAAGCGAGAGTCAATTCTGCACCGGCCAGCCTGCCTTTTCCATCTCAGCGTTGCCCGAGGATTCCAGCATTGATCTTCTTACTTCACGATTTTGATCCTAGGTATTAATAGCCGGGCTGTTAGATAACCACTGCGTCTGTCGAGGTTTGTCGTGTACGAAGATAACGATGAGAGAAAGCTTCCGTTCTGAGTGAAAGAAGTTTTTTGACTGACCACAAAGGGGTGAATGCCGATCTCGTATCCAAGGCACGCCATATAGCCCAGACCTGTGTGTTCACCTGCTCACAAGCGATCGGCGGGGCAGAGCATGGAGTTATCCGAAGGTCAAGCTGGGAACGACATTCAATCATTGAAAGGAGTTGTACATTTCGGAGTCTATACTCACTCTTCTTTGTGCGGACGCTGTAAAGAGCAGACACTTCGATCACTGGTGTCAAGAAATAAGAGAAGAAAACGGTTCCGAAAGGAAGAGATATCAACGGTCGAAAGCACTATGTGTGGAGGTCGTGAGCAGTGCTTTCTCTTTACAGTATTTCAACCCTCACTCTTGCGGCCTGCTAATTGCGCCGTGATCAAGACCTCGGCAGAAACAGATTGAATAAAATGAGCGAGATATCAACGATGAGAACGTACAAAACCTTCTCCGTTTATCCGCTGGCTCAGTCGTAGTTCGTTCGTTCGGTGCGATGCCCGGCGACAGGGCAATTATGGCCGTGGTTTCGGCGGCGAGTGATAAAGAAGTTGTCAGATACTTGGGTAGATGTAGATTGAAGCACCATCGGCTACCGGTTCTGAGTACCTTCCTGCCGTCGGTAGGTAGGTAGGTAGATTACACGCCACGGTCCCGAATCAGACTCGAAGCTGCTCCGGATTTCAATAGTTTGCCCAAGATTTGCCTAACAAATGGAGCAGTGGAGAACGAGCCACGAAAGACGTGAAACGGGCAGTGAGCGGACAGAGAGCGCTCGTGCAGAGTATGAACTTGCCATTACGTGCTGGTAACAGGTTCGTCGAGGGAGGAGGGAAAAAGCGAGATGTGACCAAGATGTGACCATCACGGCCATCATGTATCACCTGACCCATAATATTCAGGGGGGAAAATGAATTCTTTAGCTCGATGTTTAGTGTACAAATGTGTCCATGGACCACTGAGATTCTAGCAGCGCCTTCGTATTTCATCCAAATCTTTGGTTCATCTGTTTATTCGATTAATATTCGGTCATTTCCCGCGATGGGACTCCGGGAGAGTTCATATCATAACGAAGCCGGGTGATGAACAACCGTACTCGCAAAGCGACTGCGGGCACGGATCTTGGGGCCGAGGAAAAGCAACACCTGGAATTATCGTGTGAGACAAGCGATAAGAAAAGAGCAAGGCGAAAAAGACTACTCACGTATGGAATCGGCACCATCGCAACGGCGATACACCCAAATAACGTCGAGGCCCAGTGAATACCGAGGGTCTTGTACATTGCCGGTTCAAACAGCGGGAATGCGACGCCCATCAGGTTGCCTGCGTTGAAAGTAAGTAGGATGAAAACCGAAAAGGAAGGCGCGAAGACAGTACGCACGGAAAAGCGACTGCCCCGCCAACGCTGAGGACGCGTACGTCCCATAACAATCCGCGAGGTAGGTGAAGACAGCGAGGTACATGATGAATGTCGCCCACATAAATAGCTGCAATAAGCCAATGAATTTCAAGGTTCAACAGAGCAAGACAACACGCACCGTAACACCAATGATAGGCACGATCCACGGGACGGACGGATTTGATCCCCATGCATAGATGAACATGCCTATAGGGAAGAGCAGGGCCGCGCCGCATGAGGTGAACAGGCGCGCTTCTGGGCCGCGGGTGGGGAAGTGTTTTCTAGGTTAGGTATTGAGAGAATGAAAAGGGAGACAAAGGATGAGAAGGGATGCATCACACACCGATAGAGCGAATCTTGGTAGAAATTCGTCGCGAAGCCGAGGAGGGAACCGATACTGTGAATGAAGTTGATGGATTCAGCAACTAGAGACACGGGACACTTACACCATCCCGAGAAACGCGAGCCCCGCCTCGCCGTGGTTGAAGCCATAGAGGCCTTCGAAGACGGGTAGGACTGATCTATCATTCAGGTCAGTCAACTGTTTTTCGGTTAGAATAAGGAGAAATGAATCGCAACGTACTCAAACATGCTATACATGATACCCCACGCTAACGAGATCCACAGACTGAATGAAAGCACAGTCGGTTCCGTGCACAAAAGAACTGCCCGAGAATTCGAATGAAAAAAGTGATACCGCAAGTATAAGAGGGAGACACACTCAACGGCCGTGTCGCACTAATCCAGAGCAACGTCCTCAACGGCCCCCTCGTATCCTCAACTCGTGCACGGTACCTGTCATCACCCGTCTCGGCGCGGAGAGCTTTGGCTTTGCGCGTCAGGATGATGCCGGTACGAGTTTCTTTCAAGATGGTGATAGTGAGGACGATGCAAATGCCGCCCGCGCTGGTACATGTGAGCCAAAAATGCGAGAATGTGAGGGGGAACGACGCACATGGTGTGTATCCACTGTATCCACCGCCAGCCCAAGGACATCTCAATGTAGCCTGCGACCACGGGCCCCGCCCCTGTGACCGCGACTGCGAAGACGGAGTAGACCGCCATTGGACGTCCGCGTCTGCGTCGAAATGGTGCGTCAAAGTCGATATCAACAAGTTTTCAGTATTGACTCACTCTGCAGGAGCCCACACATCCGCTACCGTCCCTCCCACCATCGTCGAGCCCGTCGACCCAAACGCCCCACAGATGAAGCGCGCGGCAATCACGGTCTGGATGTTGTTGGCGGTCGCCTGGACGACGTACATCGCAGTGAAAACGATGGTGCAGACGACGAAGAGTGGGCGGCGCCCAAATTCCTCTGAGAATGCGGAGGTGAGGAGGGGCACGAGTGCGAAGCCGAGGCAGAACATCGCGATGCCCAGGGCAGCCTCCATCTCGGAGCAATTAAGCTCGCGCATCATCGAGGGAAAGCCCATTGAGTACGCAGAAGCGGTGGTCCCCGCGAGACCGGTGAAGTAGGAGGCGACGAGGGTAACAAGCCATTTGCGTTGATGAGACCAAGTGGCGGGATTGCGTGGGTCGCCCGGTTCAAAGTCGACGTAGATGACTTCTTTTTCAGATTTTTCACCCTTCTCGACGTCTACGATGGTGGGGGACGTGCGCCCACTCGCTGCTTGGGGAACCTGCATTGGTGGGCGGAAATTGAGAGGGCGCTCTTTGACAGCATCCCGATGTCGAAATGGAAAACAAGTCAGAAGCAAAATCGTGAGAATACGGTTCATCGTTAACTCTGCTGTGATCCGGCTTCGGCCCGACAGCACCAAACTTGTTCATCAGTTGAACATTGGGCACTTCTCTAGGACCTTTCGGAAAGAAAATGCGTGAGATGTGACGCCATTGGAAGCAGGATGGTTGACGAATTTCTGGTCCTCCGTTTCACACGAATTCATTTTCTTAGCAGGTTGCCAAGTTCGGGAAAGTGCGGGTAAGCATTGTTTCACAACAGCAAGCAAGCAACTCTTGTCCGAAATCGTTTGGCGAGCTCCACGGAAGCCGCGTCAAAATCTAGATGAGGTTCATCTTGGGTTCATCGTTCAACCATTGTGTTTGATGCCTCATTGAACTCTACTTACCTCCGCCGACTCGGAACCCCAAATAGAATTAAATTGCGGGTGGTACCACAATCCGAGCAAAGGACATTGCTGCCTGGCTCAACCATCATATCTTTTGAATCTCATCTCAGAGCCAGTAGTCAGACTCCCCTTCGAATTTTAATCCCCTCCTTCTCCTCTCAACATACATTTCCGGTTCCCTTGCACCACGATCATGTCTCCTCCCTCACAAATCTTCACCCCTGAAAGCACCGCAGAGGAGGTCGCCAGCGTACTATCAGAAGAAATCAAAGGCAAGAACGGTATGTACAGCCCGAAGCACTCTATGATATCGATGCTCATACCACAACAGTCCTCATTACCGGCACATCCCTCAACGGTATCGGGTTCGAAACCGCTCGTGCTATTGCAAGACACGCGAACCTCGTCGTCATAACGGGATACAGTGCTGAAAGGTCCGAAGTCATCGAGTGTATCAACTTTTGTCTGAGACGACTAAGGCATTGGACACTTTCAGACTCAAACTTTCCGAGGACGGCATCAAGAAGTCCGTCCCAACTGCAAACATCCGTCGCCTGACTCTCGATCTGTCGTCCCTCGACGGCGTTCGTAAAGCTGCTGCTGAGGTTAACGCCTACCCCGAGCCTATACACGTAAGTAAACACGACTTCCATATCTTTACTCTCATCATGCAAAATATTAATACATCCTGAACGTAACTAGGTCTTGATTCACAACGCAGCCGCCGCCATCGGCCCCTTCAAACTCACCGTCGACAACCTCGAAAGTCAAATGGCCACAGATCACATAGGGCCTTTTCTCCTGACCAAACTTCTCCTCAACAAGCTTCGTTCCTCGGGCTCGCCATCATTCACCCCCCGCGTCATCTTTGTTTCCGGCGCAGCACACGCCTATAGCCCTGGCATCTCCCTCTCCCGCATCACCGACCCAAGCGCGGAGGGGTACACAAATTTTGGCGCATACTGGGACGCCAAATGCGCTAATATATTGACCGCGAGCGAGCTCGCACGCAGGGGAAGGGGTATGATTAACGCGTTTAGCATACATCCGGGGTGTACGTCCCTTTCTTATCGGCTTCCTACTTATCTAATAAGCAATGCCCTTCCACGAAATTCCAGTCATTTTCAGCAACTTCGTTCAGAAAGATGGTGCCGTCTCCGAACTGCAAGCTTCCGGAATACTCACTCCAGACGGCCTCCCCAACACTGAGAAATACGCCTGGAAGACGATTGAGCAGGGTGCGGCGACCAGTGTGGCGGCTGCATTTGATCCTTCTATATCAGGTGTGTCTCTCAGTCCGCATCGGTATTCAATTACCTTTTGCATCGTTATTTATCACACCGTGTTGGATAGACAAATCAGGATCATACCTGGTCGACTGTAAAATTTCAAACGAGTCTATCGCGCCTCATGCGGCAGATCCGGTGCGTAATCTTCTTGGTGCATTTGATGCCTCTCAATCTGATCCTGTCGCGTATGGGCAGGAAACCGCTGCTAAGCTTTGGAGTTTGACGGAGAAGATCATCGACGAGGAATTTGTTTTTTAAATCTGTTATTTTTCGAGTAAGGTGTACATATCAGTGTAATCGATTATCTATTATATGTCAGGAAAATGGGCAATGAAACGCGTCCGCGACGAGGAAAGGTACAGAAAATCGCAGATTCACAGGTCACATGATCGCGTTCTGATTCTCGGTCATTGGGCCGAAAGCCGAAACAATCACGGACTGGTGGCAGTGCATCACTCCTCCACCAAACCACCATCTTGCAACTTCGCGCTCAACGTCGGCGGCAACGAGCTCAACGTCTTCTTACTTGCCGGGTGTCTCTCTGAGCTGACCATGAGCTCTTATCTGGTCCCGGCTCTTATCTGGTCCCGATGTTTATCCCGACTGTGAGCATCGGTGTCTGGACTCTGTTGTTGGAATTTCGCGCGCGAAGTCGGTTCCGAAGGATGACAAACATAAAAACAACGAAAATGCGCCAATCGCATGGCCCGGCTTTTCCGTCTTATCCGTCTTGGCTTCTTGTGGTCACCGCTGGTGCAAAATTAAGACTTGGTGCGGTTTATACCCGCCTGTCGGAAGTCTTCCGAAACTCGCCTCCGACGGCGCTCTCACTCTCCCTCACACGACAATGGCGGCTACAGGAAAGTATAAAGACGGAGCCAGCATTCACATCCATGCAAGAAAAAACAACTTACACTCACTTGGCTTCTTCTGGCACGCATGCGGCGCACGCTTCTCTTCCTCTCTCTGGCGGCCACCCATGTTCTCGCTGAGTACGAAGTGACCTACCGCTCCTCCCCACTGGCAATCCTACCGCTCACCATCCTCGAACGTTCCGCGTCCTACGATTCCTCCAACACCACCCTCTTCCTCGCCTGCCCCGCCGGCCTCATCATCGAACAGCCGGGTCCAACCATCTACGACTCGCACGGCAACCTCGTCTGGGCCGACCCCAGCCTCGGCGCATGCGGGAACCTCAACTACCAGGCGTACGACGGGCAGAACTACCTCACGATGTGGGTCGGCGTCGGTGATCCCGGGGCTGGACAGTTGACGGGGAATGGGATTGCGTCTATGCTCAATTCGAAGTATGAGGTGGTGAAGAATGTTTCTGCGGTTAATCCCGATAATACGGATGCGCATGAGTTCCACATCGTTGGTTCTAGCGCTCTGGTCACGGCGTATCATGCTATTCCTGTAAGACTGTGTTGTTGGCATTCCTCTCCTGATATTTATTGACGAACTCACGCTAGGCCGATTTATCCTCCGTCGGTGGCCCGGTTGATGGCTGGTACTTGAACTCCATCTTTCAAGAAATCGATATCGCCACCGGTGCTGTATTGTTCAACTGGACCTCGTTCGACCATATCGCATTCTCAGAATCGTACAATAATCTCACTCTTACCGGTGAGGGTACGTCCGAACTCCCTTGGGATCCCGTTCACATCAACTCTATCGACAAGGTATGTCTTTCCTTCTCGGCTGCGTATTCCATTGTACTGTTTCTGATATTGCCTTTACTGTATGAATGCAGGACAGCGCAGGGGACTACCTCATCTCCTCTCGTAACTGCAAGACGTTGTACAAAATCGACAAGAACGGCACGATCGCCTGGCGTCTCGGTGGCAAGATGTCTGATTTCAAAGCCATCGGGAACGACACCGAGTTCCATTGGCAACACCATGCGCGGTGGCGGGCTGACGAGACGCAGATCTCGCTCTTTGACAACGCCGCGGCGGTCATCGAGACAACGGTCCAGGTTAATGAGCCAGTCGCCAGTGGAAAGTTCTTCGCTGTCGACCAGAAAGCGATGACCTACTCCGCTGTCGCGCGATTCCTTCCTTATCCTTGTATGTTCTACTTCTTCTTCGTTGCGATTGCCTTATAACGTTAGCTTACCCAATTCACAGACAGCAGCTTTAGTCTTGCGGAAGGCAGCGTCGAACCTTACGGCTCCACCGTCGTCACAGGTTTCGGTGAAAACCCCTGGCTCGTCGTGCGAGAATCTACCTCAGGCTCCGTTCTGCTCTCCGCCATCCTTGGCCCCAACACCACCCTCCCCATCTACTCGGTAACCAACTATCGCTTCTTCCAGATGTCCACCCTCGACTTCGCGGGGCATCCGACTGAGCCTCCTAATGTTGCGGTAGATGCTGCGGAGGGAGCGGTGTATGTGTCTTGGAACGGCGCGACACATGTGGCGGAGTGGGTTCTGTTGACGGGGGCGTCGGCGAGTGCGGTGGAGAAGGAGGTGGCAAGGGTCAGGAAAAGTGGATTTGAGACGCAGATAGATTTGGCGGGGAGCGATGCATTTGTGAAGGTGGCTGGGCTTGCGAGTAATGGAACAACGCTTGGGACCAGCGCGGTCTACACGGTGAGCGATGGGAGTATTGCTCATTGAAACGTTGAAACTGGAGGATCGAAGTAAAATAGTCCATTCTTTCGGTGTTACAGTTGTTATCGTATTATAATCTGAGTATGCTTTCTGCATCGCTTCTCTATCTACGTAACGAATTTTTCGTGCAAAAATTCGATCGGCGGACGGAAGATTCCGGGATTAATGATTTCCGCGTACTGCCGGGAGTGCGTGCAAACAAACCACATCAACACGTCACCCTTTACCTTTCCCGTTTGCCACGAAGAGGGCTCGTTCAGACGGAGAAAACCGCTATTGGAAGTATCAAGCCTCACTCGTACGCTTTCCTACTTGACCTACGACGTCTGAACCCGATCTCTAGGCTGCCTCAAGCCGCCGCCGAGCCGGCCTGGATCAAAAATCCATTTGGTTTCGCCGATTCCGAATCTTTCAGGCTCCAGTTGCAGCATCTAGAGAGGAATAGAAAAAGGTTGGAAAAAGGTTAATTAAGTCGGACACTATCTCTCTGAATCTTCTTGTCTAATACGGTTGCGCAAGACGTGCTGGAGGGCTTTCCGACGAGAACCAGTGCTCACCAGTGGCACCGCCATCGCTCCTCAGCTCGCCGCTTTGTGTCTGAAATTTGTAGGGCTGTGGGAGACCCCATCTGCTACCATATTTTTTCAATTCTACGCGCTCTCTCGACCACCGAATTTGCTTGGCAAACTTCTCAAAAAAACGAAGATTTACTTGAAACTACACACGGAATATCGCTCACTCGAGGCTATTCACATGAGCGGTTGCGTGTTGTTTTCCCGCCGTCGATCAATCGTCGATGTCTTGACGCCGCACTGGCTCAAGTTTCCCCGCAAACCATGAAAAATGCGGGCCGACGGATGCCGCTCGACGAACGAAAAGAAAGATCCGCTCCTCTTGCATCGCTCCTCCCCTTCGACCCGGAACAACAAGAAGCACTTCCCCAGAGTAAATCGAATCCGGCCATTTGTCTCCGTGGAACCTCCCGGAACTTCCTCCCCAAACATAGCATCACCCTCGTCATAGGATAGCTGTTAGCTCCACATCACGGTGAGACCCGGCCTGCAACGTTGCACACCGCAGGCATGTAAAAACGGGCTGCCTCCGCCGCCGGGGCTTCATCTCTGCCAGCACATTCATGGCCACCGCTATCCTCGCGCCCGCTATTGGCTCCAGCGCTCTCCCCTCGACACCAGCGAACGAATGGGCTGCGAGTACGAACGGCGGTATTTTGGACGTACCGTATCAATATAATTCAAGCGCTTCCCTCCCCGCTCTTATGAAAGACGACGTCCGTCCCTCCGCTGTGCCTCCGAGTCCGAGTACGAACGTCGCGTTGGCTCAGAATATAACCCTACATCTCCGTGCGTCCCCTCGAGTCGTATATTTTACCCTAGTTACTAACACTGTCTTTTTTTATTGTATTTATTCAAATCCAGCGCATGCACAACACGCTCTTTCCCGTCCACCACCCATATCCTATTCCTCCCTTACCACGGATACCTCCTTGAGCAAACTCAGCACACAAGCGCAAGCCGGCTCCTGCCCGAATCTCTCCCCACCTCAAACGCAATCCTCCACCGCCCCTCTTAATCATGAAGCGCGATGCCGATCCGCACCTCACCACCCCATTCCCCTCCCCGATACCTCGTCATCCGCAGACCAACTCCCATCTTCATCTTCCCCGCGTCCCTCGGCATCCTCATCCGCAGTCGACATCTCGCCGACATCCACGTCGAAATTCGTCGAAGATTTCACCACGGACATCGACATCACCGCCTTCGGCGCCCCGGACGCGCTCACACCGCCTGCGCCGGAGGGCGTCATCGATGCTAATAAGTCGTCGTCGTCGTCAAGCAGATCGACCCCACCCCGCCGCCGACGATCGTCTGGCTCGTCCGATAATTCTACGAGCAGCGGGGGTTCGGGATCGGACAACTCGTTGCCGAGGAGGTTAGTTCATCGGTTGAAGGAGAAGATGCATGGAGTAGGTCATCACGCGCAGGAGTAGAAGGATTGGATGAGGAACTTTGGAGGAAGTGTGCTGAGACTTTTGGATTTGCTTGGAACGTCCTTCTTGTGGTAATGTTTTGTTTTGTCTTGGATTTTTTTTTGTGATTGTTATACCTATCGTTAGTAGCTGGAGGGATGTAGTGGACGCTGAGGATAGTTCCAGATGTCAATCTTGCGTCTTTACTACATACACGATGATTTTTACAGATGCGCAGATAATGCCTCGATCAACGAGCTGTAAGGTTGGAGATCTCCGACTGTATGAGAAACGATAATCTTTAACTAGTTCACTATAGGGCTTGAAGCACAAGAAATGCCTTGATCCATCCATCCGTCCATTCATTCCACTTTGATCTGCCCAATCCACACCTCAATCAAGCCCCTATTCTTCTCCCTTGCAAGACGAGGAAACACCTCCCGTCTGTCGTCCAAAAGACTCTTCCGCGTCGGGAACCTCCTCCGCACGTTCGGCTCCTTCCACGTCGATGGATTTACAACGAATTTCACACGAGAAAGCGCGGGTAGGCTCTGGAGAACGGCAGTGTCAAACTCCATCACATCGTCGTCGCTGGTAGGCTGGCGGAGGCTCCACTCGAATTTGAGTTCCTCTATGCCGTTGTCGAGGGGTACTAGGCGCTTTAGCATCGAGGTTGTGTGGCTGGAAATTACGTGCCGGATGGTGATAATTTTGAGACGAGGGAAATAAAGAGCGATATCGAGGATGGACAGAAGAGAAGAAAGAGAGACGCGCCTGAAACACGACGTCGAGCATCCAGATTTCGTTTTGAGACACTGCGTGCCAGGGAAAGCAGCTAGTATCGTTGACGGATACAGCGGTGATATGCGAGATATCGAACGGCCGAACGAAGTCTTCTTCGTTTAACGCATATGGCGCAAGGAGGTTAATTCGAAGGCCAGCGCAGTTTGAGGCGGATATCGAAGATTTCAAGGGAATACGCGGCCGCATATTGTCCTTAACGGACAGCACATGAGCGTTTTGCGGGAGCTCGACATCAAAGGTGCTCGACCCGCGAGCAGCTCTCCAGATATTTCAAGCAACGAGGAAAACATCCGACTTTCTGGGAATCCGAATTACCAACCTAACGAACCGAATGTTCCTCGCGGATGCGGAGAGTCGTTTGAACGCGTGCAGCAAGTATAGCTTCTCCTCATCCTCATCCATAACGTACATCGTCACCTCGTTTGGCCAAACGATCGGTGAAAGGCAAGCTGCATTATGCATATCTTGTTGATTGCCTTCCTTGATATAGCTCCCGCACGAGAGCGGTCAATGAGGACTGGGTTTCGTGTCAAAAGTGCCTGGCGGGGTTTTCGCAGGGGAGGAGGTAGGATAGGAGTTTGTTTGTATCCCATGGAGCGCGGAATAGGTGTGATTGGGCCGGTTCAACCCAGCGCGCAAGGGAGTGGAGTCGGCGAGCAGGGCGATGCATTTGTTCGGGAAGGAGAGCGGGTGAAGCTTCTTCGGGGCAGGAGGGAGAGTACTGGTGTGCCACTGGGTAGGGCGTCCGAGATGACGGTTCATGGTACTTAGGTGGGGAAACAAAAAGCTAGCGGAAACGAATAATCGGATCGTCGACTTTTATAATCCTGTTACATCGGACTGAAAGGAATTCTCGAGAAAAGGGACCTTTATCCTCGATGTAGCGAGTTTTGAAAAGGACTTTGTCGACAAGAGATGTTGACACTCTCGATGGAGTACCGCAAAGCTGCTTATTCGAATAAACGGGTGAAAGAATCACTGACAGGAGAAAGCAAGACTGGGCTCTCTGACAAGCGGTAAACGACGTGAGTTAGTAGCTGGGAAAATTCGACCATTTTGCGTCGCGTAGCAGGAGGCGACGCAGAGGGACGCCAGAGTTCATGGTGAAGGTTTCATTGCGATTCAAGGTGACGGGAGAAGGCAAGTGCAGTCCGGGTGTTGCCGAACATTGACTGATCATCATGGCTGATTCTTTCCCACGCAGAACCGACTGACCCACAGACAACGCCTTCGTACGCGATTTGTGACTTGACGCAGCTTGACGCCTATTTCACTGCTCGGTTGTCGCTGTTACCCGACCTTCCTCAGCGCAGTATGCACCCAATATTTTCTGAAGGTGTATGCGTTCAACTCCCCCTCAGATCTAAAATTAGCTTGTGTACCACGAGACGAAGTCCAACAGATAGCCGAGCAACCGAAAACGTCTGGTGATGCACTGGTGATGCATCTTACAACACCCGTGCATGCAAAAAATGGACGACGGTGAGAGATTACTGGCTTCCCCACTTCCCTTTTCCCTTCCCCACACTGGAAATGGAATCCGAGAAGCGCGAAGCACGGTTCGTGGAGGACACCAAACACGACGATCATGAAAGTGGTGGTGGTGCAATCCAGAAGACGTACACGAACACTACCGACACTGAGAAGGGATCCACTTCGTATGCGGCTAGCACGACGGGGCTCGACCATCGTTTGGAGACGAAGAGGGCGGAGCGGAGGCTTTTGCTGAAGCTGGGTGAGTATACATTTTTTTACGAGAAGACGGGTTTGTTTGCTGAGATCGTGTAGATGTTATCATCCTCCCTCTCGCTGCTCTGCTTTATCTCAGTGCCTACCTCGACCGTGGTAATCTTGGAAAGTGAGTATCATTGTGCCAACTTTTTTCACGGCGGAGAAATAATCATAACATCATTTAGCGCTCGACTGCAAGGGCTCCAAGCGACGGTGCTGCGAGGCTCAGATACGAACTACAGCCTCGCTCTATCTTGCTTCTACAGTAAGCCATATTTTGCGCTCCCTTGACGACTCACTCATTCATTCGTCAGTCACCTACATCATCCTCTCCATCCCCGGCACCCTCCTCGCCAAAGCCATTCTCCCCTCCACCTCCATCTCCCTGGGTGCCCTTATCTGGAGCATCGCCGCCACCTGCCAAGCAGGCGCCTTCTCCCCCGCCGCGCTCTATGTCTGCCGGCTTTTCGTCGGCGTGGGCGAGGCGATGTTCGGGCAGGCCATGGCGCTGTATTTCACTTACTGGTACCTCCCGCATGAGCTCTCGAAGCGGATCGGGCTCTTTATCAGCGCTGGGGCGTTGGCCGGCGCGTGAGTCGTTTATATCCTATCTTCGCGTTATCACCTATTTACCGATATATAATACTGACACGTCGCTTCAGCTTCGGCGGCCTCATAAGCTACGGCGTCGCCCGCATCCAACACTCCCCTATCATCCAATGGCGCATCCTCTTCCTCATCGAAGGCCTCCCCTCTTTCCTCCTCGCCGTCGTCGTATTCCTCTTCCTCCCCTCGCGCCCGCAAACTTCCAGATACCTCACCGAGGAAGAGCGCACGCTCGCCCTGACGCGCCTGAATAGGAAGAATCTGGGCGAGGGGCATACGGGGGTGGATTGGAAGGGGGTGAAGAGGGCGTTGGTGGATTGGAAGACGTATGTGGTGGCGGTCATTTATAGTTGTATGAATTTGGTGAGTTTAATTACACCTCATTCCTTTCTCCGCGGTGAGATTGATGTTCATTCATTTCAGGGATTGGGATCCGTGACGGGGTTCCTTCCGACCATCGTCAAAGGCCTTGGATATTCAAACGCTGATGCGCAACTCTTCACTGGTACGCTCTCCTTTCCCTCCCTCCTTCTTTTCCCGTCACTCACTCATACTCACTTTTCGACCGCCAGTCCCGCCATACGTCGTCGCCCTCGTCTTCAGTGCGCCTTTCAGTCCTCTTCTTTACTGCCTTGCCGACGGTTTCAAACTCTAGTGCTCCTCATCGCCTCCTACAGCGACCACTACCAAACCCGAGGCATCCCCGTCATCAGCGTCTTCTGCATCTCCATCGTCGGCTGGGCCATTCTCCTCAGCGTCACGCCCATACATCCAACACATGCGCAGTTGCATGCGAGGTATTTCGGGTGCATTTGTGTCGTCACTGCCGGATGTGAGTTCCTTTAAAATCCTCCTCTTCTCTTCGAATCAAGCTTGCATCTCACTGAAACACATGTCCTTAGATTCGAATATGTACGCATCTTCCCTACTTATGTAATTAATTATCACACTGACTAACGCTCCCCCAAGTCCCCTAATAATGTCCTGGCAATCAGGCAACACAGGCTCCCAATCTCAACGCGCCACCTCCCTCGGCATGCTCAACAGCATAGGCCAATGTCTCTCCGTCCTCGCGGCGTTCTTGTTCCCCACCCCAGAGGGCCCGCGGTTCATCAAGGGGTGTTCGCTGAACCTGGCGTTTTCGGCTCTCGGATTGTTGTTGACGCTGGGTATGACGGGGTGGTATCGGTGGGAGAATCGGAGACGGGATCGGGTTGAGGGGGGGAAGCCGCCGGGGGATGTGGTGTTGAATGTGGTGGAGGAGTTTGATTTGGCGAAGGGTGGGTGTTTTTCTTTCTGCCTTTGTTTGTTTGTTTGTTTGTGGTGCTTTGTTTGAGGGCTGAATGTTTCTTTTTTATCTTCTTTCTTTGCAGGTTTCCGGTATACCCCTTGATCGGACCCCAATGATGGAAATGGAAATGAATGACGAAATCGAATGGAACGACCGAGTATATCGAGCTAGCTGGTTTCCTTCCGTCTCGCTTGCTACGCTACGCATGTACGCATCGAAAATGAACTGAACAAAATGAAAACAGGCCCTTTTGACCTCGTCTTGCTTTTAAATTTACCGTCAAAAGTAAGTACGTAAGCTGAATTGGCCCTCGGCCCGACCGGCTCGTTCAAGACCTGCGGGTGGCAGTGCTGGCCATCTCTTCCTCCTCCTTCATGGTACTACGGGCGAAAATGCTTTCTATCGATAATCGCATTGTGATTGCGTGAATCCAGGATACTCAACGTGCGTTCATAAGCGGTAAGCCGTGAGGCTGTGATACCCTGCGAGCGGGTCGATGACATGGAGCGTTTGCACCGTAGTATTTCACTGACGAAGGAACCGTGACAAGATGGGGAAAAGAACAGGTCCGGGATTACCCAGCGCAACTGCTGGTGTGTGTCCGAAGCGTTGAGACTATTGCCTGCTGACAGCAACCACGGCCTCGTCCTCGTCCTCCTCACTTTCCAGCATCTTCACAAATCGACGAAATCCTCGAAAACGCGAAAACGGCTCAGCGAAAGACAACAACAATTCTGGTTCTTGGTCTTCCAGGTAGCGGAAAGGTATGTACGCGAAGATGATTATATGCCTCATTCTCAACCAAAATGCTACTCATACGATGTTCTGTAGACCACCTTCCTGCGTCATTTGAAAATGATATATGAGCCCTACACAGAAACAGAACGGATTCAGTGGATAAATGTCATTCAGGGCAATCTTACCAATGCTTTTTGGTAAGGCTCACTTGCATCAAGCGAGGAAACCTCATCTTACTTAATATCGGCAGCGCCTTACTTGCTGCCCTCGCCAACGAATCGTTCTACCCACCTCCAATCTTCGCCTATATCCAGGAAGCGTCTTCGTCAAGTCAAGCCTCTCTTCTATGCCCGACAACTACGCGACTCTTTGCAAATTGGTTTTCTGCGGTCAATACCCAACTCACCCTCACCCCCCTCATGTTAGAGGCACGAACGATACACTTCCTCACCCGAGCCCCAGAAATCACTCAAATCGATTACCTCCCCAGCGATCTCGACATCCTTTTCAGCCAAATCGAATCTGAATCCGAGCCTCTAGCGGAAGCCGAAATTCACGTACCCTTCGCCTCAACCATACGTCCTACCTCCCTTATCTGCGTCTGTCCGCGACAAAGCCTCATTTCGGCGCACAAATGGCTTCCGATCTTTGCGTATGTTCGAGATGTTGTCTTCGTGGTTAATGTGCTCGAGTATGACAGCGCGGTGCGTATTGTTTCGATTGTGCGGGTTGTTGTTGTAGATGATTGCAATTGGTCCGCTTAGACAAATATGAAGATGACTTTCGATTTTTTCGATCAAATCTGCCACAATCCTGCTTTCTTCAAAACCAATATCGTACGTCTCCATCTCGGTTGTTTTTGTCTCGTCCTCCCTTTGGGAATTCGTAATCTTATGAATGAACGCCAACAGCACATTCTCATGAACATCCCCACGACCTTCCGACGGAAACTTACACTGACAACTACCTCCGCCCCTCCGGGATCGCTAAACACGCTCTACCCTGACGTCCCCGCCGATTATGATTCGGATGAAGTGAAAGTTCTTAAATCCCTCCGTGATCGGTTCTTGAGCATTGCGCGGAGGCGCAAATATCTTACCCGTTATGGCCATGAAGTTTATATCCATGCGGTCGACTTAGTGGAATCTCAGCCGATGCGAGGTTGGTTTTATTTTCCTCGTTAACTCTTTCACTGGAGGGATGTGAAGTTGCTGACTTATTGCTGCAGTGCTGATGGCATCGTTCATGGATACGTTTCGAGATAGTTTGGCGTGGGGGTGTTATATGACATGAAGGGCCTTTTCTTGAGGCCTTCATTGATAAATGATGCGCACCGAGTTTTCCTCCCAGTTGTCCCGAGGTTTTAGGGGGTGGAATAATTCGAATATAAACTTACTTGGCTCAAAGTTGCAGACGTTGGATTCTTGAAATTTTCAAGAAAAAACGAATTAGTACGGAATACTGTAGCGAGGAATCGACCCGCTATCACAAATCCTCCTAGGCCCAACATTACTTTTATGATTCTATTTCCGCTCCTTACCGGCCCTCTCCCTCTTGACCTTCGCTGAGAACTTATCGAAGCCGTACATATTCACCACGACCTTTTCCTAGAGGAACAGGAAAAGATCGACGCAGATACATCAATATCGAAATCAAAGATAAAACACGAACGCTCATGCTCACCGGCACCCATCTCGGGAAAAAGGCAAGCAAAAACCATGTCATGCCTGACATCGTCCCGCCCCATATCCAATTCCTTGGGTTAGACTTGATTGTTTCTGAGACGACCATACGGGCGTATTTATCTGTGGGTTCGGCCGCTTCTGCAAAGAAAATCAATATGGATTTGCTTAATATATGATAGCGGAGGAGTTGGGGACCAATGACAAGGAGAAGATAGACGTACTTTCTGTCTCGATGTGCTGCGCGCTGAACGCGTTCTCCAAAGATTTGTACAAAGAGTCGTCAAGGAAATGGGTTGGGCTTCCGCGGATGTTGCTTTTGACCGAGTTGGTAATTACCTGGTCAAGAGAAGGATAGATAAGTTCAAGGCTTTGGCATTGAAGAGCCTGCACTTACCGTGACGACCTTGATACTACAACAATGATTAGCGACGAGTGTTTTCCCCTCCGAAGATAAACTCATTGAGATAAAAAATTGAGACCTACCCAAATGGCTCCACCTCCACCCTCAGCGTATCACTAAACGAGTGCAACGCCGCCTTGCTCGCATTATACCCCGACTGAAGCGGAATTGGCAACAGACCCGACCCGCTCCCGATGTTCACGATGCATGGGTTCATTCCAGCTTGCAGCAAGGAGAACAATTCTTGTACCATCTGCATGGGCGCGAAGACGTTTAGTTCGAAGAGGGCGCGGGTGGCGGGGATGGAGGCGTCGATGGCGGGAGATTCCCAGACTGTTAGAGACAAAGAACAGAGTGTTAGCTGGATTCAGAGAAATTGTCGCCTGGACCGAGTTTAGCGTGTCTCACATTGTCCACTGTGCATCGTATGTCGTCGGAAAATTGACTTCAATTCAAGGATCTCGACGAGCAACTCACGCATTGTTCACCAAAATATCGAGCCTCCCGCCCGTCTCCGTAGAAATGATATCCCTGACACTCCTGATCGAGTTGGTGTTCGTCACGTCGAGGGCAAGAGTTGCGATGCCGAGTGAAGCCAGCTCTTTCATCGTGTCCACTCGGCGCGATGATGCGAAGACCAGAAGACCTTCATAGATGTCAGTCTTTTCAGAATCCAATCCCGAGAATGGAGGAAAATTGGCGCGAATTCATTTCACCTCGAGAGTGATACTCCTTTGCGAGAGCAGCGCCGATACTGCCGTCAGTGCACCCTGTAATGAGAACAGTTCGTTTGCTTTGTGGCATGAAACTCCGAGTTTGTGGCAAGGCAACAGTCAGCGGGAAGAGAAGAGGAGAATCAAAGAGAACTCCTTCGTGAGGGTGCACGGCGCCTATATGAACTATAAGTAAGACATTACAAATACGGAAAGTTCCTACGAAGGAATTCGCGCTTAAACGGAAGAGCGGATGCGCGGAAAGATTTTGCACACCGTGTGCCATGCCGACTGAATCAAGTTCCAACACACAGCTGCTCGGTGTCATTGAAATGGCCGCGGGGCGATTTCTTCGAGAGTAATCGGCAAAACAAAAACCTGAAGAAGCTTGAGGTCGTCAATTCGTCGCGGAATGAAGACTGTTATCTTGCTGTTATCAGAATACGAAAAGACTGTTATCAGCAAGGGCAGACGGTAAGCTTAAGTAGACCGTTGTGCGGAGAAGATTCCTGCGCGTGTCCCCACTCGTTGAATGTCAGAATATATACCTAATATCGTGGCACCCTGCAGTTCAACCGCATGACTACTGAGCTTCTCAGTTCTGGGCACATCAGGGGGAGAAACCGACTCCGGAGTCCGAGGGCTACCGTGATCCGTGGTCTTGCCATGCTCCGCAGTCAGCGTCTTGAAGGATAAGCTTAAGTATAGTGCCAGGAGGAGGAGGAGCACTTGCAATGCTGCATTTCCGCAAACATTCTCGCTAAAAATGGTGGAAAGTGACTCAAGTGGTCCTGTTTTGGTTTGGTTCGGTGATTTCGAGGTGATGGTTGGAAGGAAGCGGAGAAAGCCGTGAAACACGGATACCTGATGCCAGTGATCATCATTTGATGAATCGCTCGGCTGTGTCGGCTCTGTAACTTACCTAGTTACTTCCATGTCCATGTCCATGTCCATCCCCAGCCTCTCCCTCCCCGAACTCTGGGAGGTCATAATTGGTTTCGTCGACAAGGACACAGACCTCAAAGCAATCTCTCTAGTTTGTCAGTGCTTTACCTCCCCAGCACAGAGAGGTCTCTTCCACGACATCGACCTTTCCGTCGGCACCTCAAAACCTCACGCCATCCGCCTTGACGCAATCCTTCGTGAATCGCCTCATCTTATTCCATACATCCGCACCCTAGGAATCTCCAACGGACATGCACGCTGCTACGAAATTCTGGCGGGCATTTCGTGGACCAACGTCCGCCGTCTCACACTCTACTCTCCCCTTTTTCCAGAGGGAAACGAATCGCCTGAGCACGTTAAACGTCTCGTCCGCATCCCCTCCCTGCGATCTCTCGAATTCTATGGTAGCCAGAAATCCTTGCGCTATATTGTATCTGTGTGCAGCCCCAACATCGACACACTGACACTGCACTGTCTCGACCCTTCGGACGACGACGAGAGCGATGCAGATGCACTGCCTCTCTCGCGCCCGAGTATCCGCGACTTCAGTTTGGCTTGGCTCGACAGCGCGTTACCCGATTTCATCAACGACGCCCTCGATTTTACCTCGTTGGAAATCCTGCGCTGGGAATCGCACCCACCCTCCGATCTGCATCGATTCTTCACGGAATATGGCTCCACAGTGCGGAAAATTGACATGGGGATCACATTTGGTTCGTGTTTCCTGCTTTGTTTGTTCGCCTATCAACCAATTGACGTACAAACAGAGTCGGAACAATGGGCTTCTTTCGATATCGCTCTTTATTTCCCCTGCCTTAAGCTTATTACCATCCGACACGTTATTTCCAGCCACACAACCTCGATGCTGAAGCGCCTACCCCTCGACAACGGGATAGAGGAAATCGAGTTCGACTGGAGCCTCCGCGAGCCTACCAGCGACGACGATGTGAGGGAGTTCGAGACTGCCGTTCTCCAGAGCCTACCCGCGCTTTGTCGTGTGAAATTCGTTGTAAATCCATCGACGTGGAAGGAGCCGAACGTGCAGAGGAGGTTCCCGACGCGGAAGAGTCTTTTGGATGACAGACGGGAGGTGTTTCCTCGTCTTGCAAGGGAGAAGGATGGGGGATTGATTGAGGTGTGGTTTGGGCAGATCAAAGTGGAATGAGAGGACGGATGGATGGATTATAAGGCATTTTCTTATGCTTCAAGCCTCGCTGTCCTATAGTGAACTAGTTGAAGATTATCGTTTCTTTACGTATCTACTTCAAAGACGTTATTACAGATCTCGAATTCAACCCCGACTTGTCACAGCTCGATCGCACCTTGGCTTCCCTGGCGTCACACCATGGCCACCGCAATCCACGAGGCCTCCTCCCAATTGCCTGGGAATTCGAATATCAATCGGGCAGGCCTGCTGAAATGGAGGATATTCTGGTGCTGTTTTTCCCGAAATTTAGTTCGCATTGGGCAAATACGGTATGTGACAGTCATGATGTTTGTGTTTAGAGTATGATAGAAGGGAAGGGACTGAGATGAATTCCTGCTTCACAGATTAGTTTCGTTCCTAGTTCGATGGATAGGCAGGATTTGTGGTGGAAGGTATGTTTCAAGCGCGCTGATGAGTGTGTCCATTGACATTGAAGGAATTCACGCATTTTGCACAGAGGTTTGTTGAGAGGATGTGAGGCTTCGCTGCCTATACTGTACGTCTGAGTTAGTTACATGACAGCGCTGAAACTACCCCCGCCGTTGAATGCATATGTGATACATGGATATCTTATTCCTTACCTTCAAATCCGTACTCTCGACAGAAGAAGATATATACAATGTTGGCTCGGAAGGTGAAGCACTCTGCCTCTGAAAAATTTGAGATCATATGCAGGCAGCTGAACGGACCACGCCTGACGCCGACCCCCGATCTACAAGATTGCACTGTTAGTTGTTATATGTGCGAATTCTTTCTTCTAGAGTAGAAGACGTGCCATATGTTCAATCGAGTGCAATGAGGTCGAGTACTGCTGTTTCGTATCATGATGCTGCTCTGGGAATACGGTCTCGCTCGTCTTGCAACTACTTTAGTACGAAGGAACTGGAAGCTTATTCCCTGGCTTTGTTTCCTGCATCTCCAGACCAACTCCAGACTCAAGAGTCAAATTGATTACAAGGAATTTCACCACGCCAGCCTGAGCTTGCTGCCAAAGCGATTCGCAGAATATGCTTATATTCGGCTGGAGCGTAGAACCCAGGCTCACTCCGGAATTTGAGTAACAGCACTTTTATGTGAAGTGAGCTTGATTGAACGAGTTTCGTCGGTGCATGGCGATGCAATCAACAAAGTCCAGTACTTTTCGATAGCTTTCAAGATTCATGATTTTCAGCGCCAAATCACAGCACTGCATGAAAGAAGATGCGACTCGGCAGGTATGTAAAGACATTTATTTATTAAAGACTGATCGTCTTGTGCCGATTTTCGGCATACAAGACCATCGATTGTTCGGCGAAGAGGCACAATACTCTGCCACGCCACGAGAATAACACTCTGCGAGCCCGCCGTCCACGCAAAATTCGCCCATCCTCGATCTACAGATCATGTCAGTTCGAGCATTGTACTGCACATTTAAGGCAAGACACCTGTTATGAATCCTGCCCGAATATATCCGTATATCTGCGAATTGCTCCATCTATGTGCGCCCAGATGTCTAAACCATCTGCCTCGTCGGGTGCATCAAAGAGCGGTCTGCGATCAATCACAATTGAGAGACGAGAATCATTCATCTCCTCTAGAACGGGGACTGGATCGTGCGTCACGATGATGAGACAGTGCAAGTTTGCGCAGCCGGACAATAAGGCAGAGACTAATCTCGTCGAGGACCAGGTGCTGCACTTATAAAGTGCGAGGTGTGTCAGACGCGGAAGACCTTGGAGGTTGCGGAGCTGGCCCCAGTTTTCGTCGAGAATGCGGTCAGTTTCGTTTATATCGCCGAGGACGAGATGCGTGACGTTGTCGAATACCGAGAGACTGATATCCGGCGTAGTGCCAATGAGGTCTAACAGCATGATGATACGCCATGGGCGCATGGTGGTCTTTGTAAATAGTTCAAGAAGCTTGTGCTTCTCGATGTCGCCAAACAGGAGGAGCGTTTCGACGCCCGAGCAGGCTTGAAAAAGAATTGCTAGCTCGGCGTCCGACCACTCCCGCTTAGTGTATTGGCCAAAGAAGCCGTCGAGTTCGAAGGAAAAGACGAATAGATAGCGAACCGCTGCCGCGAAGAACTGGGCGAGCTTGGAATGGGTTTGGAGAGCGCGTAGAATCGCCGCACCATGACCAGACTTCTTAGTAAAACTATCAAAAAAGACAGTTCTGTGAAGCCATGGCTCGATCCTTTCACCAAAAATTTGAAAATTCTCAGCTCGCAGGTCAGAATTAGTGAATCGAGATAAATACCGACCAGATGAGAACCCTCTGGGCGACTAGTAAAAGGCGGGGAATTATTCCGGGGTAGAGATGAGCTGCGGTTTCGAAGATATAGCGCTCTAGCTCGGGGGGAAAGCAGGGAGACTCGGCCATAACAGGTATTCGACGTGGTGGTCAAGAGAAAGAACCGGCACAGCCTTAGATCAATACGGCGACCCCCGCTGTTTGGCAGCACCATTTGCCACGTGTATGCCAAACAACCAGTTTGCCTTCGCCTCCAACGACGACACGACGATGTCAGGTCACGGCCGCTCACAGACGCAGGGATCCCGCATACACCTTTGACTATCTAAGACACTCGATTATGAGCTTCTGTCTCGTGCGCTGATGGCCCGGTTCTGAACTTGCAATTGGCCTTGTCATGACTCATCGCTACACTTTTCAGAATTTCGACCACAACTGCTCAGTCATTTGCGGGTGTTGTATCTTTTCATTCGGTGCTGTTTCGAAAATGGATGCAGACTTTACCAGCACTATCAAGCTTACCACAGATACTCTGCTACCTCTTATTCTCTTAACTCGAATTTTGGTCTAGATTGTCGCGTCCTATGCAGGGCTGCTGGGCATGGCTGAGATTTTGCCTTAAGAAGCCAGTTTTTACGTGCGCTCGCCTCTTCACCTGAACATCTGCCAAATCGCACACAGGACTCGATTTCCCGCATCCCTTCTATCGGTCCGTCCTTCAAAGTCGTCATCAAGTTGCAGGTACAATCGATAAGTTCCCTACTTCAGAATCAATGTCGCGTCTCCGCCCCCCTCGATGACGATAACAAGTCCGAATGGCAACGCGTTGGCGACGCCGGTGCGTGGTTCCGCTCCTTATCGCATGTTTGCTTCGTCTAACCTTCAATCAGGCTTGGTACCACCGTGGAGGTCAGAGTTCAAGGAGAACCCACCGCGCACGTCAGGCTAAACCTCAGCTGAAGTCAGGCTTGACGCCAGAGTGCGGCGCTAATGATTGGTTTCGCTACAGGCGGCGCTGAATGATAGTGGAGACGCGAACCGCACGGCTGATACTGCTTGCTCCACCCCCTGCGTGGACGTCACAGGTGGTGCGAATACCACCCTTTCGGTGAGTTTGTCTAACATATTCGAATGTGGGTGTGCATCGCCTGTCTCAAGTTTCGACGTTATTGTCGCCAAGAAGGTGTTCTTCAATTACGAATTCACTCTGGGGAAGGTGACATACTTGCGCCAAAGTCACTGGGTTTCATTCAACTATCCTCCATTCCAGAAATATTTCGGCGACGGACTGAAACAAAGAAAATCGATACCCACGCGCCGTTCCGAGCCATGAATTGTTCATTTTGCCTCCACTTGCCAAATCCTAGATCGCAACAATCTCTTAAGGTGAAGTGCGGCGAGTTTTGCTTGCAAGACTCGCTACAGATGACGGGTTGATGAACTGACTGGTACCGTGTTTCCAGTGTTCCACCCATTTGTGGGATTGGGTCATGAATCGGCTTTTGATTTTGTTGCATCTCCAGGGAAGCCCACCGCTCCAAGTCTCTGATGATCCGAACCCTCAAGTCCTCTGCTCTCGATTTGTTACGGCCTCGTCCGGATCGGCAGCCTGAGGGTGAGTGTTAGTTGTCTTCCGTGCCGATGCTGACGGAAAATTCGATGCTGACGTATGCCAGAACGTTACGTTTTGAAACTGTTTCAACCGAAATACGACTTGATAACAAAAATGAAATAGTCTAGTCCTGCTTCCCGCAGCCGAGCTGTTTCCGGTATCAAAATGCGGTTCAGCTAGATTAGGTTTCTCCGAGCCTCGGGTTTGTTAGAAAGCCGGAACTGATCGCAGAGTTGACTTCAGTCTTCTTAATATGCGGTTCCGCCCTTTGGGACCAAAGGGAACTATTGCGGTTGCGAAAGCACACGCGGTTTTTAAAAACGTGCGGGTTCGGAAACAATACCCCGCCTTTTTAACCCTCCACAACAGCATGGTTACTTCCCCGGAACCGAACCGAAAGAACAAGGAACACAAAAGAATTGGAAAATGATTACGATACAGGTCAGGCTGTTAATCCAGGTCACAATACAAATGCATTGACTCACGATTATAGTTCACCGACATATGATCAGAAAATCTAGGCTGTAAAAGACATTGGTACGTGCGAAACATACAGCAGATGCCCAATTCGGTTTCGGCCGATTCATCGATCACGATGGGAACGGGTTTCGCAAGGCTAATGTCCGTCGAGGAGGACGGAGTTAAACGACGGGGACACGACTGAATCAATGAATTCTGGGTGTGGTGACCTGAATCTAGACCGGTATTGAAGGTACCGGCTCACGATGGTGGGAAGATAGTAGATGAGCTGAATGCTCAATTTTTGCTGCACCACTTTGACGTGGGGATTTCCGAGATTGACTTATGACGAGCAAACCCATATCGGGCGCGGAGCCCACAAAAGATTAAGGTGCGTGTTCGAAAAGGGTTTAGCGTATTTCAACTCAATGCCCGAGCTCCCCATTGTGGCGTGGCTTCGCCGATCTTGCCTAAAACATATGTTTAAGCTTGGTGGTCCCATGATAGCTTATTTTTAAGCGATGTGATTCTTGTCCAGTGTCAGATAGTGCTGCACACCAGGACGAGAACCAATGCATTTGTGCGTGTAGCTTGTTTCCCTCACAAATCCCTCTTGCTCAACGACCGGAGGAAGTAAACCAGGAAATGTTTCGCTGTGCCGAGAAGTTCGTGCCTGTCGATTCAATCAAATCGTGATGGGTTCGATTTCGGAGGTGAATCCGGAAGCTAATCCAACCGCATGCTTCATCGCCCATTGGCCTAGTTAAAAGGGAAGAGCACATAGAAAAGATGAAGTTGTTCACCCCGATGTGGAACGTCTGCTGCTCAAGCATTAACGGCCGAAAATGTCGGCACAAACTCAGGGGATTTTTCTTCATTACATTTTCACAAGATATCAGCCAATTAATGATCATGCGGTCACGGACGACGCCGGCTGATGCGCCTTTACCGAGCCTTGCGGTGATCAATTTCAGGGTCGGGCACCTTATTGTTCTCTTGTCTCACTCGACCAGGAATTGCTGACGATAGGTTCAAAGAACTGGAATTTCCCCGCACTCCAGCATCTGGGGAGGGCACTTCAACCTGAAACAATGACGCACCGGAGGCAAGTCAAATTTATCTCAGTGCAACCTCGCGTGGGAGGTTGAAACGCAGTTTCGGATTTAAGCTCCCCTTGGCAAAGGCACCTCGGATGTCATCCAGAAATACGTAACGAAAAGTCAGGTTGTTTTCCGTTTTTTAAAAGCCAGCTTGCCGAACTGTTAGTCTGGTTTGATCTCCCCCACCACCCCTCCTCCCCCCCACCTTTCCCTCCCTCCTTCCCTTCAAGGATCCCGCTGAGGTACGCGCTGTCGCCGCCGTCGACTGCGTTAGCTGTGTTCTTATGCGTGCTCTCAGTTTCTCGCGACCCTTCTCGGGCCCCTCCGCTTCTTCGACGGTCACTCCCACCTCTTGCGCATTGTTTCTCCCCCATTCGATTTTTCCGTCGCAATGTCCATCGTTCGGGATCTCGTTCCCTCGTCTCCAGCGTCGTCTGATGGCTCTTCTGACACCGCGTCGACGAATCCCCCGCTGACCCCGGTGACTCCCGTATCTTCAACCCCCATCTTCATGAACTTCACGGGGGAGAAGTCACGAAAAGTCGTTCCATTGCTTGGCAGCGGCGCAATTCGTTCAAAGAGCTCGCGTCGCGCGAACACCGCTGAGCAACGTGCCACGCACAACGCCGTCGAGCGTCAGAGAAGGGAGACTTTGAATGGCAGATTTATGGTGCGCTCTCATCCTTCCTCATATCTCCATTTCATGTATTCATTCTTCCATCTATCTTGTGTCGCGTAGGACCTGGCCGCTCTCCTCAGCAACCTCTCGGCCATTCGTCGTCCCACTAAAAGTCAGATTGTCAACTCCTCCATCGCCCACCTCCGCGCTTCGGATCGTCAGCGCCAGGTGGCAGCCGGTCAGCTTCGTAGTTTGAAAGACGAGGCTGACGCTCTTCGGCACGAGCTCAACGCCTGGCGCGCGCGCTCTGGAATGGCCCTCATCGAGGAGCCGACGCGTGACGAGACGTTTGGCATCCTTCTCAGTGGCGAGCTGGAATTCGAGGATAGCGACATGCTCCCCGTGGCGGAGGAAGAGGAGATGGGGTCCAGCGAGGAACAACCTCAGCAAAAGGCCGAGCCTGCGGCATCCTCCAGCCCGTCCTACTCCGAGGAGGAATACACCAACGCTATGCTGCTTCAACAGCAGCAGCTCGTGCAAGCGCAGATGCTCGCCGCCCAACAAGCCCAGCGCCAACTCGCCGAGCTCGAAGCGATGCACTCTCTGCACACCATCCCTCCCGACTGCAACTGCTCCTGCGACTCCCCGAACTGCAGCACATCCCCTTCCCCTCCTTTCTACGCCCTCCATTCCCCCGCCGCCCCTTTCGAAAATAATCCCGTTCCTTGCCAATGTGCCGAATGCACTCACCCTCCTCGCCATCCCCATCGGGACCTCGACTGCGCAGAATGCCGTGAGCACCGATCGCCGCATGTTCATGCAGGCCTTCAATGCCCAGAATGCGCTCAACACGACCAACGCCGAAGCCACCCGCATCCGGATCTCGTTGCACTCTGGGCTGAGCAACAACGGCGCGGACCTTGGTAGCTTGCCTCCATCTGCGGGTTGTTTGTGGGTCGTGTTTTGGTCTTTGCTTAATGTTTCGTCGGCGCTGGTTGTGCTATACCCCCTCGCTATCCGTGCTTGGTTGGTTGGTCGTCTTGGGATACTTTTGTTGTAAAGTAGTGTAGGTACGCAAAAACATGTGCGCGTCGTTGTTGTTGAATGGAATTAGATTGCAAGTAGCGCGTGTAGACGTCGTTATCGTGTTCCCTCGGAGTTCCTTGAGCTCGACTCCTGAAACGTTCGCTCACCTTTGTTCGCACATGGCATCAAAGAAAAATGCCATATGCGGTACTCCGACGAAGGAATTTTCGCATCTTTTCGACCGTTGGTGGGGAGGGAAAAAAGATCGACGCAGTCCTTCGGAGTATTGGTCCGGAATCTCGACCGTGCGGAAAGTAGAGTGGATTCATACGTTCTCACTTCCATAGATGTCGTCGGGGCGGACCGTCTGAATCTGAAGCAACATTGTGAATTAGATGAGTCGTCTATAGAAATGGTATAGCTGTAGGAGCAATGTAAGGATAATATGTTTTGATGTAAGTAGTCTATCAAGTGTATAATTAGTAGCTCTAGAAGGGTAGGGTGTTAGTCGTAACGTAAATTAGCACAACTCATCTTATCCGTATCGCCCTCGCATTCTCAGCCCTCAGCCCTACAAATAATACGACACGAAAAGCGTCGAATCGCGCTTGTGCAAACAAGCATGGCTGTACCCCGAAATCGCCAACCCAGAATCGCGGTCCATTTCGAGCGCAAACCGGGGCATCTCGTCGCTCGCGATGTCGGGCGACGGTCGTCGAAGGTTCGACACCATAGTTTTATGCAGCGACCAATCGGTGCGATACCCCGCATAGGAGATGGGGCGTCGAGCGCTGTGGTGGATGACCGCCCCCGCGCGGAGAGCCGAGGTGCGTTCCCATCCCTCCATCCTTCCGCTGTCGGATTGCGAAGGAACGCGGAAACGGAAGGTCAGGAGAACTTCGAATATGGATGTCTTGGAGTGGTCCTGAGTCAGTCCGGCGTGGTATATGAGAAGTTTGTAGGAATCGTGTCGGAGGGGGGAGCGATACAGCACGAAGACGGGATTCCATAGATTCTCCACCTGCCCTTGAATGGGGAGATTGTTAATCTGTTCGAAGACGACTGGCTTGATGCCGCTGAAGCGGCAGTCGAAGTAGTTGTCGGGGTTCATGGAATTTATGGGCTGCCATAAACCCTTGAGATCCGCAAAAGCATAGACGAATATTGCGTCGGGATCGACGTTGCAGATGATGTGGCCGCACGGAAATGAAACGGATGGAAACTGCATGACGAGTCAGCAATACGAAATAAATTTGAAATATGTACAACTGAAACGTACGAAACCTCCGATCGATGTTTCCGGAACTGAGTAACGGATGAGGATATAGGTTCGCCGGCGCCAGTCAACGAGCAAAAGGAATCTTTTCGTGCTGAAATCAGTCGCAGTGAACACCCAAGTGACGGTGAGGGCGACGAAGTCACCACAAAGGGAGATCATTTGGCCGTCTACCCTCAGCTGCGCTGGAAGCTGAATTTGTGCAAGTTCGGTTGAGGTCCCTGTGTTCAGGCAGACTTGTATGATGGAAATCTTTCCGCTTGATAATCGCAAATCAGTAAAGAGTTTTGACGGTTGAGAGGAATGAGTCAATTACCGAACGACGACGCAAACTACGGCCATATCGCCACCGTCGAGCATCTCGATAGCTCGGAATGGATACCGTGGGATGGTCATTCGCCAGATAGCCGTCGCAGCATAGATATCCCAGAGCTCGAGACAGTCTTCGCGCCTTCCGACAAAGATGTATCGTCCCCCGGAAAGCAACTCCATAGAATCGGTTGGAAGACAGGTATGAGATACCTGGATCTCCTCCGTCAGTGAAGGGCCGCTCTCGGACTCTAGCCAGGTTGCTGGACCCAAGACAGTTCTCTTCACAAGCGCGATGAGATCCGGTACCGAGTGGTCGACAAGGGATTTCCTGTGCGGAGTATCGACGAGATTCCTAGAGACCAGCTCTTCGACCAGAGAAATCCAGAGCTGCTTTCGAAGAGACCATACACGAAGAACTCGATTTACCTAGAGTCCTGATCAATTTTTTTGATTGAGAGCGAAAAGAAAACCCAGCTGCAACTGACCTCGCCCATGATTAATACCGTTGAGACATCACATGAGGTGAGTATGAGGAGTACGATATCCTCTCCCAGCTCCTGAAAAGTAACCATGGTTGAAGAGGCAACGGCCGATCAAGCCGGACTCGGAGTTGGGCTTTGTTTGTTTCGGTCTCTCAACCCGCCCTTTGTCCCTTTACCACCACGACGTCTGCCTCGATGAGCCTCTCAAGCCCGCTGAATATACAGGAACTACTAGATAAATGTATCGGGCATATAAATCGCCCAACAGACCTGATATCTTGCTCGCTGGTGGCTCGATCTTGGCTGGATCCATCACAAAGAGCTCTGTTTCGAGCACCGCATAGGACGAAACCTATCATCGAATGGTCCGATAAACTGTGGGCGATTATCCTAGCTACCTTGAACGCCTCACCGCGTCTTATTCGCTTTGTTCGAGAGATCAAGGCCGCACATGTATTGTCGCGATTGACCCACAAGACCCTCATGGATATTTGCAACTTCCCCTTCACTCATTTGCAGAAGGTATACATCGATTGGGAAAGTTCCGAATCCTCTTCACCAGATACTCAGCATCCCGACTGTGACGCACATCAAACTGCATGTCTCGGTGGAATCGATTTGGAACTTCATGCTTATCTGGGAGCATGTCTCGCCGGCACTTCGTCATTTGGATGTGCAGTTTTCCGGATGCCGGCGTTCAAGTCTCCCTTCAGTTCCACCCAACCTAGTTCTCATCCCACTGCACACTCTACGCCTGAAGTGCGTTCGGAACCAACACGATGTCTTCCCTTGGATCCTGTATCCGTTTGCATTGGAGAACTTGACAGCCGTCTCTATCGACAACGAGATGGGCGTAGATTGGAACGTGTTTTCCAAACAGAGCATCACCGTTCTTGATCTTGTGCTCACCGTCAGTAAAGCGTTGCCGATTTCTGGTCTCCCAATCCTGACCCCTTTTCGTCTCTGTTAGGATGCGGTACCGATAATCGACTTGACCGCATTCCCCAACCTCTCATGGTTGTGCGTACGGCCAAAGAACAAATCAAGCGGAATCGCCACCCTTTCCTCCATTGCGTCCTGGCATTGCATCCGCACCATTATACTCTGCATTGACTTCGTCAGCTACACTGATTTTCCCGACTTTGACGCCTTGTTGGCCTCTTTATCCATGGAACAACAGCCAGTTATTGAGATTCAGGCACAATATACGAATGAAGCCAATCTATTAGAGCTTTTTTTTCCCAATTTAGTATCACAAAACCGGGTCAGAAGTTTTCTTTCCTGTCAATTTGTCCTTGCATTAACATCGCTTAATCAAGTTCAACTATGTTCGTCGAGATGTGGAGTTCGAAGATCCGAGCGTGTCGAGCGAAAGGTGGCTGGTTAGTCATGTTTCTCAGCCATCCTCAGCAATATTTCTCTCTGATTATTCCCGCCCCTTTTGAAGGATCTCACTGCAGGGCTTTAACCGAATATCCACATAATGTTTGATGATCCTCAATTACTTATTATCCAAGATTCCTATGCCTTCTTCCTGGAGAATAATATCATGCAAAGAAATCATGCTCACTTTGCTCAATAAATTCTGGGTACGATGATCTGAGTGCTGAAAATATTAATGGGCAAAGCGCTCCTTCAAGGTTGAAGGTAGTAGTAAGTGATTCACAACAATCAAGAAGTTCAGTCTCACCTAAGTCACCTTCGAACGACTCCGAGTTATGTTGGAGGCCTGACGCTTGTGTAGAGGAAGGATGCCCAAGGATCCCTTCCGACTCACGCTCTCGCCTACGCTGCAGCTGATACTCAAGTATTTGGACGGCACACACGCGACAAAAGATAAGTATTTGATCATGTGATCGCGTCATCGATCTTGTGATCTGACCGTGACGTGACGTCATGCGGAGTTTGAACAAGCGAAGCGCACCCGGCCATTCTCCCCCTCCTACCTACCTACCACCACCACCTCCCAACGCAAACAACCCAAGAAATGCCGAATCTATCCCTTTTCCTCGCCATCCTACTCTTCACCTCGCCCGTGCTCGCCCAAATATCGAATCTACCAGACTGTGCGCTCGGATGCGCACAACAGGCGGCGACGCAGCTCGGGTGTGATATGTGAGGATTCTTTCGTCAGCATGAAAGAAAGCGCGGAGCTCATGCTCATTTGGTGCGAAATAGCTCGGACACCGACTGTATCTGCAACACTGCAACTTTCGCTCCGATCGTCGTTGACTGCTCGGGGACGGTCTCTTGTTCGCCTGACGTGCAGGAACGCATCTCAGAGATTTTGAGTGATATGTGCGATGCAGGTACGCAGCGTCTCTGCTTCCATCGACATGGGCATCATTTCGGAATTGATCTTGACGATCCTTTGTCGTTTTAGTTGCTTCGGGTGAGTCTTCTCTAAGTAGTTGGCCTCGCGAATCTGGGCTCAATGTTATCTATTTTTCTGCCAGGCTCCGGCTCAGCTACAGTGAGCGCCTCGAGCGGCGTGCAAAGCATCTCGACCGGCTCGAATTCCGATAGCGCGACCATTGTGCCGCCTCCTCTCAGCATTTCATCGTTGTCGACCGGCCCTGGACCTGTTTCATCTCCTTCGGCGACCATCCCACCTCCCAGCTCCAGTAATCCCGCACCATCGAGCAGCCCCTCCACTGGTGCTGCTGCGAAGGGGAAAGTCGTGATTGCTGGAGGAACGGGCGGGGCTCTGTTTGCGATGATTGCGGCTTGGTTGATCTGAGCGTGGCCGCAAAGTCGTTGAAGACACGATGCGCAGTGAAGACACGGACTGTGAAATAATGTACTTATATTCTTCCTGTGTGTATTAATACAAACGATATCTTACATTGTTCCACTCACGCTGGGTACTAATTAATACTAATTCTTGAGCTGACGACAAATCAATTTCCTGCCTGAGTCTCAAATCAACCTCGGCCCTCTGACGATCATGGGTACGGAGACGGGGACGTTGCGGCGTCTTCATTATATTCGCCCGGCTGGAAGAATCTGATTCCGAGTTGAGTTAGAACAGGGTGCCAGTGGGATTGTATTGGAGGGAGACGTACCAGACGGTGGAACATGAGCATGATATTCGTAGGCATTATCACGGCGAAATTCATTCGACGAGACAGGGCAAAATTTGACTCATTTTCCACGGTGGAGGCATCAAGGGTGTAGTTCATACGAGAGATAGCTCGACTCAGTCAGTAGGGCGCCCCCGAGTCCGATATTGTCCTCGTCCTCGACACGACTGAGGATATAGTATACAGAGGCTTTACCTTTGATTCGGTGCTTGGATCACCATAGGTGAGTGAGTATACCGCCCGAGAGATATACCGCTTATGCTGGGATATGAGGGGAGCTGAAAGAATTTAACGCAGAAAAAATTAAAACACAAGGTGGGCTGCCGGTGTTGAAGCCGGGTGGGAACATTTTGCATGGACAATTGGTGAAACGAGGGCTTGCCGCTTGACTGATCCAGTTGCATATAGTGAGCCGACTTCCTCTATGGCGTCGGGAGCATGAGCAGTGTCAGTGCGAGGCTCGACGACATCGTGGTCATGGTGGTAAGAATCAAAGATCGCGTGTGACCTTTGTGATGTGACAACACTGACACGTTCCCACGCGGTCATGATCGCGCCGGTTCCCCCTTTCTTCCTCACCCATGATGTCGCCACGCAGCACGACGCCCTCGCACTTGCTCACCCTTCCTTGCGCTGCTATTCTCGGGACTCTGCGTTGTCGCTGCCCCATCAGCTGAACCCTTCGCCCGTGTCTTTCAGATTGTTTTCGCTCGCAGCGCTATGAGTAGTGAGAGTTGGTTCCCGAGCACGTAAACTCAACCCCTGTAACCAATCGGGCTTGATCTGAGTCTCGGAAAAGAGACGGTATGCAAGGCGAAAAAGAATAGTCCGACTCTTTCCATCCCCGCTCGATTCATAGACGTATTCAAATTCTATTGCGTCCGGTCTTCGAACTCGTAGAGGAGTTTTCTGTCTTTTCCAGCTTCTTGCAATCCTAGCTCAATATTCAACTCTTTATTCTCGGAAAATCACTTCGCCGGACTTGTGTCGACTCGCCGACAGACATATTGATCGCCGTACCCCGACATCTATCCTTTTCCGGAGCTGCTTCTCGCAGTCAATATAACCTCAGTAGGCTTTCTCTTCACACGTTTCTCAGACACAAAACCGAAAGAATGCAGACGGCAAAGCGTATCGTCGCGGCAGCGTCCTCCGACGTTTCGCTTGTCCCACAGAAGCATCCAATATTGCCCGAATTCCACTTCTGCCGGAAAATAGACTGTCCGGCGCGATTTCATTCCACCACGAGTTGACCGGTGGAAACCGTTGGATATACTCATCCTCTACTGACTGCTCCACGTTCGAGCTGAACTTTTGTCAATTGAAATTCATTTTATATCGTTTTTTCATGAAAATTCGGACGTCGACTCACGAGGAGACCAAGCGTATTTTTGCGCTCCCCGCATGCGCCGTTCAGCACGCAGTATGCCACCAATGTGGACGTCGTATTGCTGCGTCCGTTGTCACAACGGCGCACAGCCAAATGCGGGACGAACAGGATCCCTTCCCAATGGGGATCCATCTTTGCTACGGCAAATTCGCATAATAGCGGCAAGCTCATATCATGCCCACCAACAAGTCACCCGTCAAACTCGTTACTCGTAGCTAATCATTTGCCTCCGTTCTGACTTGGACTTTGACCACGACCACCACCCGCCCGCATGCCTCCAGCGGACGTCGACCCCCTCGCTGCCGCGATTGCCCCGCCCAGAGACGAGTCCCCCCATGAACGGCAGAGTAGAGTCCTTCGTGAGCTGGCGGCGAAGCAGGTCTCCGACGACATCGATGATATCCTCAGTCGAGAACGCCAGCAGGCGAAGCGGCAGCCAAAGCCAGTGAAGATTCTGCTTCTCGGTGCGCCTCGTACTGCGCTTGTGCATTGAATGTTGCCTGATTGTTCTCGTTTCAGGCCAAAGTGAATCAGGTATGGACCATGAGCATAAGGCTGCTGACTATGGAGAGGCTTGTTGACTCCCCGAAGGCAAATCAACGACTCTAAAAAGTGCGCTCATTCGTCTCAGCATAGGTATCAAACTAATTTTGGGACAGACTTCCAACTCATGTGTGAGCCAAAGGCAAGTTGCTTGGCTGGTCATGCGGAATTCGTCCTCTGATTAACATACCAGGCTTTCCGAACTGAACGAGCTTCCTGGCGCGCAATAATACAACTCAACGTGAAGCCCGTTCGATTTCCATTTTTCGCTAACCTAACCCATGGTTCATCAGGTCCTCCGCTCCGTACGCATTATCCTTGACGCCATCTCCCTCGCCTCAAGCAGCCCAGACCAACCAAGTCCGCGCTCCAGCTACTCCTCCCGCGACTCCCTCCGCCCCGACCCCGACCTCCTGGCCCTCCGCATACATCTCTACCCCCTCCTCGAACTCCACGACACCCTCTCCCGCCGTCTGGCCACCCCTGACTCCTCTTCCTCATCCTCTTCCGAAGACGCACCCACCCCAAGCTCCCTCCGCCCCCCTCCCCTCCTCTCAATATTCCGCCGCCGCGCAGGCGGCAAGGAACTCGCGGTGAACTCCAACGTCGCGTGGAAAACGGCGTTCATGCGGGACGGCTCGAATCGAGATAGCTTTTCCACGGACGATGTGGTTGACTGGGACGATGCGGAGGATCCGGGGGTGCTGTTACACGAACGGGCGGATGATCTCCGAAAGCTGTGGGCACATCCCACTGTTCATGCAATTTTGGACCGGCAGGGTATCCGATTACAGGAGTCGGGTGGATTGTACGTCAATTTCATCCCGTCTACTCTGACTGGTCTAATCTCATCTTTCATGCCACAGTTTTCTAGATGAGTTGGACGTTGTGACCTCGCAGAGATACGTACCCACCGATGGTGCGTCAATTGCGCTCCCGCGCGTGATGAATTTGGTGCTTATCTTTCATAGACCACATTCTTCGTGCACGGCTCAAGACACTGGTATGCCATTCGAGTGGTTCTGATGCCTCGTGTTGAAGGGTTACAGGGAGTGGCTGAACATCGTATGATGCTTACGGATCCCAGTATGGCTCTATTCGAACCTATTTCGAGCCTTATCACTGACCATGCCCATCCCCATAGACGGTAGCATAACCCGCGAATTCCGTATCTTCGACGTTGGCGGACAACGGTCATTAGTGCGTTTCCATCGCGTTGATTGAATCCTCTTAAACTGATCTGTTTCTCCTGCTTTAGCGCGGTAAGGACATTTGGGATGCGCCTCGACATGACTCACATCATCTTCAGCTAAATGGGCGCCTTATTTCGATGATATGAACTGCATCATTTTCCTCGCTCCGATATCCGCCTTCGACCAGACGTTGGAAGAAGAGCCGGAGGTGAACCGACTGGTGCGCTCCCTTCCTTCTATTCATAGTTTATTTTCGGATTGAAATAACGATCTCATATCCAGGCTGATTCTGTGGCGCTATGGACGTCTGTCGTATCCAATAAACTCCTCCAAGACACCAACTTCATCCTCTTCCTCAACAAAATCGATATTCTGCAAGCCAAGCTTACCTCGGGCATCCGATTCGCCGACTTTGTCGCAAGCTACGGGCGGCGTCCGAACGACATGGATAGCACGACGCGGTGTAAGTCGTCCGGCCGCGGCGCCTCTTTGACTTGAGTGCTGACAGCCTTTTATAGATATGCGGAAACAATTCGGTGCGCGCGGTCCATGCTCCGAAATAACTGACAGGGTTAATATTGTCTGCTCTAGTTGCCATCTCGAAAGACGCGTCACCCGTTCCCAGAGGGCTATACTGCCATCTCACGAACGCGGTCGTAAGTTTTTCATTCTCCGTATGTCAGGCTATCAATATCAATATAACTATTCACAGGACACGAAATCAACGCAATATGTCCTTCTTGGGAGTGCGTCATCTTAATCCCGACACGTTTTCCCTCTTCTCTGTCTTGGCTTAGCGGCTAGTTGACTGACTGACTGCTCGTCTTATCTAGTCAAGGACATGCTCATGCAATCTCACCTCAAGCAATCAGGACTGATTATATGATATCAAGAGAGCCGTATCTCGGGTACTCGCCATCTCATCCCGATTGATTCGGCTGGCGGCGCTATTTAATCGCAATGCTCGCCTGTTGTCGAGCCCTTGCTACAGCCGACCAAGCGATAATCGACCTCGCAGTAACGCCCGGTGGTGGCAGGTCGGTCAGCCTTGACGCTGATCCGCCGACGAGCGTAAAATTGCTCGTTCCCCGGGATGCCCGAATATCTAGTCGGTGGACGACGAACACCTGTATTGTTGGTGGAGTAGCGTGATGTACGGCGTGGGGCCCGGGACTTACATCCGTCGAATTGAGGGTCTGAATACGCCAGACCTCGGCAAGTGCGGGGTACAGTTTTACGTTCACGGGCGAAACTCGTAACGGAACTGGCTTTGCTGAACAATTGACACGATATTCGTATGCATTGGATAACTTACAAATGATTTTCTGCCGCGCCTTACAATATAGATGAGATCGAGGTATTTCTCTGAAGAGTCTGAACTATAATCTATGTCGGAACCTTTATCAAGGAGAACTCGGAGAAACCTGTCATCCGAAGATTGAACGGGACGTGATGGTTCCAAGAAACACACTGACAAGGTGAAGAAGAAGAAAAAAAGAATAGGTAATGATGATGGTTGACCTAACGCAGAGTTCAAACTCGAAGATACTCTGGGCTATTCAGATTCACTTTGCAAAATCTTCGCAGGCGTATCCGGGGTTGCGATACATCGCTCGGACCTCTACTGGAGGTAAGAAACCGATGCATCGCACCTCTAATTAGAAGTGATCATTATCATTGATGCCGCAAGTGTCACGCCTTCAAAACTTCCACAAAAGGCAAGAAAAATATACCTTACCCCAACTTGACGTTCTCCGGTGATCGAGGCACGAGAGTTCCGGAGAATAGGGTTTGTGCATGAGCGGAATGCTCGGAGGTCACACCGTGACTCTCCTCTTCATCTTCCTCCACGACCATCGCCTTTCTTAGGCGGCGATGGTCGCGTTTTTTGCTTGCCCACCCACCCTCACCTTTGAGTCTTCAAATTCATTGAGCAGAGCGCAATTGTAGTGTAAATTATTTAAGCATATGTAGATTATTTGATTGTGTTCTGAAAAGGTAAGTCGTTTCTTTCGTTCTTTCAATGGGCCAATGCGAGGCTGGGTATCATGGGTATCGCGCCCAAGGATCCTCGCATTGCGCCGGGAAGCCCCAAGGGCTTTCTCCCGACTCCATCTCAGGCATTCATCATGGTGCAGCTGGAGCGCTATGCACAAACTTACCCTAACCTTTAACCACCCTAACCTAACCCAAACCTTAACCCTAACCACCCTAACCTAACCGCTAACCCTGTGTATTCCCGGAGCTAGGGCGCGCTGCGCTTGCCCTAGCTCCTCGACCGGTATTGTTTTGGCCTTCGGCAGTCACAGGGTGTGACGGTGTTACTTATTCCGATCCGACAGTCTATATAAGGCAGGTATTGACATGACTTCTAATTAGAGGTCTGATGCATCGGTTTTTTACCTCTAGTAGAAGACGCGATGCATCGTTGCCCCAGCTTCTGGTGAATCTTCTGTGTTTGCATTCCGATTTTACTTGAGCCGCTCTTGAATCTTCGAAGCACCGCTCTATGTCCCAGTCACACCTATATTCAGAGGACGTGAGACATGGGCCTAGTCGAGTTGATGATTGACAGCGAGCACGACTTCAAGGAACTCTCGTCGATTCCTCGAGTACACTGACGCCCCTTCCTTCCGCTCTCTCATTCCGCCCACTATGTCTGTATCAAAGAGATTTCTGGCGATATTGGTTGCAGCGACGGCGATTCTTCTCTACCTCGTGCATTCGCACGAAACCATACTCGCCTCAAGGCCTCAGTTCCCCGCCAAATCCGCGGATTCTCCACCATACACCGCCGCTATAGTGTACCTGGTTTCCGTCATGCCAGGCCCACGAAGCCCAGAGAGACTCCTGCAGTCAATACCGCTCATGGAGAAAAATATTCCTTGGCGGTATCAGTGGCCTATCATACTGCTTCACGCCGGAGCATACAGTGTCCTCGAAAGCCAGGAAGACTTCCTCGATCAGCTCCAAGAATCCGCGAGCAACCATGGCTTGGAACCAGAGCAGATACAAAGTCTGATGTCGCGTATCCAGTTCGTTGCAACGTACCACGAACTCCCAGAAGGAATTCCCATGGACGGTGTTGCTGACGGTCCAATTTGGGGCGGAGAGTGGCCTGGTGAGTCTGTCAACACAAATGTTTTAAATGCAAAGTTGAAAGGAACGTCGCCAAATGCAGCATATCACCACATGTGTGCATTCTTCTCCTACAAAATCTTCAATCATCCAAGCATCCGGGATCTGACCTACTTTTTCCGCCTGGATGACGACTCGTACGTCAGGGAACCAGCATGTTTCGATCCCTTTGAATACATGCACATCAACAACAAATCCTATGCCTTCAGAGACGACCCACCCGACATGGGATGGGTAACCGAAGGAATGTGGCCGTTTGTTAGCAATTACGCGGAGAGACACCCGTTTGTGGAGAGCATGCTGGAGCATAATGGGCTGCAGTGGCCGCCAAATAGGAAATGGCGTCTAAGATTCGGTCAAGGCGTAAACTTCCCCTCGTACGAGACGAACTTTGATTTGGTCAAGGTGGAACGATTTCGGACGCCCGAGATGACGGAGTTTCTGTATGAACTTGCAAGTGTTCCCAAGAGATTTTACTGGTATCGATGGGGTGCGTGTTGTCATACTTTAGGTTAACGAATGGCTGACAGCAGAGGCAGGAGATGCGCCTGTACGCTTCGCCCAGGTGAATATGTTTCTGAATGTCGAAAAAGAGGTGCATCGCATGTGTGAAATCCCATACGCGCACAAGGATAGGCCTTTCGATGACTGCGAATGTGTCCCTTTGCTTGCCTAGATGGACTGGATCTTCTGGGACAGCGGCAAAATAAAAGTTGCGGCGAAGGTGCTTGGGACTTGGTAGTTATTGTAAAACAGGATCTAATTTGTTTGTATCACAAGTAAGATCCAAGTAGAGATTGAGGAGGGTGACGCAACGAAAATGTAGGGAATCCTGACTCCTGAGCCACGAAAGCGCAAGACAAGAGATCCACGGGTGCGATGTTCAATGACTTGTTGAGGAAGCTTTTGAATCTTTAACGGGTTTAAACCTTTCATTGGTTATCGTCACGGTGGTTGGAGACAAAGTGAACGCATTATTCGGCTGACACGTGGCAAGACTGGGGCCAAATATCGGCTCCCGTCGGAGTCGGGCGACTGTCCGAGTATCCGAAGAGCCGAAATCAAACATTATTGATTTCAACTTTTCAACCATTTAAGATTTTCGACTCCTATGAACGAGTAGGCTAGGCAAGGCGGCGATTTTTCTTGAATTCCTCCTTTCATGAAACTCGCTTAGTCATAGCAGTATCACATCGAGGGGTCCACAGCACGGTGGTGACAGCAGCTGCCCGCAACTTGAAGGTTCGACGCTGTGAGGGAATTGGAACGAGGAGACCCCAGTGGTATATCAAAAGAGCAAGTCACCCAAGTTGGGTGACCTATCAATCAATCGCCTTGCCAGGTCACCCAGTTTGGTGACCTCGTTGAGGCGCAGGAAAACCCAGTAACTTCCCTTATTAGGCCCACACTCGCAACACCTCTCTTTTCAGACATTTCATGCGCGACTCGGATATATTTCCGCTGCACCTTACGCTCGCTAAGTAATTTGGCCGTGGCAGCGACGACAGCGTGGGCTTCGAAGCTGTTCCGAATGGAGCAACACTTCTGCGCTTCTACGCCTCGTCTCCGCCCCTCTCCGCCCTCGACTTGCTCGCTCAACCTCGTTGTAAAGCGCGGTAGGGCTGATACGTTCGCCGCTGCTTTCCGCATCTATCACTGGTCACCGCTGTTGCCTGTCTGAGACGCTGGACGCGATAATCTTCGCTGATCATGTCACGATCTTCTGTCGACTTGTGCATCGAGTGGTCGACCTTCAAGCCTTCGCCTTCTCATCGAAACTGCTATCCGCTTAGAGTCCAGCTACCCCAAGCAATATCTGACTCGGCGAGTGAAAATTCAGGCGTTTCAGCGGCCCTGTGTGCGTCACAAATCTGTTTTTGATGCCTCCTTCTAACCGGCTATATGTTATGCTTGACTGCCTCCGCACCACGTCAATTCCCGTCCTCCCACCCTCGCATTCGTCCTCGCTCTGTTCCAACGCTACCACCGCTGTCGACACGCGCTTCTTGGCTTAAGGGACGACGAATCAGCAGCAACTCAGCGGCTCACTGATGACTTGGAACCTCGACGGGTGCTTGCCTCCTCATACGCAGCTTTGTCTCTGCCTTCTTTCACAGCTCTCGACTTCGCAGTCCTGATCCGTCCGCCTCCGACTCGGGCCACGAAGACGATTCAGTCTTACATAAATTCAACGGACTGTCAAGCACCTATCTTCCCGCAGTACTCGCCCTCCAGCGCGCGGAGCCATCCACACCCAACCTGTTGACGCCGCCGTGCACGCTCAATTATCAAGCGCTCATGTGAGACTCGTTACCTAAATTTCTGATGTCCAAAGGTATGTGTTTGCGCGTACCTCACAGTAATGTCTTTCCTGACGACTTCGCAGGCTCGAGTCTGGCGCGCTAGTGTCCCTCTCGAAGGCGGCACAATCGAAGCCGGCTTCGCTTATGATAGTACGACTGGTACGTGGAGTCTTTACTTCAACGCCTCGATATTCAACTGAATCTGTTATCTTTAGTATGCTATGATACTGTTTGTCTCGTTTAAAAGTGGGTCAAGTAACTTCGTTATCGTTTCGCCTCGTAGTTCACTGACCATTTCTATTCCACTAGTACATATACCCTATTGCTTTCAAGTCTTGAAGTCTCGTTGGTGTAAGCTGTTGGATGCTCGGTACTTATAAGGTGCGTTCAATTTAGTTTCGTCTCCTCGAACTTTACTGACTTTGTCTCTTATTCTCATTAGCGGGCACAGGAAGGTGATGACCTACATAGCACCGGGTAGTCAGTAAGGATAATTTGAATGGAATTGCTTCAAACTTACAAGTGACGCGAGTTGACCCCGTTTGAAGCTTGAATTGTAATTACTTGATTAACCCGAAAATCTAGGTCTGTGGTCCAAGATGCAAGCGTATGCGAGAAGAACAATACCAGCGAGCGCTGTGTGCGAGCTCGTTCAAGAAGGATTGAGGTGGGTGATGGAGAACGCATGTCAAACGAATATCGTACGTCCTCTCACTTGTTTGTTTAAAGTTCATGCCCAGTGGTGAATTAAATTGATTGAGTCCTATTCAAATTCGAATGATATATGTAGCTTCGTGAGACAGTAAGGGCTGTACCAGCTGAACGAAATAGAATGAAGAGACTACGTACCTTGAATATTTAATTTTCCATAGAAAGCCCGCCGATCGATAAGCAAGTTCAGATAAAACTCACTTAGCAGTTGACAGAGGTCTACCTTGGCATCCATGTCGAGTTGCAATATTATTGCGTGACTTCTTCGAATTGAATGGGTTTGACAAGCCTTGGCCGCATGTGAGTACAAGTACGATTCGGCATTGTATTGCCATGGAACGAAAGCAACATACCTTTGTAGCCGAAGATTGAGGAGAAGTCATGAGTGTATGCAGTCGAGTATTCTTACATTTTCTTCAGCTTGATATTGACTTGGGAGAGGGCGGCTCGGGCGATGTAGAAGGAAACGGAGTCTCTGTTAAAAGAGGATTTAGCAAAGATAGAAATTGAAACTCTAACCCAACAATTGAGACGAAGATTTTCAGGACATGATTGCTCCAGACTATCAAGAACTCGGGCCATCCGAAAGACGAGAGGAATGAGTCGACTGCAGATGGATGAGGAAAAAAAATCATGGCCAGCTCGAGATGAATTGCACAGAGAACTGAACATTTGCTGAGGTATTGAGCAGAGGGACTTCTGAGAATGAGGAGAAAATAAACTGTGTACCATACCGTACATTGCTTCAATGACCTTATGTGAACAACTGCAGGATGTGACCTTCAAGTTGAAGTTGAACATCGTTACCATAAATGGAAGGGAAAGTTGAACCGTGAGCGCGGGTTTCCATACCAGGAAGCTGAAAAGGGTGACTTAGCTACCCAGAATGTGGTGACCCAGCAAGATCAACGATCGAGAGAGGCGGAGAGTTTGAGTGACCCACCCGCCAAAAAGGTTCGGCATCGAGCCAGCGGAGTTTAAAATCCGAGTGACCCGCTGCCTAATCGGGCGGTGACCGGAGCGATCGGTGATCGGAGGTCACCGAAACCCTCTATAGAACAGGAGACAGAAACACCGCCGCACATCGCCAAGCTCTTGGCTATGTAAGTCATTCGCATGTTCAAGTACAACATTGGATTATATTCTGACAAGAATCAAATTTCCCTTTCCCCTGACAATCCGTTCGACAGACGTCAATCCGTCTCACCGATTAATTCTCCTGTTCCTGTATAAAATACTCACTAGAGCCGACAAAATTGATTCGTCAACGACCCACCCCTCCTTATCTTTTTCCACTGCCAAACCATGAAGTTCTCTTCCGCTCTCTCAATCATTGTCTCAGTCATCGGTGCGTTCCCAACCGTCCTCGACTCATCTCGATTCACTCACGGAGCGACTTTTAAAGGTGCCAACGCGGCCGTCACCCTCGTTCAACCCGTTCCCACAGACACCCCTGACATCTCCGGCAGTTTCTCCCTCCCCACCGATATCGACACGAGCTTCTCTGTAACCGCCACCGCTTCCGTCAGCGTCGGCGGCGTCGACTCCTCTGACGGCGCGACGACTTACATCCTTCAACAAGTTGTGGGGATCAATGGGGAGACTGATACCTTCACTCGTGCGTTCATGCTTTCATTCGCTCATCCCATTCATCTATCCTCGTCTCACTCAACGACTTACAGAAACTATCGTCCAAGGCGCCACCGTCTGGCGAAACGCAGAGCTGCACGAAACCTGCTCCTTGGATGGGAAGGGCCATGCAGATTGTATCATGGGTATTGAGAGTGTGTTCACGACGACATTTACTGGTACTGCCATTCCGATCTTCACCGTCGGTGCGGCTGCTGGAGGAGGCGGAGGAGGCGGTGGGTCTTCCGGAAACGGTAACAGCGGCGGAAATAGTAGCAGTGGGAATGGTTCGGGTAACACAGGAGGCGCCGCGTCTATGCACGGCGGCACTGTTTCGTTGGCCTGGATGTTTGCTGTGTCGGTTGGGGCTATGGTTGCGGGCATGAGATTGGCTTTCTGAGTGCATCGGGGAGAGTTTTGCGTCGTATGTACGATACGTGCCCTATAAAACCGGATTTAGTACTTTTTGTAATACCCAATTCGATCAATTCCCTGCCCGTTCCTTTCCTTTCAGGGACCATATGGTTAATACATCCTCCTCCTCCTGCAGTCCAAGGGCTGGAGTCTGTGTATTATTACAATATTACATGTACAATTACCCTTTTAGTATTCATGCCGCAGAAGAGTCAATCGGCAAAAAGACAATATCTGACGGATTCGTCTCGATTTCCGATTCTGGGCTTTCAGCCATAATTGCTTTGATGTTCAACAGCGTGCGGGAAGCTACGGTTGAATATACCCTGCTCGAGGAAATGGTCAGAGCATTATCCGAAGCAAGAGTCTCGATTACTTACACCAGGGCAGGTCTGAAATGAAGCGGGGTGGTATGTTGAAATGCCAACGGCTCAAACGAAAAGGAAACATACACGACAAGCAGCTGCTTCAACGTCTCCCTCCGCATCATCCATATCAAAAGCGCCGCACCTGCCGCCCCTGCAGCCTCGTCAGCCTCTCTCGTTATACCTTATACTTTACCTGAGTACACACCGAAGACAGCAAGAAACCACAACACCCCGTCTCTCAAGAATAACTTCCACACCGACGTGTTGGTGTTGATCTCGGTATAGCGTATAGTGAGCAGGCACTTGTACACCGTCATGGCGAACATGATGAATGTGACGAGGAGAGGCGCGACAGCGTAGAGGGTGAGGAGGCGAGGGACGTCTGATGTGCGCATTTATTGAGTTGAGTCGGGAAAAGAGAAACAACAAAGAGTCGGAGGGAGACTTACTGTATGCATAGCACCCGCTCAAGATAGGACTGTGTGAGGCGAGGGTTGAGGGTCAGATGAACAATTTTTCGACAGCCTTCAACACATACCCTAGATGTACGTATTCTGCGCGAGTCAGTTCACTATCAGAAAAAATAGATAAGATAGTAATAGTGGTACGCGTGCCTTTCATTTGCGCGTATGCGACGAAATCTACCGCGACCCTTGTGTGGACAGATTCAGTTCGGCTGATGTGAGGGTAATAAGAAACTTACATCGTGGATATTTCCGCCGAATGAACGGTCAGAGTTGACATAGTATAGATAGCCGGAAGGCGAACGCACCAATACCGAGGACAAGGAATAACCAAATCAATGATATGGGTCGGCCGTATAGGATCCATACTCTGTGGGTGGGAGTCAATGCCATGTACAAACGGAATATGTTCGGGGATACCTCAACTGTGAAGGTAGGGTCAATTTCGATTTCCACGATCCCGATTGAGTGCGTTCTCTCACCATCAGAACAAAATCGACAGTGCCGATTAGAATGGTGGATGTTATGCCTTGGACCTAGAAAATGAAGACAACACGGGATGAATATCCCGGTTCGGAAATTACGAGTAACTCACCTTCAGCCAATCGATACACCTTCAAACGGAAAGTAAGCTTCGAGCTAGACAAAGGTGCAGACATACGCCTACAGAGAACCAATAAGCACGAACAGAAGAAGTGAACCAAATTCAAGACGCACGTTGGCGGACGAGATTTCCCTGACGATGACTGGGCCATTCGGAGATCATCGACGTCAGATTCGTTTATTCAGACGAGAATCCTAGAGGCGTGCGTACCGCTTGCATTGAGACTATCAGATCATGAGTGAACCGGTAAGTCCTGGGGAATAATAGGATCGTTATACCTTATCGCGACCAGAGAGAAATAACGGTTCCATAGCTGTCAGCGTGTGAGGGCGAAGGTGTACAGTGTGGTGAATAGCACGCACATATATTATTTTTGCGAGCCTCCATCGACTACTCCATATTAATTCCAGCTAGAAAAATCCTTCATCACACGTCGTACATGGGAGGATTGCGTAGCGCACTTCTCTGGGAAAACAGGCGACGTGGTCGTATCTGTTGATTGCCTGTTTAGCCAAAGAATTCGAGTGGTTATTTCTGACGCACATTAGTATAGAGACAGCGGCCGCTGAAGAGAACGATCTGTTATCCCTCAAAATAGAGCGGATGTCACTTCACACCTGCAAAGTACCCCGTCAGCCTTGAGTCCATGACAAGCTCGACGAGTTCCGAGTTCTCGATAACAGGACTGGTCATCTACCGCAGAGCTACAAAGACGAGGGAGGGAGTAAAGAGCGAGTGCGAGTGCGGCATAGGCTGGATACAGCTGGTACCTCAGATTAATTTCCGACGCTGTGTATACCTGTGCGGGCGGCCTTGCCTCCAGGCCATATCAACAGCGCTAAGTAATGGCATCGGGGCCTTCTCCCGCCCTTCAAGATTCAAGTCAGCCTTTGGTCAGCCTTCATTCCACAAAGAATTGGACCCGAGAAGCCGCGATATCGACGCGCTTGAGCAGCTGGGGACGTGTCAGGAGGCGTTTAAAGTTGTTCTGTCTCGTTTTCATGCCTTTACACGAGCGTGACAAGCTGCGAGATGAAAGGAGAGGAAGAGGTGCGCAACGTGTGACCATCACTGTAGTCACAGGTCACATGCCCTGTATTTGTGCTTATTGTGATTGATGGTTGCAATCCGGGCCGTTCGGAACTTCTTTCTCTTAACCACCACCTCGACTGCAGCTCATGTCCAACTCTCCCTGCTTTCCGCCCGAACTAGAGCGGTATATCTTCGAGACTGCAGCTCTTCTCTACCCCCACACAATTTCCCGCCTCCTCCCCGTGGCTCGACGAGTTCTCATCTGGTGAGTATGAGCATTAGCTCAATGTCGACATACGAGCTCAAAGTTTGGGACCAGGATTGAGCCACTGCTTTACAGAAGGGTCTATTTTGACGGTCTGATCAAAAAGTCTGGCCCCGCTGCAGCAATCTTGCGTGCCATCCAGAATGGCTCCAAACCCACAGACTTCTTCGCGACAACGACTCGCTATTTATGCATAGCTTCCTTGGAATTAAATGTCTTCTTCAGCCGCCCCGAGAAGAGGGAGTGGTCGAACGGCAATCTGGAGACAGTTTTTCGGGCATGCTCCGGAGTCGACAATCTCTTCTTCTTTGGCGACATCGAGAAACCCAAGCTTCTTGAAATGGTCACAGAGACTATGCGGCCACGACGTATCGTCATGATTCTCGACCTTGTCGGTACCCAACCGGATCTGAGTCTCTCATTGTTCGACAATATCACGCATCTCCTCCTCGGTGACATTAATTTGCCCAACAACATCCTCGACGAGAACTGGGATCAGCTCGCCAACCTCCAGAACCTTCCGCGTCTCACACATCTGGCGCTGTCGGAATGTAGTACCTCGTTGGTATTGGTTTCCATGCTGCTATCCGGCTGCACACACTTGCAGTGTTTCGTTGTCTTCACGCAAGACCCAATCCCCTCTCTCGATGGGATCCATGATGCTCGGTTCTCGATCGTGCTAACACCGGAAGGGATCATACTTGACGACGGGGTCCCCCGGGACTTATGGGCACGGGTAGAGGGAGGAATTCGCAGATATACAGATGTATTCAGGCTGGATTCATGACAGGTGCTTCATCTCATATATATGCAGTAGGAAGCTCGAACTGACAATGACCTGTAGATCGTGGGCGGGTGAATTTCGCTAACAGAGGTTTATCTTGGTGTTGAAATCTCGACGTGGCCGCAGAGTATCGATCCACCAATACATTGACAATGACTTGGAGGCTTTCACTAGTAACTTGGGTTCGGTTTGCTTGTACAGACATCGATATGGTTGGGCTTTGGTCGCCTTTAGTGCCTTGCGATTTCACGTTGCTGAATCGTCACGCTTTCATTTGCTGCCCGGTGTCGACTCGGGCTTAAATCGGCGCTCATATCCGAACCGAGCCCTGTAGTCCAAAGGTGAGCGCGTTTTCCCCCACCACCCTTCATCCTCGTGGTCCTCCTCCGAGTCTTCATCTGTACACCAGACCTCGGTGACCCTTCGGCGATTCGAGATCAACGGAGGATCACTCTCACAGTCCTTCAAATTTGGTCATTTCGGAACACGATTCCGGCTGTTATGCTCCGATCTCACCTTGAGCTGGTCATTCGGACGCATCGTTGCAGAAGAGAATTTCTTTTCTGTCACTTCGAACTTGGTAAACTCCACTGTCTTGCTCGAAAATCATCCAGCCGTCAGCGTGTCAATGTTATTCCCATTTCTCACAAGAACAACCAAAAAAATCCGACGTAACGCGCTGTCGTTCTACTTGCAATTACTTTTCTGTCTTTCAACACAGCGTATGCTTTTCCTTATCAACGTGTCGGGCAATTATTCCCGCTCAATAACTGAACGCCGTTAGTGAACGGGCTAAATTCAGTTCTTTGGCAGATCAATGATGGCCTGTGCAGCCTAAACCCGGGTTTAGCAGCTTTCGGAACCCATCTGACCGGTTCCCGGGTACTTGGCCTTTATATAGCGACGTCCGTCCGAGTTCTCACTCGAAGGAAAGCAGCCTCACCTCCCCACACACCCAATGGATCTGCCTCCCGGAATCGTCTATCTCGCTCGTATCCTCCCTTCCACACTCCTACCGAGCGCCGTCACCTACGTGTTCTTGACTCGAATTCTCCCTTTGCTCGACCTCGGAATCCCACCTGTGCCTTCGTGGATATGCGTGGCGGCGGCCGTCGTCGCGCAGCCTGTCGGTGTTGCCATATCGTATGTGCTGAGGGAAATTCACTACGCGAGAGATGCCGCTTCGAGGGGTGCGGTTCACATTCCCACCGTCCCTGATAAATGGCCGGGTGGGTTGTCGTTGATCGAGGCGATGAAGAAGTCAGTATATCCTGGTGCGTAATAAGCCTTGATCTCATGTTCTTGAACTTCTTAATCGCTGAACTCCTTTTGTTGATTGACTTGTTTAGCCGATTTTCTGTTAGATTGGACGGATTTGTATGGAAATACCGTTGTGGCCAAGATTCTGGGTGACCGTGCGGTATCACTCTCTCTGGAATTTGTTAATCAATCATAGACCGATAACCTTCCCTTAGATCTTCACGACGGAGCCAGAGTACATCAAGGTCAGTATCGGTCCACGGAATTCGAACAATCTGATTCACTGGTTCCATCTAGGCTCTTCTAGCTACCGATTTCGATGGCTATTGGAAAGGTATGTCGCAGTCGTATCGGCAAGGGTTCTTGGATCCTAACATCGAGTCTCGCAGGTCCGGATGCCCATCTCGCCAGTCGATCCTTGCTCGGATCTGGTAAGTTAGATTAATCATAGCAGGCAAATCGCTCAATATCGCCTTATAACAGGAGTTTTTAACACTGATGGTGAGTAGTGGCAATTTATTTTGTAGTTCCCCCGTCATCTTCACTGCGTTATTGAGATGAGATGTGGAAGTGCGTGTTTCTACTTCCAATTCTCCATCGGTCATCAACTTAAGCCGACCCTACAGATTCCACCGAACCATGAGCCGACCCTTCTTTAACCGAGGTCGGTTGTAACTTCGCTCCATGTTTCCCGGGCAACATCCTTACTCCAACACAGAGCGGATCAGCGACTTCGACCTCTTCGACAGACACAGTAACGACGCTCTGACCCGGTTAAACCAACGCCTATCAGAAGGCCACGCAATCGATATTCAAGTTCGTAACAATTCGCACATTTAATTTTTCTTCCAGCTCAACACTTCCCAAGGACTTGGTCTCGCGCTTCACCCTCGATTCCGCCACGGAATTCCTCTTCGGTAAATCCGTCGACTCGATTTCCGCCGGCCTGCCCTACTCCTCCTCTGCTGTCCCCTTCGCCTCCGCATCCAACTTCAACGAAGACCACCCGTCGAACACTTATGTGAAAGCATTCGGCCACGCCCAACTTCTCACCACCAAACGCACTGCATATTCGACGAAATGGCCGCTGCAAGAATTTTGGAAAGACAAAGTCAAGCCAATGAGGAAAATATGCGACGATTATGTTGGCGAGATTCTGCAGAGTGCGTTGGAGAGGAAGAGAGCCGGGCGGCGTGGATCGGGGGAGAAAGAGCAGGAAACGTTTCTAAGTCACCTGGTTGACGCTACGGAAGGTTGGATGATTTGCGTTCTTCTTGCAAACTTTCTTCGATAACTCACGGTTCCCGTCTAACCTCTAGATAAAGAAGTCATCATGGACTCGATATTCAATATCTTAGTCGCTGGTCGAGACACGGTATCTCCATCCCATCTCATCTCCAACTTGCTCATTCTAACTATACTCAGACCGCAGCGACTCTCACATTCGCCGTGTACATGCTAGCCGAACACCCAGACATGGCTGACAGGTTACGCAAAGAAGTTCTCGAAGTCGTCGGTAGCTCTCGGATGCCCACGTACGACGATGTGCGCACTATGAAGTATTTACGGGCCTTTATCAACGGTGCGTCTCCCGAAGCTACATATTCTCGCTCATGATTTCTAATCGGAGTCCCAACGGCAGAGACTTTGAGACTGTATCCCCCCGTGTGAGTCTGAACTTCATTGCTTTACTCGTCGCTTTACGCGAGGACTTCGGCAGCCCGTTTGATTCTAGGTATATTATAATATGGTCTTCGCGTTCAGAGCTATTTATTAACGAAAATATCAGGACATCGAAGAAAGCGGCGGTTTGGCCGGCTCTCAAGCCGGGTGACAAACCGCTTTATGTGACTCCAAACTCAAGGTATCGATGAACTCAGTTTTCATTCGACGTTCAACTGATCTAACCTTGGCAGGGTGCGCTACAGCGTATTTCTCATGCATCGCCGCACGGACCTCTGGGGTCCTGATGGTGAGTTTCTTCTTGGAATGAATCTTACACTCGCGAACTATCAATACCTAGCTCTCATGTTCGATCCCGACCGCTTCTTGGATGAACGTGTAAGAAAATACCTGACACCCAATCCCTTCATTTTCTTGCCTTTCAACGCCGGTGAGCGTTTTTACTCCCTCGTCAAACATCCGCTTTCTTATTAACATGAGCATTGTAGGCCCACGAATATGCCTTGGCCAACAGGTGCGTTTTATCTTGATGCTTCTGTCTTCTGAAGTCCTGATGAAAATTTTCACTCGTAGTTTGCCTACAACGAAGCCTCGTTCTTCCTCATCCGCCTCCTACAAAAGTTCACGGCGTTTACTCTCGCGCCTGACGCTCAACCTGAATCCACCATACCGCCTGCGAGCTGGAAACACGCCAAAGGAACACAGGCGACAGAGAAGATTATGCTACAGAGACACTTGACTATGTTTGCGAAGGTATGCGGTAGAGCTTCGTTCGTTTGTTTTCAGTATACTGACCGTATGTGTTGAATTTCGAAGGGAGGATTGTGGGTGAGAATGAAACTCGTCACGGCCGAGTAGGCGGTCGTGTTATGAGAAGGCAATGTACGGCATCTATGAAAGACTTGTTCCTTGTATATTAAGTAATCCGAATTCGACAACAAACGTGAACCCAAGGTGCAAAATTAAGTGAGACGCGGAGCCGAGTCAAACGAATCTGCGAGAACAAAAAACATATACCTATATGTATATGTTATCAGTCAGCTGGGATGCTACCTCCTCCCGAATGGGATAAGCGTTTCTTAAGTACGGCCATCACTAGCGGCCATCAAGTTGTGTTGCCTAACAAGGACAAGCAGTCAGCCTTCTCCTACCACCGTCTCGCCACGTCCGACTCATCCACCGCTGTTGGGGCCCGGAGACTGTGCGCCTGATGTCCGCTCAGCCTCCGGTGGATGACCCGTTTATAGCACTCGCGCGGGCGAGAGAGTGATTCCTCTCGCTGGGAAAAATTTTGGAAAAATTCTTGTTTTTGGTTTTACTTAGTACCACTCTGAAATCGGTCTGGGTGGTATTCAATCAATGGCGCCTGAGTCTTCGAACTCGGCACTTGATATTGCATCTTTCTAAACGGTCGGGCTATCGCCTTTTTGGACTTCTGCTACCTTGTGCATCGGAACTTCATCAATTCACTCCTGGCGGCAGTGGATCGTTTTCAAATCCACCGCCACATCTTCGAGGAAACAGGTGTCCGTCTTACCTCGCCAGCGGTGAGCACTCCCTTGTCTACTACTTGCTCTCAATACAACTCTGGCTCCCCCAATGCTGCCCTGGGCAACCGTACCCTCACATCTCTGATTCAGAGCTGGACTCGGCATCAAGAAAGACCGGAGCCCATGGTTCTTCACCACAGACATCGAAAATGGCAGACGGCATCTGCTCGTCAAACATCTTCGTCTTGTAAACGATACGCTTTGGACTTGAAGGCCTTTCGATACCTCAAGTTCCCGTTCGGTTTCCATGCGTCCGCTGGGGTTCTTTCTATTTGAGGCAAAACTATCATGCTGACCTATCCTAGGTATGTCTCCAATCTCCTCGTAACAGTCGAAGGAAAGAGTCAAGCCGCAAACTCGGCATTAATTCCGTCGTCCGCGAACATCGAAAATGGTAGAACTCAGTATGCAAATCGCTTCGATGTCCTTACCTTTACCGTTCCGGCTTATTGATGGAACAGTCCGCTTGCGATACTATCCGGCACTTTGTCATCCATCCGTCAAGCCTGAAACGTCGTGCTATCAGCTTATATAGCTCGAGATTTGCGTCCTATGTCGCAAAAATCGGATTCCGGTTATAACTGGTTATAAGTCTAATCAGGGTTTATAGGCGGGTTATAAACCGACATAGAAATTTATGACCCCATCTCTGAATGCTTCGATCTTGGCTTATGACTGCCTATAAAGCCTGATTAGACCTATAACCTGTTATAATCGGTTATAATTGAAATCCGATTTTTGCGACATATACAGCGTCTGCAGGCTCTTTTCCCTCCCAACTTCACATTCTTTTGCTTACCTCAACCGTCGCTCGTTTCTGTTTTCCCCACATCGCTAGGCTGCGTTAAACGTTTACTTTGATGGCTCCCCACCGCCACATCGACGCGCGATGCCCAGAACAGAGCACGCTTGGTGCAGCGCTCACCGGTTCGGAGCCGGAAGAGGCTGCTCTCACTTGTTTATACGGCACTGAAATATCCTGCATATACTGTCTGGCACGTACTGCTTCCGTCTCCGCCCACTCTTACTCATGCTCTTGGCATAATTCGTTCTCTATAGCCCCACGGTTTTTTGTGCGGGATTCCTACCTTCCTGTGTCCTGAATCATTCAGGGCAGCAATCCCACCTGCAGCACCTTCACCTATAACCACAATTAATATGTACGTGAAGACAAGCAGCCAAACAAGTCGATTAATCGTTATTCTATTCAGTATTCCCACCTTCTCTCTCGCAAATCTTCCGCAACCACCGAGTTTTTCTCCTGAACCCACTTCGCAAGCGAAAAGTACAGGCCCTGCGTTTAAATCGAGGTATGTAACCCTTGTCCTTGCGAAGCGGAGTCCCCGAGGTCTTTAACTCCGTCTAGCATAAAGCCTCCTGATCCTGAACCAACTTCGGAAGAGAAGAGTACAAATACCACACCCGAATCAATGTGCGTGTAATTCTCCCTGTCCTTTAAGACTTAGGCTCATCTTGATCTGCTGCTCTCTGTAGACCCTGGCCCTTACCAGCATCGCCGGCATCGGCATCGAGCCTATCAACATCCCACAGTCAAGATACTGCAAGTTTCACATATACTTCTTTAACAACGTCTGTGCAAGCGTACATACTTACGCTGTTCAAACGGGAAATCTACTTACTCGACCTCTGTATTCACTGCAGAACTTCTCCGACCCCCACTCCAACAGCTATCTCATCCGGTCGGACAGGAACAAAGAAGTCACAGTAAGATTTCTTATGCGAATTCTGGTCTATGGTGACATTCCTTCGTTGAAGGTCAGGGACGATCGGGGCGATCGCTTCTGCTGCGATCCTCGTTATCACCTTGATCCTGTTCTGTTACATCCGGCAGCTGCACCGACGGCGACTCAATAACACACATCGAGGATCCAGCATCCTCCCTACGGCTTGCACCATCTCGCAGTTCTCTCTTCTAAACCAAGACAACAACCCGAACGCTGAACGTTCTCAGCTTGACACCCAAACGATCGACACTGGTACTCGAGCACAAACCCTGGAATCTGAGCTCCAGACCATAACTGAAAAGGATGCCGAGTTCGAAGAGCAAGAACGAGATTCGGAGGTTCGTACACCGTTGACGAGGGGAGGAGTTTTGCCGTTGAGGCCAGTGAGACGAAGGTGGGATGCTGATCTCGAAGCTGAATTGAGAGGAGCGAGGGAAGAAATTAGTATGCTGGTAGCGCGGGTCAATGAGCTTGAGATCAATTGCGACTCTTTTGCTCGGGGGAGCGGTGCTACGGTGTGGGAGGAGCCCCTGCCGGAGTATGCGAGACTGTAGCCTACTTTCGAAATAGTAAGGTTCTGTAAATGATCCCAAGCTGATTGTTCAAGGTCAGAAATTTAGTTCCTCGAGAAAGTCAAGAAAGTTTTGAAGTCTGCAGACAATTCACTTTGGTTTTTCAGAGCAGAACTAAGTTGATTCTCCAACCGATTTACAGAAAAAACGAGAGCCAAGCGACAACAACCAAATAAGACCGATCAATTCAACCTGCGCTTCTTCCGCTCCGCTCGGATCCTTTGTTTTTCTTCCGCCACTGAGACCGCTGGATGTATTTGTGCCAGCAAACCATGGCGTTCCCATGAGCTCATTCGACTCGGACCCGGCCCAAGTGCTAAATTGTTCGTTGCCACAGAATTGTCCCGGAAACCTATACTTAAGATCTCGGGAAGATCCAAGGAAGATCATCTCATATCACAGTTTCATTGAAGAAACAGTTTGATGCTGCTATCCTGATCTCTCGGCCTCCCATTGTGACCACATAACGCAGCGGCGCGACATGCTTGTGATGATACAATTGTACTCGAAATTGGCAAATGGCAATCTATGTCCGCTGCGAAACAACAAATTTGTTCTTCGGCCAATCCTTATTCTTGTTAGGGTCGGCTGCAGCATATTAACTACGCGAGGGACACAGGCGCCCACAGGCGTTTCTTAAACTGCGACACTCTCACGCGCACGGCTTCGAAATCAATATAACGCATTCTCCATGATACCAACTCAACATTGATCTGTCAAGCCTGAGATACTCATGCTTCGCACATATATAGCTCAAGCCTCTTGTTCCTTCGGTCGTCCGACCTCTGCCATTCCGACCACTACCTGGAGCTACTTCGCGACCCGCCCAATTCCCGAGTTCATGAGAAAACCCGACATTTTAATCAATGAATACAGGGAGGGAAATATTTCGCCGAGACTCTGCCAGTAGGGTATGTGCTCTGACTTCTCACCTATAGCTAAATCCCAATTTGGGTCCGTCAGGTCGAGGCTTCGCCGACGAATGCTCCCCGAATCACTGAACTAGCCCTTCGAGAAGACGCGTGAGTCCAACTACCTCCTCTCCGTCACGCCTTAAAATCATCACCGGGACTGAAAACAAATTTGACAGCCTCTCGTTCCCCGCTTTCCCTACATTCCCCACATTTCCCGCATTTCCCTCATTCCCAACGTTTCCACCAATTTCACAAAATCACCACCGAAGCTCAAGGTCTGCCGATCCCTCTCTGCCCCCAGTGAAGTCATTGGTGATCATGTCCCCATCGCAATTCAACGCAGCCCAAGTTTATTTCACGTATCACAAAGCCGAGTTGAGAGCAGCAGCGCGAGTTCGTCTGCTCCAACACTCAGTGCGCCAGGGTATGGATTCGAGATACCCAAACACAAGCCTGAGCCCCTGATCTCGTATATCGACCCAGAGCTCCTCCGAATTTGAGTCCCAACCCAGCCAACCACGCAAAAACGAGGTCGTTACAGTAAGCTCATTCAAGCAAAGAGAGTTGATTTCAAGCAAAGCCCTGTGCTCACTGACTTTCTCCAGACCAGGAGCGATCGCAGGGATCGTCGTCGGTGCAGCCATCCTGATCCTGCTCGTCCTTGGTTCTCTACTATTTTGTATCCGCCGCCGACGCCAGCGACTCAACAAGGCCAACTCGACCAGCACAGATCAAGAGCGAGACTTGCGCGCCGCTCGTACCAACACGCTCTCACCATTTACCACATTCCGCAATCAGACCCCAGACGACACGCCGTACACACCTGACCCACCGTCCGTCGGTCGAAACGGAAGCACCCTGGCGCGACAAATTCTACAAACCGAGCTTCAAGCGGCTACGGAGAAGATTACAGAACTCGGAGACCAGGATAGGAGACCCAGAAGTTCACCTCCTGATCCCAATGTCGATCTCGAAGCTCAATTGCAAGCCGCACGAGAGGAAAATGGTATATTGGTGGCAAGAATCAACGAGATGGAGACGAACACTGAACTTGGGCTTGTGTGGGGAAGAGGGGGAGGGGAAGAGCCTCCGCCGGAATATACGGGCAGAGGAATTAATCCTTGACTAAGTCGTCTAGAATTGATATCTTTTGTCAAAGCCGCAAACGTCTTTGTCCCAAATCCCGATCATCGGCCGAAAAGCGCCGAACGAAAAAATCCATCGTCCTCCATTCGTCCTCGCATTTCAAGCCACTCAAGCCAGCCAGCGGTGAGCACAGGGACGACGGAGGCGCCGCCCATGCCCGTAATAGAAACAGGCCGACCGACGTATACTCGGATGAGGTGGCTAATCCAGCCGAGCGCAGTGACCGTCACGAATCGCGAAGATTCAAGACAAGATGGGGTCGATGTCGGACAGCCTGAGGAGCACCAGACGACGGCTGCAGCGGTAAAGGTAAGCGATGCCTGGTGTGCTGTTGCCGAAGTCACTCGGGTTTTGAGAAGAAGGGCGCGCGGCGACAATGCGAGCTTCGGCTTGACTACAAGACTCCGCCGACGAAAGAGGACGAGATGGTGTACGAAAGGGACACACGGCGGAGTCAAATCACCGAGACGTCTGACGATGGGGCCAAAGAGAAGAGTGAAAACCCCGAATCGACACCGAAAGCAGCACACCATGGGCGTTATTTTGGATCCTGCCCCTCGTCCGCAGCCCACTCGCATCCTCCGCGCCTGCCTTGGCTCCACGCCGACGATCCCTCGCTCTCTCTACCCTCCCACGTCGCCTCCTCCGCCTCATGCCAGCCAGACACAAGCAGTCGAGGTCATTCCCCCCTCTAACTTCGCCGTCGAAACGCCAAGCTGCTGCGAATCGCGAGATGAGGCGCATGACGAGATGAGGAAGAAGATCGAAAGAGCACGAAGTTTTACGGAGGAAGGAAACGACGGCGCATCCGTCCCCGTAACTCTCGTGTACGAAGTCACTGTGCTGAGAACGTGGCGCCAAGGACACGACCGCGCTGCGAGAGGCGTATATTAGTATAAGAATCGAGAACGCGAGTGGCGAGTACTCCTCCGGCAAACGCGTCGTCGGAGGAACGATCGAGTACTCCCGTTCAAGCACCGAGGTTGAGGAGGGCAAGCAGACGAAGATAAGAGCGCAAACCCCGCATCGACCAGCATAGCATGGACATTTTTGATTCTCCCCCTTCATTCTCCCCACCTCCCTTCGCTCCACCCCGGCCCTCCTTCACTCTCGCTACCCTCCTATCCCCTCGTGCTCCGCCTCGGGCGAGACACAAACGGTCGAATCATCGTCCCTTCTGATTTCGCCATCCAAGCCGCAAGCTGTGATTCATGATGAGACGACGAAGCCGAGGGGCTCGATGAAGGAAGCGACGGGCCATCGTCCACGTCCCCGCAGCTCCTGTGTACGAAGTCGCTGTACCGGGAAGACGAAGAGACGCGAGGACACCGAGCCGGGGACGTCTGAGACTCGGAGGGGGGCACCCTTGACACTTGAATCGATCCCACGCGCACAGCTGGGGCGGCATACTCTCGAAGCTAGACCTCTGAATGACACGCGACCGCGCGTACATTATAGCGGTGAGCGAGCGAATCGGTGGCTTCGACTGCGGGAATACGCTCCTAGACGCGTCCCAGGGACGCTGGGTACGGCGGGGAGAGATGAGCGCGTTGACGGCGTCGAATCTAGCTTAAGAACGACGATTCGTTCCTTCAGGACCGGAGACGGAGACGGCGAGCGGCGAGTCCTGGGAAGCCATGAAAAGAGAGCAGACACGCGGGTGCGCATCAACGACCAGTGCGCGATGGGGGAGTTTCGAGAGTCGGGCACGCCTGAATCGATACCATGAGCACGGCTGGATGGTGGCACAGTCTCGAAGCTCGATACTCACTCCAAGAAGGCGCGGATGCAGTATCGCGGCTGGCGAGGGAAGCTCGAAGCCATATCGATAGGCTCGGCGGCGAGATCTCCTCGCGAATGCGTCGCGAGGACGCTGTGTACGGCGGAGAAGCATAGGTGGGCGGCGTCGAATGCAGCTGAAGATCGACGCCGAGCGGCGAGGCCTCGGAAGTGAAGAAAAGACAGCGTGCCCGAGTAGATGGAACATCCTGGGGCGTGAGAGCGTCGTGAGATGCGGCGGCCATGGTCGTACGGGAAGGGAGAGGCGAAGAAGTGGGATATCGTCGAGAGCGGGAGGAGGGCGACGTGGAGGCGCAATGCAGAGCTTGGGACGGTGGTCAGCCGCGGGGAAGGAGCGGGTGAATGATACGTCCACCAGACCGAGCGGGTGCTGGCCACAAGGCGCTCGGCGCATGGTCGTGGGGCCCGCGAGTATCGTAGTCTTGATCCGCTTGCACGCTCCCTTCCCCCTCCGCTAAAGCCCTGTCTCCCCTCTAGCGACGCTCACGCCCCCCAGACCACGATGTACTCCTCCTGACGACACGAGAATGCAATGCGGTGTGCTGGAGCTAGCAAGAACAGGAAGCAGGGGGAGCGATAGGGGGAGGGGAGCGTGGAGTGAAGGAAAACGAGTGGGGGGATGGGATACGTGGCAATCCGACGTAGGCGGCGGGTGGGCATCGTTCGCTTGTTCTTCATCGTCGAAGTACGGCATACGTCTGCTGGAGATGGTCGGAGGGCTCGTCGTGACACATCCATAGCGGCCAAGGGTGTCTGTGCGCGTCACGACCATCCCCTCGAGCTCCCCGTCCTCGTCCCATCCCATATCACCCTCCTCCGCGCCGTCCTGAAAAGCACGACGCTCGGTATCGCGAGACTGCTGGTCTCTGACGTTGGCATCACTGGCAGACGTATACAGTCCGCACCTGGGGCGTACTCAACGCACCGTCGGCCTAACACCCAGTCACTGCGGCGCATTCCCTTACCCACCCGTCGTATATACGCCTCCTTGAGCGCCCCCGAGAGTGTGAGCACCCGGCGCCAAGTGCAACAAGCGTACACGCAAGGGCTGCAAGGAGTAGTGCCCACGTCCCGTTCATGGTGCGGGAGCGAAAAAAGGGAGCAGTAGGGTAAGACCGAAGCGACGCGCTGGCATGATAGTCCGCAGACGATAGTGAAGGATAAGGGGGAAAGGAGGAAGGCGGAGGGCGGATGCACGGAATGGGCTGAAGCCCGGAATGCAGAACGACTGAAAGGTGGATGGCATCCCAGTAGAACAGAGGGGGAGACAGCGTCTGACATACGGCTAGATCTGCACTTCGGCGCACGGGACATAGCCTGGCTGTAGTGCGAGCAGCAGGGAAGGGTAATCGTTCTGTATGGGGCAAAACGACGATCGAAAGTCTTTCAGTCATACGGCGGCAGTCTAGCGGCTGAAAAGGTGGCTCATCACTATAGTGAACATAACTAGCAGAGCAGCGCATACCTTATGTAGCACCCTTGTTGTCATTCAGTATTCCTTTTCGCTTGCACAAAGCAGCCAAGCTAGCATTTGTGAAGACAGTACCCTCTTCCGAGTCTCCCGAGGCGGAACAAAGACTCTCTGACGCGTAGAGCAGCGCCGACGAGATATAAGACCCAAGCAAAGACGACCACCGAAGGTCTTGATAAATTTGACTTTGAGCTCGTCACTACCAGCCTCAATCTGGGACCAGATTCATTGCCACTGAAAGCGATCTCGAAATTTCGAAGATCGAGGGTTGACAGAGAGAGCTTCGAAGGGATCGTATCGGTTCCAGCGGCGACCAACGTCCAGACGGTCCCGAGCCCATCGTCTGTGACGACGAGCAGCTTACGACTCCGAGGCTGCCACAGCCACACGGAGTAATCATTGTTGACATCTCTCTGCGACTGGTCCGCTTCGGCCGCTTGGTCTCTTCCTCTGCCACCATCTCTCAGCTCTGAATACTCGCCACGGAGCGCTACACTTCAAAAACACACGAGCGGAGCTTGGAATGCCGCTCTATTACACTGCCGGCCCCCTCTCTTTTGCATAATACCGATGTACACGCTGCATCATTGTTTCTGAATTTTAGTCGACTCAAATTCCGATTCTGGAAGCTTGAATCGAAGTGAATTCAACGGAAACACTTTCTTTGATTGTGAATTCGCCCTTATCTATCTTTACCACAATGAACTTCGAACAACAATCCTACGCAAAGAATTTCGTGACACGAACGTCGAAAGCAAGCGTCTGTTCACCATTAAGTATTCTTTACTCATTCACAACCTGCTAACAACAGTTTGTTCAGGTTCTAATGCAATCCGACGGACTTCAGAAGCCTTTGGCTCTCAACCGCATTCAAAATACCGGTCAATCTACGCCTTCATCCCCGATTCTGGCACTTACTATCAAATGAAATGAAATGATTCATAAAGCTCACTATCGCTCAGTTCCCTTACGCTGCATCTACTAGATTACGATGTGGAACTCCACCCAGATCCAAAATCTGGTCGCCATAACCTCGCCCACCTCCCGATGTGCGACAAGATCTCCAGTACCGCTGATTCATCGAAGATGAGCCTCAGTCGCACCAGCTAAGCTTTCCGCCCTTGCTGAAAGAAAACACAAAAGAAATATAAAACAGTCATGAAACATGGACAACATCGTCTCGTACCTCAAGGTAATTAAACCTACCTCTTCGACAGGGTCCTCCATTTTATACCACTCGGAATTGTCGTACCGCACCTCCGAGGCATATCATCCCACTATCAATCACACAAGTATCTATCAGGACGGAACGAAAGAAGATATTCCAACAGTCGGACCCAAAACGTTACCGGTTAATAGCTCACTCAAGCTTTGAGCTGCCGCTCTTCCCTCCTTCCCCCCTTCCACCCCACTACACTCTCCTCTCGCTCGGGCTTACTCGCACATCCTTCTTCCATGGACTGTCCCTCTGAGATAACATACAGTGATGCCAAGTTGGCAGGGGACGCCCGGCCAGGCTCCGGCGTTATCGACTGCGAATACACCGATGGAACACAGTGCCAATATTCCTCCGTATGTTTCCTGTGGATCACGCATTATGCCTTTATCACGGATGAATCCGTATAGGCCGATGGCTCCTTAATTACTGGCCCTCAGAGTTTTGGAAGTTGTCCACTGGATGCGGTTAGCACGTAAGTGAAATTTGAACCTTTGTACAACTTGCGCTAATATACGTCAATTCAATTCATTTTGTTGTCTAGCCCACCCTCCACAGAGTCGTCTCAAGAGTGAGTTGTCCTGCTTTGCACGTTCGTGCACATTGTGCTGATGATAGACTTTTTTTCCAATCTCTTGTCCGATAGACCGTGAGTTGCCCTAAGTTCCGCTTTCATAATACAATGTACTGATGATAGTCCCTTCCATTCTCTTGGCTAGGCCGACCTCGTCGAATTCGCCGTGAGTTATCCTCATCTGCATCAAAACCGTGATCATCATTTTCCGCCAACATAGACCAGCGTCCTTCAAGCAGAGTTTCGCTGGCTCTACGAGTTTACCCATCATACCCACCAACCCGCACGACGACAGTTCAATCTCATCGCCGCAACGTATCACCAGTCACCACCCCCTCGCATCCGGCACAACAAATCCTCAGCCGCAGACTCCTTCGAGCACCTATCCACAACCGTAGGTCCTCAAAAAAATTTAAATGGCACAAACACAGTCAATTTATTCCATCGTAGATCTATTACCGATGGTATGAATAATTCCAGCAATCCAATCATAATCTCGCCTGCACAGAAAGGCCGCGGTTTAACGTGCGCATTAATATAATCCTTCTTAACTCTCATTGACTGCTTCATGAAGGTCAGTCACGACTGCCGGAATCGCCATTGCGGCAGGTATTGTGATTGGCTTTGGCGGCCTGGTCTGGTACATTCGGCGAGTGAAGCGACGTCGAAACAGCGGGCGTCGAGAATCCGGGCGTCATCCTCGCGCCCACACGATCTCGCCTTTCACTCTGCTTACTAGTAATCAATCCAACCAGCAGCGAAGTGATCTGGCGACACATTCCATCGGCGGTAGCACGCTCGCTCGGCGGGTCCTCCAAACCGAACTACAAGCAGCTACAGAGAAATTCGCTGAACTCCAAGAACAGGAAAGACGATCGGAGGCCCGCCCGCATTTTACAGGGCGTCGACTTTGGCGCTTAGCGTCAGCCAGGTGGGGATCACAGTCTGATCTGGAACTTGACTTGAGAGCGGCAAGAGAGGAAATTAGTATGCTCGTTGCGCGAATGAATGTGCTGGAAGCGAATTCTGAATTCGCCGGGGAGAATGCTAGAATAGAAGGGCCTCCGCCGGACTATATGCCGCCAGCGTCGTAGTCTTTATCTCATACCAAATTGCATTTTCCTGTGCATTGACATCCAAACTCGCGAGGATGATACACTCGCATCATTCAACATGCCGCTGTCGGCACAGGGACCCGATCAATCAACACGGCCAACCACAGGTCCCTTGCTTCGAACACTCACCATGATTTGACGCAAATTTGACGACGGCCACTCAGGCTGGCAATGGGCATCGCTAAGCTCCTCTTCCATGCTCATCCTCAAATTGGCTGCGAAGCGAACACAACCACCCACATGTGAGCAAGCAAGAACTTGAAGCTTCAAGAATCAAGCGCTAATCAAGTGGCATTGGCGCCTCAGGCGCCTACAAAATCAATATCTGATTCAGAATTTTATTCTATTCTTGGCGAACCTCAGACTTCCCGCTATCATCTTGCTGCTATTACCGTCCTGCAATATATCGCAGCATATTCAATCTAGTTTCTGTGAATTCGGGCTTACAAATTGTGCAATACCTCAAAATTCAACGCGTTGCCCTTTTCCTTTCTTGCATCTTCGTCCTTTGGCACCTCGACTCTGCATTCAAGATTCTAACATGTTTCGCGTCGCAGCTCCTGCTTATCTCTTCTTCTGCTGCAAGACGTTCGACGATCTGATTCGCCACTCGCCAGTACGCATCAATTGCACCTAGAAATATCACGCAAATCCCGCAGTCACAGCCTCTCCCACCGTTATTCTGGTTTGTTCTCAGCCTCTTGAGGCATCGTCAAACCTTCACAGCAGATGGCTGTAACGATGTCCCTATGTTTTTGAAACATCTAACTCAAGGATCGTGAATCTGAATCATGACTGTGACTATCCAGTGGTCTTGCAGTTGCAGCTCAAAGCCACTCATCTTCAGCTTCGTTTAACATTTGTGATTCAGGTCCAGGCGATACAGCATCAGCATAGATATCTGTACGAAACTAATCATACATCTGTCAAGACCCCAGCGGCATTTCCTGCGCTGCCGCTCCATATATATAGCTCACATTTCTAGCTGTCACCGGACGTCCCATTCACTTCCCCGCTTCCTCATCTTCAAGTGCTGGTACCTTGTCTCGAATGCAACTGACAGGCTCAGCCTGATTCCAGACATTCAATCACGTCTCTCACTGTATCTGAAACTCTCTGTTTCCTCTATTCGCTCAAGCAACACCCTCTTCGTTCATCTGTATTTATGGTGGACATTTTTTGCCCGGCGCAGACGAATGACGGTTTATTTTTAACCGCCCACTCGGGGGACCACATCGACCCCACAAGTTGTCTATACAACGAGAATACAGTGTGCAATTATGGTCTGGTATGTAAATTTCATCAGTATTTACTCCTCCTCTCTCAGGCTGTTCGCAACTCTTCCTTAATCCTTTATTTGTCATAGACAAATGGGACACTGGTCTCTGCCAGCCGGGAAGATGCAGGTTGTCCTGCGTTTGTCAATAGCACACTCGATTCCGTTCGCTTCTCTGGCAAGTCAAGCTCGAGTGCTCCTGAAAGCTCGTGCGTCCTTCTCCTACAAGAATTGATCCTATCTTATTCAGTGTTCACGATCTTCGGTGCGATATAGATTGTCCTCTACTCGAGATACGCCAAAGCAGAGTATCACAAATTCCCCGAGCCAACAGAGCACGAGGGCTGCGTACTCGGAACAGTAGGTGATCAAGTGTAGAACGAAAGCAAAGTAATCATTCAATCCTAGATCTACTTCCCCGATAACCGGAAAAACGGGACCAAGGTACTTTCATTTCTTGTTGAATTTATAGTTTACTTCATGTTGATCACTGCTTGCAGCTCGGAAGCGATCGCGAGAGGTGTTCTTACTGCCATCTGCGAACACTGGTAACGCAGTGACAGTGTGATGTTTTGTGACAGCGGAGTGATCCGTTGATCGGACCTTCTCTCTTTCTCCCGCCACGTCGACGATACGACGATACCTTCTCAACCTCAGCTTGGATTCCTTTGGCAACATTTTTCTTTCTGTCTCATTCTTTGCTCCAGCAGTACTATCTACCACCTCTCCACCACTTCTCTACACCTAACCTGCTTCCATGTCGACGACTTCAACTTGCCAGCACATCAAGCGCTCCATCGACATCTGGCTTCCGACACACAAGTCTAACGTTCCTCTGCGGCCAGATGGCCCTCCTTGTCCATCAATCTACCCATACCTACTCATCTCCACCATTCCCCTCCCCTCCTCGTCGACCCCAACATTTCTACCCATTAATACTCTCGTCGAACTCTCCGTCGCTTTGGATTTCTCTCTGCTCTATCGTCAATGCTGTTTTTCCCTGATTGGTAAGTACCCCTTTTCCTCAACTGCTACGTCTATTTCCAGCAGACATCATATTGTCATATGGGCTTTGTCCCCGCGTTCCGCCGCGTACAGCGATGTTATTACACTATTGGGCTTTGTCTCCACGTTCCGCCGTGTACAGCGATGTTTTGCAATATTGGACTTGGTCCCGCGTTCCGCCGCGTACAGCGATGTTTTTAATCTTGTGTTTTGTCCCCGCGCTCCGCCGCATACAGCGAGAGTTTCATACACTGCGAGGTCTCTACTATTCTGGACTCTGTCCCGCGTTCCGCCGCGTACGGCGATGACACTTTATCATTCACTCCTGGGCTCTACCTTGTGTTCCACCGTGTTCTGCGATGACTTCATTTTGAACCTCTGCCCCCCCGTTCCGCCTCGTAGAGCGACATACCAGGTTTTGTTGCCGTGTTCCGTCGACACAGCAATGAATCCATTCCGGTCTCTCACTCCACATTCTGTCGCATATCACAACGATCGAGTCTTGGACTTGGTTGTCTCATGTCTCCGCACCGAAGACTAGACTCGTGATCATTGATTCGGTAAGTTCTTTACTCATCAGCTTCTAGGTTTGCCCTTGCTACAAGTCCACACTTTGGAATTTGATTTCACTTTGCATATGGCGGTTATATATTTGGTTGTGACCGCAATCCGTCGCGTTAAGCGCGTCATTTTACTGTGGGCTTTGACCCTGGGTCCCGCCGCACAAAGCGATAACTCTTGTTGTGGCCTTCATCGACCACTTTCCACCCCCTATTACGAGCTTCAAATTCCGTCTCAATGCTCGAGAATTCTCGATAAAACCCCGACATTTTGTGTTTGTTATCCTTCTGGTTCTTCATGTCGTGTTCCGACTCCTATTTACGCCGCCTTTCTTGTTCAAATTTCTCTGGCCATTTCGGCTCGTTGGTTGTCTACGCCGACAACTACTGCACTACTACTGTACGTGTTTGACGCAGGGCTGCTTCACTGCATTTGTCCGCACAGCGATGATATCAATTCGTTTTATTCGGATTATTCCATTCAACCTTTTCATGCTTGCTTGTCCACTGTTCCCGGCGATGTGTTCACTGCTGTTGTATATCAAGTTGGAGCTTCACTCGATTTTGCTGAGCGTGATGGGCGTCAATGGGCGCCATTGACCTCGCACTCCATTCCGAATCTCACTCCGCAATTCCGATCTCTTGTTGATCGCGCTCTCGACTTCCTGATTTGTTCGCTCACCACAACGTTCACAACAGAAATTGGTTATACACGCCGATGTCCTCACACGGGTGCTCTGATTAATGATCGAATGTTTTCTATCCACTCCAAATCTCTGCCTTGTCCAGTAGGCCTTACCCCACCCGACTTAATTTCATTTTCTTGTGCCATTGGGATCAGAAGACGACCTCACCTTTCGCGAAATTAGCCCGCTTACCTCGTTCGCAATTTCAAAATGACTATGGTTTGGCCGCATTAGATTTTCTTGAATCCCGATTTTCTGGCCGAAGTTTCGAAGCTTTCCTGGCCGCTTGTTCTTTCATCCAAAGGCATCTGGTCGGACTATTACCCATTGAAGGTCACGCTACACGACCTATGCATATCACTTCCGTGCGGCGTGCGCAATTGTGTATGTTCTTAATCTTCCAGCTTCTCCTCGATGCTACAGGGCGACCTTCTAAATGCTTCTGCCTTCGCAACTCCACGATTCCGAGCACCGTTCGATCCGAGTTCGATTTGGCGCGTCGCAATTCGGAATCTCATATAGTCTACATCATCATTCCTCGAATTCTTTCCGTGAGATATGGCGAAGCCTCACAACTAGCTGCGAAATCAGGCTGGTTGTGTTCATCCTACACCTTTACCAGTCGTGAATTTGATCTGCTCGAAGCCGTTATCTCAATCTTCCCTTGTGGGCTATGCTCTTGGTTCGGTTCCTTGGCACTGCTATAACCTCCTAAGTGGGTCCTCGCCTCGAGCAGACAATAACGTTCATTGAATGTTGCATGTTTGTCGACGCACAGAATTTTTTGCCTCACGATGACGCAGCTGTTGTGCCAACCAAGCCCTCATCATTTCCTTCCAATTTCACAGTTCCGCTCTGGAAGAACTAATTTTCAGAATACTTCTTCGAACTCGACCTTACTATGCAGTACATGCCACCACCTCTTTTCACCAGTGGTTACCTCTGCCTCCGTTTTGTGTCAACTGCGATCCACCTTTCGAACGGACGATTCTTCGAAACTCGATTCAGCGACTCACCGCTCTCTTCACAATTCATGGTTACTCTGGTCTTTGCGATCCTCGTCCAACTCATTCATCAAACACCCTTGCCACTTCTGAACTCTGGCGCGATTGAACCCGCAAACGTGCAGTTTTCTCGACTGCCCTTAATTTACTAGTTTCGTTTGCGTTTGATTCGCTTTTCCGTCCCATTATGACCCCCGTCGATCTGGATCTACACTCGCTCGCGAAAGCGTTCCGCTCCCCTCATAGTATGTCTTGGGTGACATCGGACTTGCGTCGGACACCGCTTCTCACAGTTCACTTTCACTTCATCTACACACCTAGCGCAATCTTCCCAAGCAATTTGGCCTCTCGCTCACTGCTAGACCGAACGAACACTTACTGGTTTCTGTCTGGATACTGTGTTTGTGCACACGGTCCGGTATCTGACTCAGCACTTTGTTGATTTCGCGGATGTGCCTCTAGCATCTGACGAATCACAAGCAAAATTCACCCATACTTATGTCCCGCAATCGTCTTTTCCGATCGCCAGAATTTGACTCGGCTTCCTATTCGAGTGTGCAAATTCATGTTACTTCCCTTCAAGCTCAGTTCACTCCTCGGACGTCAATATCTCGAGGTTATTTGCATTCAAATCTCACGTCGCAAATTCTGTTCACTCGGGTCAACTTCCGACTCTCTGATTTATTCCAGGTAGCTTAATTCGGTGATTTCTCATAGTCCTACAAAATTCCCTCCACCCTGGTCAACTTCTGCGATTTATTCAAGTAGTTCAACTCGCTGACTGAGTCCAGCCTGATCCCCCACTGTCTTATCCTGTCAGGATAGATCCGTTGTCTATTATCTGCTCACCCTGCAGAAATTTGGGTATCTGGTTATCACTTCCCACTGCTTTGGCTATCTCTGCCCCGCAATGATTACGGAAAATCACCGTGGTTCGACTTGAACGCAGTGTGGATGACTTCTCTCGAGTCTCAAAGGCATCAACTCGTTTTTCCCTAACTCAATGTTTCCCAATGATCTGACTAAAAAAGACACATCTGACACTGACTAATTCTTCTAGCCGCCTTTTTCTTGTGGGTTAGCCGTGGGCTCTCGGGCTGCCCTCGTCTGGGCGTCTTGTTTTGGGTTCATTCTCCTTCAGCCCTTCGCCCCACGACCTGGGCCCACATCGGAGATCAGTCACATCTCCTGGTGGCTCCCCACACCCAACCACAAGCGGCTGTCCCTCGCGAAGGTGAACGAAGCACCGAACAAAATGCGAACACTGGTAACGCAGTGACAGTGTGATGTTTTGTGACAGCGGAGTGATCCGTTGATCGGACCTTCTCTCTTTCTCCCGCCACGTCGACGATACGACGATACCTTCTCAACCTCAGCTTGGATTCCTTTGGCAACATTTTTCTTTCCCCACCCACCCTCACCTTTTATGGCTTCCTCTTGTGCTTAGATTCACTTTTTGTCCTTGACCCCTACGGAGTCGGACAGCTGCTAGTGGGGCGATGTTCGGGTTCATTCTCCTTCAGCCCTTCGCCCCACGACCTGGGCCCACATCGGAGATCAGTCACATCTCCTGGTGGCTCCCCACACCCAACCACAAGCGGCTGTCCCTCGCGAAGGTGAACGAAGCACCGAACAAAATGGGTTATCTGTATCGTTGTTTGTGCCGGTGTCACCGTATTCTGGTACATTCGGCGCATGCAGCGACGGCGGAACAGCCGGCGTCGGGAATCTGGTCTAGAGCATCTCGCTCGCACGATCTCGCCTTTTACTCTCCTTAATGAGTCAAATGAGGGGCGAAGCGATCCCGACACACATTCCATCGGCGGCAGCACGCTCGCTCGCGAGGTTCTGCGAACAGAGCTGCAAGCCGTGACCGAAAAAGTTGCGGAACTCGAGGACCAGGAAACTCGGAGACTTTCAGAAACTGGCGCCACGCAGTCGACGAGGCAACGACTTTGGCGTCTAGTATCTGCGAGAGCGAGGGCAAGAAATCCACCTTCGGATTTGGAAGCCCAATTGCAGGCTGCGAGAAAGGATATCAGCATGCTGGTAATGCGAATTAATATGCTGGAGGCGAGCTCGGATTCTCCCTGGGGAGGTGAGGAGCCCCCGCCGGATTATGCCACGACCGTGTAGTTGAACGGAATTAATATAAGTGCATTTGATATTGCTTGAAAACATTGGCCCTTGCTTAGACTCTAGGGAGACTCGTCGACGCGTCCCGAAGCACAGCTACTAGTTAGAACGTCGATCATAATACTACTGATGAAATGACAGGTGAAAGCAAAAGAGAGTCAGGAAGGACTCCTCTTGCTTCACGGCCCTTGCGAGAAACACGATATTTTGTTTCATGGAGCACCAGTGACCATCCATTCATAAATGAAATTCCGCAACAAGGAAAGTCAAGTGAAAGAAAGGCAAGTCCGATTATCGGCCGACGGCCGAAGAAAGCCGACTCGGAGCCACGAAAGACTATCTGAAGCTTTCAGCGCATCTGACCTCGCAAGAAGTCCCCTGCGCTGTAGCCAGTCCGCACAAACTTCTCAAAACGCAGCCTCTGCACCCAATCCCGCACTCCGTCTTGCTGGCCACCAATCCAGCTCGAAGATTCGTGACGCGTCATCGCTGCCACCGCACCAATGAAATTTAAATGTGACGCTGACCGAGACCCCAAAGCCCTAGCCTGCGGCGGCCAAGCGGGTCATCGAGCTCTTCATACAGGCTTCGGTGCGCCTACTCTGACTTCGCAATGGCGCGAGAAAAGGGAAGAAGAAGACCTCTAACTCCCACAGCGGAATCTGTAGACCGCGGACGTCAAAAGGCCAGCAGAACACAGTGAGCAGACAGCAGCGCTCGTCGTCTTCCGCCGAAAGCGTGCAGGACGTCACCAACCCGGTTTCAGCTCGAGATGAGATCGAGAGGCACGCGAGGTGGGAACACGACAGCACCAAAATCGACAAAGGCGGCCACCACGACGGCCAAAGCTATCCCACCGGTGCATCGACACATTGAGCTCGATATTCGTACGCCTGCCTTCGTCTTTTCCCCAGCCCCTTCAACCCCCGCTCCTCGACCCACCACGTCGACCTCTAGTTTCCTCCATCACCTGCTGCATCGTCGTAGGATCTCGGAAAGCGGCAGACAACGATGATGCCAGCGACGGAGTGGAGCCAGGAACGAATGGCGACACGGATACGACGTTGTACGCCAGCATACTGGCGGAAAGAAGAGTCCCGAAGCGGGAGCGACGCGGGAGTAAAAGGGCAGCGCGCTGTGATACCGCGGATCGAGTGAAGGAAGGACGGCGAGGAGACGATGATGATAGGTCGCACCTGGTGAAGTACGTACGGTGTGCTTGTCTGAATCCGCATTCTCGGCCCCCTCTGATACACCGTCTAGCATTCCCTGCGGCGACGAATGAGGGAGGTGGCGATGAAGTAGAGGAAGTGAGCACATACCTCGTCTCTCTCGACACGTCACAGCACCTACCGAGCACGATACTGTGATTCGTCTTCCGCGTGTCGAGGTATCTGGGAATACGCGAGGCGAAGGCACGAGCGTAGGACTTGTCGGCAGCGTGCAGCGGGATCATTCCGGCAGCATCCCCTCCTTCTCCATCGCCGCCCCAGTCTCCTTCCCCTGTCCTTGCCCTTCCGCACCTCACACCCAATCCCTCAGCTCTACAACGCCTGCCTTCAGCAGCAGCGTCTCGCGGTATCCTTCCCAACTCCGCCTCCCGAGCCCCTTCCTCCTTCCTCCATCCCGTTTCTCCCACTTCCCCACCGACATACCCACAGTCAATCTTCCCCCGCCATTGTCCACCCGCACCATCTCCATCTTCCCCTGGCCCAGCTTCTGCATCTCCGGTACCCCGTATGTGCAAACTCCAGATCCCATACACCCAGTCCAGAGCGAGAACCCGATTCCGATCCGTTCGACACGACCGGCTTGGGGGTTCGTCAAGGAGAACAACGTTGGCGGCGGGGCGAGAGAGCAGGGCGGAGTTGTTCTTGAAGAACGTGGCAGACAGTGCGGAGGGCACGAGACACGAGTTGAGACTCGAGACGGACGGGTTATAGTCGTGCGGAGACGCAGCTGCGTGCTGGAGCTGGAGCGCAACGTCCGTCGGTATCGCGAGTAGTCGGCGCAGAGTAGGGAGAGCGCTCCGTCTCTCCGAATGATGATTTCCTTTTCCCAATCCACATTCACAATCGTCTCCTCCTCCCAATCCCTCCGCACTCAGAATCCATTCGCCCCACCATCACGCACCACCCGCGTGAATCATACGGCCCGTGCCCAAGAAAGCACTGTCTTAATATGCTCGTGGTACAGGTCAGCAGCGGGACCGTACGCAGCGCACGGCGGCACGGCGCTGGAAAACGAGGCGGCGCGGGGCGGCGACACCAGCGCGGAAAATGGAGGATGTCGGTGTCGTTTTCGTCGATCATCGGATGCCTGACATCGTCTCTCCGCCGCTTCAGTCATTCCACCATCCCGCATCCCGATTCCGTCGCCCGGTCCTGCACCACTCGACGCCACTCCAGAGTCCAGACCCAACGATCCGCCCTCCCTTCCCCCATCTACTCCCCATTCAGTAACGCAGCATAAGACGTGCCCCGCCCGCGCACGGCGGCAAGAATGTCGATAGATTTTCTGCGCAAGCCGCAGGCGTAGGATTGTGGCGGCGGCGAGTATCTACCGCCTTGCAAACGGGGCGTAGGAAAGGAGGAGCAAACGCTCTCCGGCGTGCGTGCGTGTGGTGGGGGGACGGAGAGTTGTTTGGAGGGGGGGGAGTCAGGTCGAGACGACGGGGAGTTATTGTAAACCGGGGGAGGTCGGCGCCAGATAGGTGTTTTGAAAGGGCGGGAACCGGATGGAGCTGGGAGATGAGAGCTCGTGACAAAGCGGGGGCAGGCGGAAGAGCAAAAACGGAAGCGTCGAAGGAGGATGAGAGGTGTATATACAAGCTTTGTACACTGCGCACAGGCCATAGGGTGAGGAGAATGTCAAAGGGCGGAGCTGCTAAACATGACTGAGCGATGGAAAAGTCGATTAGAGCGCATAGACAATTCGTACCTTCACCGATAGACGATGTTTGGATTTGTGTCTTGAGGATTTGGGGGTCTTCCAGCTCGCAAACCACGCTGAAACGAGCAGGGCGGGGGTTTTGCATCGGGTCCAAGTTCTCTGAAAGCTCGGCACGACATGAACCATTTCACGAGCTCGAGTCAGGAACTGCGGTAATTTGGGCGAAACGACCATCGTAGCTGGCAACTTCAAGTCCTGAGTAAGATGGCGACAATCTGGCAGGAAAATATTCATCTTGTCAGCACAAAGCAAATACTTGATTAGTGAATCAGGACATACCGGAGTGCCTCTTATCCCTCACACTGATGACGCTGGTATGTGGAAACTTCTCGTTTGAATGGCACGAAGTAGCTGACCTTGAAGACCACCCATACAAAAAGACAGACTTGGTGGCCTCCAGTACTCGGACGAGTAAGTTCCCAAAGCAACGGGAGCGAAAGGATTCAAATGAAGACAGTCATAACGAAATTTGACGACGAAGCCTTGGTGCAGTTTGTGTGTTTCGCAGCCAGATTGATTGCCACTAGCGAGGTTGTAGGGGGGACTGAGCGTCAAGAGCAGGAGCTTTGAAAGAATCGTATCAGTTCAATTCAAGCCGAGTCCATCGTCTGCGACGGTGAGCAGCATCGGTAGGAGCCAAACACAGCCACATAAATGATGATCATTCGACCGGGCCGATCAGGCCGCTCGTTGTCTCCCTCTGCCACGACCGCCTCCTTCAAGTTCCCTGACCACGAAAACGCTGCAGTACGACAGACACGAGGATACTCTGGATTGAAAGCTGAGAGTCTGAAATGACGCTGTATCATGCCATCGATCCTGTTTCCATCACGGGGATTCGGGAAAACGAAGGGAAAACCCTGGTAAATTGCTTTGAAGCTGCCTCTAATTTTGCTCTAATTCGGGGTAGCTTGCTTCTCGTGCACAAAGGACAGTAGAGGAAATGATTCGGCTGGATACTGTCAATGACGCTGATTTATTGCTGATACGTTCTGAATTTTTTGAGTCTCGAAGTCGATTCAACGACGGCCCTTTCCACGTCAAAGAACAGGACGATTCTAGAGAATTGCGTGGCACGAAGGTACTGTCTGTCTCACTGTGATTCTTAACGACTCACAACTTGCTGACATCTTTTTGTTTAGCTATTCATGCGCCGGTTTGACGCATCCCAGAAGTCCTTTGCTCCGGCGCGTTTAAGTCTACACACCGAATTGGCAAGCAGGCTACGCCTCCACTCCCAATACTGGTGCGGACCATAAGAATCACTCTTGACGCTCCCTATCGCTCAACTCTCACCCTCTGTCTTCATCAGATTATAATACCTAACAGGAAGATAATCATTCAACAGTCGGACCCAGAATATCGTCTATTCTATTACATCAGGCGAATGCAACGACACAGAAACAACGGGCTTCGAAAACCTCGGCGCAACCTTCTCGCTAGCTCGCCTTTCACTCTGCTTAAGTGATGCATATTGCTGGTATACACGACAACGATGTTTTCGATAATATCATCAACAACAATTTGTGACAAGTGGCTCTTCAACGATCACCATTCCTTACATCAATCCAGATCATGAGATGTTTCCCAATTTATCTTGCTAGCCGGTCCTGCTCTGCGTACCTCAAGTTCTGTTCCCACCACAGTCTCCCCAGATACGACACTATGGGATGGCTCGGAAGTCATTTGCTTGAGATTTAAAATCACGCGAGCGCTTATCATAGCGGTAGCTCTGCCAGTGAGACCCAGATTGAGTTGAAGTCGGACTTGAATAATTCATGGAAGATACTTACGCAGTTCCCGGCCTACTCAGAATAGATGATTGAGAAATGAGCGCCGAGCAGTCAAAGAAAGGAATCCACTTACACGACGGGAATTTCCACCAAGGTGACACGTCCCCTGTTCCAGATGATGATTTCCGCAACTCTAAGTACTGAATCATCCTCATTATATCGTTGAAAGATTGTGATAGAGAAGAGAAAACATACCAACAAGTGAGAGGAACCAAAAGAAACCATCCCTCATGAAGACCGAGAGTATGGGCGCGTTTCGATGACCCAAAGCTAAGATTGTTGATCCACACTTGTACGCGGTCAAAATAAACATTGAAATTGACTTGTAGATCATCAGCTACTAGGGGCAACGAAAACTGAGAGAGTGACATACCATGAGGAGGGGCGGAAGAGCATAGAATGCGAGAAGACGAGGGGCAGCTACGACGGAAAAATGATCGATGAACCAACTGCCAAGCCAGCGTAGGAAATGGTATCACCAAGAGGATAACATCCTGCAAGAAGCGGCCTGCGTGTGATTCCTGATAAAAGTAATATTCGGAACTTGTAGGAAATGATACGAACCCAACTTGTACGTATTCTGCCCATGATTTTAAGTTTCGAAGGTCAGATTGGCTGCGTCGGACTCACGACTGAGAGGCTTCACGGCAAAGAACCCCAATGTAAAGCTTGCCCTTCGCGTAGGTAAAATGAGGCACAATACAAGCAGTTTCATACCTGACGACAAATTCCGCTACTGACTGTTAGGCTTTTTTTATACCTCGTGTAGGACGCGGAGGACGCTCACCAGTCAAAAGACCCGCAAGAAAGTACATGAATAACTTTGACCGCCGATACAAAATCCAAACACTGTTCCGTGGAAATCCGTGGGCACACAAAAACTCAGTTCAAAGGGTCACTCACCGAAAGGCAAGAACAAGGTCCGACAGCAATATCATCAACACACCAGCAACCAGTTGTACCTAGGCATTGCGAGTGATATTGTTGACTTGGTGTACAGGGCAAGAGAGGACCGGTAACAAACGAATAGGAAAGTATGGCAGGTCTAGACGAACACTGGACTTAGCATACACAAGAAGGGCCCTATACTCGCCGAGAAGCGCTTACATCGTCGGACCATTTGGATTTTGTCATGACTATCACAATGTTAACAGTTAATGCGAACTCCGAAAATGCTGCGACCCTTACAGTGTATGTTAACGCTAGCTCGCGAGCATCGCGCTTAAGCGGCAGAAAGTATGCATTTTGAGCGAGCCTCACCTGAGGACCACAGGTATGAGGTAACGAATCTGGCGCATTCAGTTGAAAGGAAGAGGTGAATCCAGAATGAGTACATGAAGCGCACCAAAATCTACGCAACAATACATTGATCAGTTTCGTGTTTGTGTGTATGAAGACGCACGTAGAGGTACTTGAAAATGCTTGGCCGGGACTTCCAGATAAGCTGAATCTATGTCCGAGTCGGCTGGTCAGCATTTCCTTCCTCTAAAATATATGGGCGAACTTCATCTGGGAAATTTATGATATGTTCGAAGCTGCTGGCGGGTTTAGTCTCGATTTTCGGACACTGAATGACGAACTTGCACGACTAGGGTCAAAGACGCAACTGGAAGATTTCGACTACGAAATTGAATGGGATGTAGTGAAAACTCACGTGCTAGCGCATTTGTCGTCCGTGCATCAGCGAGAAGAACAAACAGCTCGGCAAGTTCTGCTTCTGGTACGACGGACATTATCAGAGTCTGGAATGGGGCAAGCAGGAGAGAGAAAGCCTACGAGCGCCTAGTTGTTGAAGCCACGTCTTCATATATGTGAGGATTTGGCGATCTTAGGTACACTGCAGCTGTATCACCGCGTTGAGATTCAGCGCTCTACCGGAATCAGGGAATCAAGATATTGGAAGCTCTGGCAGTTGTAGGAGTTGAGCATCCCAACATTCCTGTTGAGCCGAAATTAGAATAGAAGATTGCTGGGAACGATTAATAGGGCCGTCGCTTATCTGAGACGCCACTTTTTTCTGGCACTATTTTGAGATTAACGTCATTTGCTAGGGTTCCACGTTTTTCTCGAAGACAGTTCCAGGTCATCAACAACGGTCGCTAGGTCATTGCGAGCGAGGCGAAAGAGATACGCTCCAGGAGTTGAACTTGGGTTAACCCGGAGTTCAGAATTAGGTCTTGACATTAGGATGAAGTTACCGACAGGTGGACGGACCGAGTCATCAGAAGGAGCTGTCTGCAACACTGCACGGCAGTTCAACATAGATACGGAAGATGGTCAATGGTCATAGGCCGTTGTTCGCTCGGTATTGCTCGGCAGCTTAAGGAAGATGGAGATGGCTTCTAAAGACAGCCAAAATAATTGAAGTCGGGCATCGGCGCCGACGGCCGAAGCAAGTCGAGGCACGAAAAATCGTCGTTTTATCAACGAATTCTCGCAATAAGTCTAGCAGCGCCGTAGCCAGTCCACACACGCTTCTCAATACGTCGCCTTCGCACAGGAGCATGCACCCATCCTGATGAACTCCAATACTGCTCGAAGATCCTTGACACGTCATCGCCGTGGCGCTAGCCGCTATCGAGATGTGACACTGACTGAGACGCCAAAGCCAGAGCCTGCGGCGGAAAAGTGGGTCATGCGGGAGAACGAGGTTTAGGCTGTACAGAGTTACAGTAGACTGCAGCGGCCCGTTGTGTCGATGGTCACGATCTTCCGTAGTGCCTTCGACATCCGAGCAACGGTCGACGCGACTGCGATGGACATGCATGTTAGCTGGAGAGGTACGCGATGACAGCAAGACTCTTGACTGACGAGGGCGGTAGACGAGTCGAGACCTCGGTACCCGTGATTCGTTCTCTACCTTTATCTCTTCACCACCACCTCCACCTCTGCGTCCTCCACCAAACCATATTCTCCGACAGAGGCTTTCTTAGCTGTATCCACACCACCTGTGCATGCGCCTCGAGCACAATGAGTATCCAGAGAACCCGCCGACCCGCACGCGTTCGCGGTCGACCTTCACAACCCAGCAGTGCGCGTGGCCCATCCATGAGATCATCCGGGTCAGAGCTCCACTCGTGATAACGAGTGACGACCGTAGACGACGCGCTCAATCGAGTGGCGAGCGGGAGAGCGACACTCGACTCCACGTCAAGGCTCCCCCGAGTCGTCCGCTAGCGAGACGGGCGTCAATACGTCGGGGTACCGTGGATATCAGGGGAAGACGTACCACCTACACAGATTTTCGTAGCATATACCAGGCACGAAGAGGTCGCCGATCTCTCTCTCATCCTCCCGTTATCCGAGCTTCGAATCCTCCTTCTCTACCCCGCCTTCTCGAATCATTCCCCGCCAATTCTTCCGACGATCCGACTCCCACTGACATGCCGCTTGCGCTCTATCCGGCGCGAGCCGGGACGGGACACCGCGACGCGACCAAGGCGACGCTGCAGTCTCTCCTCCGCACCCATAATCCCGTCCGCAGCGTTATCATGTACGGTCGCGCGTCGAGCACACGCGATGCGCTTGAGGAAGCACCGTCTCGCAGTGGCGGGAGAGGCCCCTAGCGGCCGTGTATGCAGCGTGTGAGGAGGGGAGGGATGAGTGTCGAGAGACAGGGTGAAGGGCTACGTTCGGACGAGAGACGCGGAAGGCGGGATGCCGTTTGCCTTCGTCGCCTCTTCCTCATCTCCCTGCCTTCGTCATGAAAGCCTCCGTCACGTCATCTACGCCTGACCCTCCTCGTTCTCGAATCGCTCTCATTCCGAAATACCGACGTCCATCCATCCTTGCGCTCGACCGCTTTCATTCACGTCTCGCCAGGATATGCGCGACGCATATACACATTCCACTGTATTCGAGAGTGGCGTCGAATCCTGCCCCGCCCCATCGCGCATCCCGATCCCCCATCCGCGAGAACAGAACAGTCGCAGAACAGTCGACTGCGCCACCCTCCACCCTCCCCTCGTCTACTCTACTCCCCCCCTCCATATCACACCCTAGCCAGAATGCAGAGAAGATAGATTTCATGGCGCGGAGTCACGCCGCAAGCACCCGTGGCGCGTACGACTGTCGCGGCAGCAGTGGAGCCGAGAGAGACGTCGTGCAAATGGCACGTAGAGGAGGAGCGACGTACGAACGGGAGGGCGTGGGGGAAGGGGGCATGAGATGATAGGATGGGTCCTGGGTTTCTGAGTCTGGCGTCAGGCCGAGACGAAGGGCGGAAGGCAGCGGCGGGATTGAATTCGTTTGAAGGAGGAGGAGGGCAGCGCCGGATGTGTGTCTTGTGAGGGTGGGAAAGGGGAATGAGACGTCAAGCCGGGAGGGGTGAGCAGGGATGATGGGGTGTATGTAGTTTCGTCGAGCCATTTGGGTTGGAGGGGGCTAAAGGGCATTGAAGGGAGGAGCTGCCGAGGTATAGAGGACATGGTTGAGCGAGAAACTGGCGGGTAGACGGGCAGAGGGAGTTGGGTACGGGTACCCGCGGGTATGGGCGTCTGCGTGTGTGAGAGAGAGACATCGTCGATGACGGGAGGAGACTAGAAGAGGAGAGGCGAGGGAGGTTGATGTGTATGTGTGTGCGCGGCCCGAGGACGTATACGCCACATGCGGGGTGGTATGCTCGAAGGCGTAGAGGTGAGCGAGCGATAGGAATGTCGACTGCTGGAGCATCTGGATACAGGCTGACGCCGCCCTCGCTCATCCGGCCCGTCGACTCGCAATGACATGCCGCTCCGCCTGAGTCGACGTGAGACGGGGCGGGATAGGACGAGACGAACAAGGGGACGCGGCATACCGTTGTATCATTCTGCGCTGCACCTAGCTCGCCTTTCACCTCTCAATCCCACCCACTTCCATCTCCGTCTCCGTCTCCGCTCCCTCCTCCCTTCTCTCACTTCATCCCACCGAGTCGCCAACGCCCAACGACAAGGTGTTACACTGGAGGAGACGCAGGCTGGAGTGACCGCACGAGAAGAACTTGGAAGAGGATCGGTTGCGAACAGGTGCGGCTAGGTATAAATGAGCGATAAGTGTTCAGAGGCGAAGCAGAGATCGAAGATGCAGTACCCTGTGTCAATGTCGATAACGTCCCTGCACGCGGCAACGATGTCGGTAGCCTGGCACGGCGACGAGGGTGCGGAGATGTAGCTACGTAGCCGAACGAGTCGCTTAGGAGAATCGTCTGCATTCTTCTACGCCGGGCGTGGGGCTTGAAAGGAAGATACATGAGGGAGGCAGATTAGGAATGAGAAGACGGACTACGCACCTAAGTTGTCAGCGACAACATCAGCTTCGCTTTCGAGCTTGAGTAGGCAAAGTATGGGAAACGAGGCAGCTGGCGCCATGACGGGCGTATGAGCCTTAGAAATGAGTACAAGCAGGAATCTTGCTTACAGGAAGGTGATATTGTGATGTCTTGCCACCCAAACTGCCCGCCTGTTCAATCCAGTAACGGATCCTGGGCTCCTTTGATGATTATTTTTGCTTGAGTCTCCGTGCGGTGGTATTCGAATATTCCGGGGAGGCTGCCTCTGAGCCGGGGAGCAGATAAAGGGATGCAACAGACGGCGTGTGCAGCTGAAGCCTGTCTCAATATCTCGAGCTTGCCAGTGTGGAGTCTATGGACGCAAATTTCGACACGAATAACCAGAGAAACTAGCTATAGAGGCCGATTTCAGATTTCAAAGGCCCGACCGCGATTGTTGATACCAAGAGAGTTGAGAGCAGATATCCTGCTCAGGCTGTAGCGTGTATGCTCCTTCTGCTGTACGTTGTGCGAAGCCTGAAATTCGAAGTCGAAAGAGTTCTGCGAGACCCAAAATGATGCTATCAATTAACAAACATAGACAACTAGGACTCCAAATTCAGTAATCTCTCACACTTGCCATGGACTCGCGTGACTTGCCACTGAGATCTTTTCTCCTTCCTCAACATCCTCCGATGATCCTCCACGTCTGATTCGCCCAGAATCCAGATGCAACACACAGTGGACGGTAAGACATCTCTGGAGGTCTACCGCACGACAAGCTTGCGAAAACTGACCCTGTTGGCCTGCGAGACACTCTTCCAAGCAACTTCCAAGAAGCTTGTTCGGAGTCCCGGGTCGATGATTGATCTTTCTTTTACAGCACTATGACACCGTCCTGAAGCCTGATATGTATGTTTGTGGGGCCATCTCACCATATGCATCCATCATATATCTATCTTAATTAATCCAACTGTCGGGCCCAGAATATCTTCTACGTTACCGATTAATAGTTCGAGTTTTGAGCTGTCGTTCTTCCCGCCTTCTCCCATTCTCCCCCCCTCCCTTTCCCATTCTCAAGTGCTCATTATTTGCGATTCCACTGAAAGGCTCAGTCCTGATTCATTCGTTCAGCGTACCCAAATCATCGCTCACTTCGCCGGAATATAACTCTCACCTGGGCTTAATCGTATATTGTCCATGGCGGCTATTAATCCTCTTTCTGGTCTTCTGGTTTCTCTGTAGGTACCATTTCTAAGTGCACGTGCATTTTCATAGAGGCAATGTAGGCTGCAAAGCCTATCCGAGTCCGGAACCCAGGGGCATCCGAGTCCGACCTCCGAATTTTTGTAGGTGAAATTCCCAGCCAGATATTCATTTTTACCGTGGCCATATAGCACTTCTTCATCCGCATCCAGCACCAGCACAACAAATCTTCAGCCGCAGACTCCTTCAAGCACCTATCCGCAACCGTATGTTTTAACCAAACTAAAATCACCCAAAGACCGTCGCAGGAAATTTATTACATTTCAGATCTGTGCCCAGCGCACCACTTATAATTTCTCATGCTGGGAAATCCCGCGGTTTAAGGTGCGCATTGTTATCAGACAAATCCTTGGCGCACATTGACGGGTGCATGAAGCGCAGGCACGATTGCTGGAATATCTGTCGCTGCAGTCATTGCCATCTTGGGTGTTTGCACCCTGTCATGGTATTTCCAGCGGGTGCGTCGACAACGACTCATGCGCAGAGGCAGAGATCTCGAGATCGATCCTGTGGCTCTCACAATCTCGCCTTTCACTCTCAACCAGAACCACGGGCAGCCGGATGCTCTGCGACTCGAAACTTCATCCGTAGTTGGCAGCACACTCGCCCAAAGCGTTCTCCAAACGGAACTACAAGCCGCGACTGAAAAAGTCGCGGAACTCGAGGACCAAGAGAGGCGCTCAGAAACTGGTGCCCCACAGTCGACACGGCAACGGCTTTGGCGTCTAGTATCTGCGAGAGCAATGGCGAGAAATCAACCTTCGGATCTCGAAGCTCAGTTGCAGGTTGCGAGAGAGGAGATCAGTATGCTGGTAACGCGAATCAATGCCCTGGAGGCGAGCTCCGATCTTGTCTGGGGAGGAGGTGGAATCGAGGAGCCCCCGCCGGATTATGCGGCGGCAGCGTAGCTCAAGTTGAACGGAATGTTGTTCAAGTGTCATATTACTTGATTAAATAAACGCCTGGCCCCTTCTACGCTGACTCGTCTACACGTCCAAGATTGTAGACTAATCGAAGTCGATTATAACACTAAGAACCAAGGAAATGAAGGGGGAAAGTAAAAGTCAATTTCCTCTTGCTTCACGAGATTGGACACCCAGGTCAGAATGAATCTTTCAATAATGCGGCAAGGATGGGGAGAAGTGTTTTTAGGGGTTCATGGAGTTCGACATTCGCCGAGTATGTACACCATTCAACACGAAACAACGGCTCATGACCCATGCCAGTTGAGCCTTAGTGACTTGGGTCGCTGATCGGATCAATGGATCACCTTTAGCACAGCATTTCTATGCTTGCCGTGATTTCCGCGGCCGTGTCTCGATGTGCGAGTGTTCACAAAAGCTCAACAAATGCTTCAAGTTTGGTTCAAGTGCTCCGGCTCAAGGCTAAATTTTCGTAGAAGGATGGAAAGCCCAATCCACGTACGGCACCATTAGATATCAAAATAAATATCCCTCTCGGGTCGTCTCAATCAAGTCTCGATGCTCAAGCAATCTCGTACTCTGGTAATTGTTATGGGTTGCTCTCAAGTACAAGTACCTCGAATGGAACAAGATCTATAGCCTATATACACTGTTGTAATTATTTTGACCGAAAACCAACCACGTACTGCAACCGCGACCATTTTCTCGCATCAAGTCCTAATCATATTGAACTTCGCACAAAAACCTGCTGTTCAGCTTTGCAATCCAGCCACAGATGATGTTCAAGATTTTCGTTTACCATTCTCAAGAATCTGTCCCTCAAATAGAAGTTTCAATGCATCTCACCGGTCAAACAGTCCGAAGCGCGACCCCGATGAGATACAATACAAGAAAGCAATCGAGTTGAATTGACATACATTTATGGAGCTACCCATCACCACCTGCTATGTCGTTGTGTCTGCTGTGAGTCTCAGTCACCAGGTCAGTGAGGAGAATCTATAACTTGAAGGGATCAATCACATTGATAAAAAAATATTGTGAGCCTCAGATTAAATGTAATACCTACAGAACATTGACTGAAAGCAGAGAGAAAAAGCATGATGGAATGAGCAGAAGCCCCAGAGTCAAGACCAACAAGTAGATGTCCGCCGCCGCCAGAATTGATTCGGGTTTGAATGATACATACTGGAATTTTGAAGTCCCGCTGGTTAGATACAGAAATAGTTGCTTGCAAGCCGGTTTGGATAAAGGAGGAATCAAGAGTTGGAAATGCTCGCTGCCAAAGTAATCCTTGAATGATTTTGGGAGAAAGCTCAGCAGGGAGGTGCGGAAGGGAGAATTCAAGAAGCGCGGTGATTGGTCGCCAAGCACGTGTTGACGGCGTGCCGACGAAGCCGTTGAAGCAGATAACGATAAGATGAATCGTTTGATTTTCATTCGCTGGTCCCTAGTCTATTGGAGGCAATGACTCCGGATGGACTTGGGCTAAGAAATCAATCAACATCAAAACAGCCGAGGCTTGGGTCTCATAGCTTGATTCGCCGCAGTGCTGCATTCAGAGAGATTGTTTGCTCGGAAAATCAAGTGTACATGACACAGGTAGGTTCCTGAACTCTCTCCCTTTTTCCCCCTCTTTTTCCCTTTTTTCCTTCCTTTTCTTTTTGATTTTTTCGCTCGTCTCCACCGACATGGGACATGGGCCGAAACAACAGCGAAAGCAAAAAAAAAAGGTCTGACAAGTCGGGCCATCGGTGCCGACGGCCGAAGAAAGCCGAGCACGAAAATTCAAAAGTGGTCGTTTTTGTCAGCAGCCTCAGGCAACCTCGCAATGAGTCCAGCAGCGCCGCAGCCAATCCACGCACGCTTCTCAAACCGTCGCCTCCGCACACGAGCCCGCACTACGTCTTGCTGAGCTCCGAGACTACCCGAAGACCCTCGACGCGTCATCGCCGTCGCGACACCGACGGAATACGATGCTAGCTGAAACGCCAGAGCTAGCTTTAATTGCGGCGGACAAGTGGGTCATCAAGCTCTTCATACAGGCCTTGGTGAGCCTGCTCTGACCCCACACTAGCGTGAGAAGAGGGAGGCTGTCACGAAGGTCAAAGCTATCCCGCCGGTGCATCGACACACTGAGCTCGATCCTCGTACCTCTGACTTCATCTCTTTCCCCGCCTTTTCTACGCCCACCCCTCGACCCACCACGTCGACCTCTTCGCCTCCTCCACCATCAGCTCATACCGCGATCGACGGGAAACGGCAAGGAGACGACACCGATCCGTCACACTAGGTGCGCCGCTTCTTCGTCCGTTCCCCGCCCAATCTTATGCATCGTGTAGCAATTTTCTGCGGTGATGAATGAGAGAGATGACCATGGAATAGAGGAAGTGAGCACACACCTCCTCGCATTCGTCCTCGCCTCTTTCTATTTACACTGACAGGGGGCACGTCGCAGCACCCTCCCACCACCACGATAATCTGACTCGCCACTCCGTGTCGACGAGTCCCCGGGCCTAGGCACAGCGACTTGGGAGCCAATCTTGATTTGGCGATCGATGCATCCGCACGCCCGAGAGGGAAGGTTGGACCGTGGAATCAAGTGTCGGATGATTTGGGAATACATGAGGCGAAGGGAATCAGCGCGCGTCCTCAAGGGTAGCGCTCGTCGGCAGCGTGCGTCTTGGTCACTTCCGACAGTATCCGGGATCCCCTCCTTCTTCATTGCCGTCTTCGTCCCCGCCTCGTTCTCCTCCTCCTTCGCTCTGAATCCCTCCACCTACGGCTCTAAGGCACCCTCATCCTCCGGCCGCAGCCTCTCGCAGTATCCTCCTCAACTCTCCGTCTTCGTCCCCCATACCACTCCAAAATCCCCTTGCTCGTTCTCCGACTTCCCCACCGATATGCGGTCCGTCGATCTCCCGCTCCCGTCATCCTCCACCGCCATTCTCTCACCACCATCATCTCCATCTTGCCCTCATCCAGCTTTGCCTGTATCCCGATGGCTTGGACACGACCAGCGGAGAGTTCGTCAAGTGATAACGACGGATGGCGGGCAGGACAGGGGAGCCATCCCTGGAGACAAAGAATGCGAGAACGCGGGGTAGGACTCGAGATGGGCAGGCTACGTCGCTCGGAGACGCAGCTGCGTAATCGAAGTCTGGCACAGCGGCGGCGATTCAGATTCGGTATTCCAAGCGGTCTGGGCGGCGCGGAGAGGGTGTCGTCGCTTTGGATGACATTCGCTCACCGAGCGACCCCAATCACCTCCCTCCCGCACCCATGATCCCGCCCGCAGCACCATCATGTACCGCCCGCGCTTCGAGCACACGCTGGCACCACGTCTCGCACTGGCGGGAGAGCTTGGTGGCGATCGCGTACGCAGTGTGCGAGGAGGGTGGACAAGGTGAGGTGCACCGAGGCCAAGAGACAGACGCGGAAGGTTGGAGCGTCGTTTGTCTGCATCTCCCCCTCGTCTCTCCCCTTCGTCGCGAAAGATTCTGCCAACTCGTCTACGCCCGACCCTCCCAGATGTCTCATCCCGAGATACCGCCCTCCGTCCTTCCTTCCCCAAGCCTCCAATCATGTCTTGCCAGGGTATACGCGGCGCGTACACGCATTGCAGGACGTCGACCGTATGACATGACGTATGCTGGGGTGTCGTGCGATTTGTAAATCCTTTATCTCTCGCAGCAACATCGCATTCCATCTCACATCCCGAGTCCCCATCCGCGAAAAAAGAACAGAGCGTTTCGTCGACTGCCCTCCCCGCCCCGCTCTCTCCTCGTCTCCTCTACTCCCGACTCCATACCGCAACCCCGCCCGCGCCGTAACACAAACGTAGACACATAGATTTTACGCTGCGGCGAGTCAAGCCGCAGGCACGCACCCATGGCGCGTATGAGAGTGGCAGGGGCGAGCGCCAGAAGTCGTGTAGTGGCCCAGAGAGGAGAAGCGACGTGCGGGCGTGCGTGAGGAGACGGGGTATGAGATGTTAGGCTGAGTCCTGGGTTTCATAGTCTGGCGTCAGGCCGAGACGAACGTCGGAAGCCAGCGGCGGGATTAGATTCGTTTGGAGGAGGAGGAGGGCAACACCGGATGTATGTCTTGTAAGGGTGGGGAAGGGATGGAGCTGGGAGATGAGACGTCGTTGTGAAGCGGAGAATGGGATGCATGTAGTATAGAGGAGCTGTATACGCTGCGTGTAGGCTGAAGACTACGAGGAGGGAGGGCATCGAAAGGGGGAGCTGCCAAAGTACATGGGTGATTAATAAAACGGAGGGTATCCGAGACCAGTCGGGCGTTGGACACGGGTGTTTCGCGGGAGGTAGAGGACGTCGAGGACGAGATAACGACAAAACGAGGGGGAGGATGACGTGCGCGTTTGTGCGACCGCGGGATTCGAAGATGTGTATCGGTTGCGCGGGGTGGAATGATGGAAGGTGCTAGAGGTGAGGGGGCAATGAATGGTCGACTGCACTGCTAGAGCATATGGATACGGGCTGGCGCCTCCCTCGCTCATCGCACCGAGTCCCACCGACGTGCCGCTTCGCTCCAGTCGACGCGGGACGGGGCCGGATAGGACGAGACGACCAAGGCGACGCGGCATACCATTGGATCGTTCTACGCTGCACCTGGCTCGCCATTCGCCCCCAAACCCTGCCCGCCTCCGTTTGTGCTTGCTCCAGCCCGAATCCACCACACAGGAAGGACTCGAGAGAGAGGATTGTTTGCGACGCATGTACGCTCAATGTACGCATGAGGGGCGGAGTGGAGGGACACATTATGCGCGGCTGGACATGAGTGAGCGATCAGTTGTCAAGAGGTGAAGCATAGATAGATATTACATTCATCTGTCGATGTGTCTCTGCACGGCACCGAGTTCCAGGTTTGATACGGTAGTGGACGGCTTCTGCACTGTGACCATGGTACGGAGGTAGACTCTGCTCTTGATTCTTTCGCGCCGGGGATGGACTGGACACCAGAACGCATGAGCGAGGTTTGCGGAATGAGACAGATAGAAACTACGCACCTACAACGTCAGCAGCGACATCAGTTTCACTCTGAAGCTCGAGAAACGAGGTTGACAGTCAGAGCTGGCGCTATCGCTCCTATAAGCTTTGAAAATAAGTACTAACTGGAAGCCGGAATCGTGCTAACAAGATGATGATTTTGCATTGCCTTGCCGCTGAAAGTACCGCCTGTCTTGACTCACGGCAAAGCTTCTTCCATTTGCCGGAGACTTGAGGAGTAAATTGAACGATTCAATGAGAATACAGTGGAGATTCTGGAGAATCTGTCTCAAAATTTGAAGCTCGTGAACGCAGATTGAGACACAGAATAACCAGACACACCGACGGTCTACTGTTTCCCTTCAATTTCCCGCACTGCTCGTACCAATCTCAAGGGAGATGAGCGGTGTACGAGCGAATCAGCGAAACGAGCGCGAGGAAGCGGAGAAGGGCGAAATGATGCCATCAATCAACAAAGATAAACAAAATGCTTCTTGCTCAGTGCTGCTTTGGTGCTGCTGCGGTGGAACTTGGCTGCAGCTTCATCCACGTCGACAGCGACTTTGATTTTTGACTACGCTTTATCCGCCGACTCACAGTCTCTATACCACTGGCTTCCTGGGCAGTAACCGACCTTAGTGACGGCGCTCCGCCGAGTCTGAGCTTCAAGTTTGGCCTTTGGGCGACGCCGCGACACCTAATATTATGATTGTCAGTGTGATAACGGACCGAGATCGACCTTCTCTGCTCAGTTGCTTGGAGATCTTCGTGCGGAGGAACGTCGTCAACCACCGGGATGTCATTTGCGAATCTGATATTCAAGTTACTTACAACTTACAACACTCTGAAATCAACGCACTGGCAGTGAAATACCTCAACTTCTGCACCCCGATTCCTCAATGAACACAGGTGTTTATATGTTCGTCGCTCGATAGTCCCGAAGACCGATAGATATGTTCATGGTCAAGGTTTCACGGATTGATTTTTTTTCAAGTGTTTCTAACGTCCCAGAGCCCGCGAATCCCATTGATACCCACAGCGTCGCCACGACGCGCTGTTATCCACGCTAGGTGTTCAACCTCCAAATCTTTCTTTCACGCAAGTCTGCATCAAGGTCTTGATTCCTTCAAGATGCAGCTGTTCCCATCCAACCAAGCTTTCCGCCCGTGCTGAAGATAAACTTGAACACTGGCCCAGTCCTCGGATATCGTGAGCATCATTATCGCCGACGTGCTCCATGTTAATATTATAGCACTCGAAGTCATGGTACAGCACCCCAGTCGATCTCGTCCCGTCATCAATCATATCTCAGAGTCAGTATCACAATCCAGAATATCTTCTACGTTGCGGGTCAAAAGCTCAAGCTTTGAGCTGCCGTTCTTCCCGCTTTCCCCCATTCTTTCTCAAGTACTACCGCGAATCCAGCGACAGTATTTCTCCGTATGTGGTCTAGGGCTTCTCGATGCCTTGACCATAAATCCCGAGTCGCACATAGGTTAACCACTCCTCAGTCATGACTCGGACTCAAGGTCCCGCAAGTTATCCAAGTCCACTACATGCTGGCTCCGTGTAAGCAAATCATTTCGATAAATCGCGTTGATTATATGCATGGGTTTGACAGTCAGGAAGGGTCAGCAGGAATCAACTTAAGCCAGCATGTCATTTCAAACATGAAGACCGACAGAGGAGTTAGTTCTCTCCGGCCGCATAAGGCTATTATTCCTTATACGCCACGGCCCGCCACCCACCGACTCTAGTAGTGTGGGGCTCCAGCCGAGAACTCAACCAATACCAGTACGACCAGGCTGCATACCCACTAAAACCCCCCTTAAGGTAGTCCAATCATCCGGCCCACCGCAGAGGGTTCTCTTTCGAGGCCCACCCCTTCCCCATAGCCGTCGTAGCGGCACCCAAGGGGCGTAAACCCTATTTAAATTATATGCATGGGTTTGACAGTCAGGAAGGGTCAGCAGGAATCAACTTAAGCCAGCATGTCATTTCAAACATGAAGACCGACAGAGGAGTTAGTTCTCTCCGGCCGCATAAGGCTATTATTCCTTATACGCCACGGCCCGCCACCCACCGACTCTAGGGCAGTTTCCCGTTGCTTTCCTGGGTGCTTCGTTTGAGGACTGGCACCTCGTACGGATCCGCACCCATGAAAACTCTCTGTCTCGCCGCCCGCCACCGCCAAGCGACTAACCACCACGCACAAAAATATGCATGGCACGGGGTGTCCTGAGACCTGCCGGTCCATTCGGATGGTTTTTATAAGCAGTCCCCCGCCTTACGTTCGCCTATCCCACAAGGGGACCCTGCCGGGATTTGGCAAAAAGACAGTTTTTACGTCATGTCAGGACGTGCTCTGCTCGGGCAGTAGAGCATAGTTTAAACGTCGTCCCGGACGCGGAGCGTGGTGCAGACCAACTTTACTCCCCCAGAATCAAGGCCAGAGGGGACTCCGTCATGGATAATGCAACATCCACTCCAGCCAGGCATCGGGTCCACTATTTGAGGCATCGGATCCACCATTTTTCTGGCTTTTCATACCTTTCAAGCTTTCCATACCAGACGGCGGAGCAAACAAAGCACGGGGCATCGGATCCACTATTTTTCAAGCTTTTCATACCCCAATCCAACAGCAGGACATCGGGTCCGCTATTTTTCAAGCTTTCCATATCCTGATCATGCGACGAGCCGAAGCCGACGCAGTGGATTGCCGGCTCCGAGACTCGAGATCCGTGAGTCAATGACCGGTTGCGTGTAGAGCCCGAGAGCCGGATGGTGACGTGACCCATCAACCATATGACACAAGATCCGAGATTGACTCAGAAGTCGACGAGGAGGTCCCAGAGCAAGCAAAGCAAGCAGCGGGCAGCACAGTCAGCTCGAGAGAGACCAAGGTAGTCCAGTGCGGAGAGATGGTGTGCTACTCAGTGATTCAAGCCAAGAACCGTCGAAATCCGAGCAGAAAACAGCAAGAGAGTCCTGTCGAAGAAACGATGATGATGGTAAGAGTCAACCCACGCTCTCTCACCCCCTTGGGTGCCGCTACGACGGCTATGGGGAAGGGGTGGGCCTCGAAAGAGAACCCTCTGCGGTGGGCGAAAAAATTGTGGTTGTCCCGCCTGCCAACACGACCGCGTGGAAATTGGCTGTGAGAATCCGGGGAAATGTGTGGAAATAGCACAGATTGTGCTGAACTCTATCCATCCCAAATGGAATCCGACGATGGTAAATCATGACATGTGTGATGAACTGAGGCTGACTGCGGAAGAACAGGCCGTGAATGAGCTCGCACCGGATGTTGAGCGTCCAGTCTATTTTGACCCAGATTATGAACTCACGGACTTGACCCGGGGTTTCCGAATCTTCGCTTTTGAGGACTGTTCGGATGAAGTTCCTGCAAGGAGATGGAGACTTGGTACACCGGGCGAGGAAACAATGGTATACCTGCATCCTCGCATATCAAATGCGGGCGAATTTGAGCCCGAGATTGATCTACTAATAAAGTTAGTGTGCGGAGAGACTGTTGAAGAGATTAGATTACTGCTATCATTCGACAATCCCGATATTAGGCACACTGCCTGCAATGCCCTCTTGGGTGGAGTGTTGTATTGCGTAGAAAATGTTTCAAAACTTACCCCAATTACATTCTGCTCGAGTTCGGATTTCTTGCTTCGGGTGTTGGTACGTGAACGGCTGAAATTTGAGAATGACCGTGTGAATCCTAGTTGGCCCTTGATTAAGGCTGCTTTGAGTGCCCTGTGCGAGAGAATTGGGCGGACCAAGTTTATGCTGACTAAAACAAAAAGAGAGAAGGTTACCCCCACCGTGGATGCCGTTGGAACGGTTATAGACACCGACTGTGACATCATGTTCACCCTGCCGGGCGTGGCTCTGTGTGAGGGTTCGCAACGCTCATTTTATAAAGTAATAAAATCAGTTAGACCGAAGGCTGTTAGAAAGTCAACCTTTGTCAACCTGGACCGAATCCGTTGCTCAGTAGCAGAGCTGTGTGATTACACTCCCTCCGACGAGGATATTTGGAAATCCATCAGATCAAAGAATTTACTGCGCTTGAACAGAGAATTTTATTGGAAATGTATCCACAATTACTTTCGTGTCGGGGATTTCTGGCACCACCAGGAATCTTTGAGCATGTTGGGTGATTGCCCTACCTGCAAGGTGACAGAGTCACTAGAACATATTGCGTTGGAGTGTGATGCTCCGGGTCAGAAATTGATATGGAACCTGACAGAGAAGCTTTGGTCGCGAAAGTTCGGAACTTGGCCGTGCTTGAACTGGGGCCTGATCCTGGGCTGTAACTGTGTGAAATTTAGAACGGAGAACGGTCAAATTATATCTCACAAGGGGAGACTGTTTGCTGTCCTTGTCTCGGTAGCATGGAGATTGATCTGGAACCTGCGGGTAAGCCGTGTTATAAGTAATCCGGGGAAATTACCATCCGATAATGATATTGAGACTATGTGGTTGAGGGACGTTAATTCTGCGCTCTCCCGTGATCGCATCCTCACCAATAAAGCAAAATTTGGGACACTCGCGTTGGGTAAAAAGGGTGTTCTGAGAACTTGGTCAGGTTTACTAGAAAACGAAGATTCCCTGCCGGATGATTGGACTACCTTAAGGGGGGTTTTAGTGGGTATGCAGCCTGGTCGTACTGGTATTGGTTGAGTTCTCGGCTGGAGCCCCACACTATGGTTTAATTGTGCGTAACGGCATTTCCTCCCGGACAAACTTTCCCCGGCTCTCACTGGTTCTAAAACTAGTAAACAAAGTGGACGACCTTGGAATGCTTCTGCAGACTAAGAATCGTTAGGTTGATAACCAAACACTCCAAAAAAAAAAAAAAAAAAAAATAAATCGCGTTGATAATAGGGTTCCTTTCTATCCACTTGTCTAGACATAATCCCTCGTCACAGCTCGAGCCACCTGAATCAGATGCAACTGTTTCGATTTGGAACCGCGCAAGGGCTGGGGATGGGCTTGGGCCGAAAGTGCAGTAAGTTACCCTAGTTTGCCCCGAGCCTTGGCCATCATTTCACGCGCAACATACAGCAACGTATTCGTTACCACGATTCCCGGAACTCTGGTTCTGCCAACCTCGAGCTCAGCATTGTAAGTGACTTTTTCCAGCCAAGCATTCATTTTCATCGCCGCTATATAGCACTTCCCCATCCGCGTCCAGCACCACCACAACAGATCCTCAACCGCAGACTCCTTTGAGCACCTATCCACAACCGTATGTTTAATCAAATTAAAATGACCCAGAAACCGTCGTAGGAGATTTAACACTTTTCAGATTTGTGACCAACGGACCAATTATAAGTTCGCATGCAGGGAAGTCCCGCGGTTTAAGGTGCGCAGTGATATCAAATAAATTCTTGACTTGCATTGACTGCTTCACAAAGCTCAGCCATGATTGCCGGAATTTCCCTTGCTGCAGTCATTGCCATCTTGGGTGTTGGCACCCTGTCCTGGTATTTTCGACGGGTGCGTCGACAACGGCTCGGACGCAGACACAGCGATCTCGAAATTGACCCTGTGGCTCTCACAATCTCGCCTTTCACTACTGTCCGCAACCAGAACCAAGGGCAAGCGGATGCTTTGGGTCTCGACACTTCATCCGTCGTTAGCAGCACACTTGCCCGGAGCGTTCTTCAAATGGAACTACAAGCGGCCACAGACAAAGTCGCCGAACTCGAAAACCAAGAGAGGCGTTCGGAGGGCCGCGCACACTCGACAAGGGGACGGCTTTGGCGGTTAGCCTCAGCAAGGTGGAGATCGCATTCTGATCTGGAAGCTCAGTTGCAGGCTGCGAGAGAGGAGATCAGTATGCTGGTCACACGAATCAATGCGCTGGAGGCGAGCTCCGATTTTGCGTGGGGAGGGGGCGGGATTGAGGAGCCCCCGCCGGAATATGCGACGGCGGTGTAGTTGAACGGACTGCTGTTCAAGTGTGATGTTTCTTGAAAAAAAAAAAACTCGGCCAGTTCTAGCTTCCGACTCTTCTACACGTCAAAAATTGTGACTATTCGGAGTCGATCATAACATTAGAAACCAAGGAAATGAGGGGTGAGAGCAAAACGAAGCAATGGAAATTTTCAAGCTGATACATGCCGTATTCGGCAGAGGAGAAACTAGTGATCCAATCAATTTCCTCTTGCTTTTACGAGTACTTTTAAGTAGTCGTTCTTTTCGTTTCTCAGGATGAGGAAATCGCATTTTTGATTGCATCAGTGTGGCCAGTTTAGAATGTAGAGAAAACGCATTTTTCTCCCACGACTTTGATGATGCATCTGTTCCCATCTGATTTGGGATAGAGAAACTCCAATCCAACCCCAACCGTTCTCAATGCGAGCTGGTCGACGCGCAAGCGGCGACCGAGCGAGCTTTGAGCCTAAAAGCTTAATCAGAATGATCTTTGGTTGTTACTTCAATGTGGTGGTAAGTAACACCCTGGGCCAACAGATCAAAAGTTCCTTGATTCCTTGAAGTTGTCACTGACTCACTGTCGTCTCAGCTGCGAGTCGGAAGCAATTCCCTGTTTGTACCGCATCACGGAGTCGTCAAATGACGGAACTTATTCAGTTTTGAGTTCAACATCGCATCTCGGAATCAAATTTTCTATGGTGAATTTCCGTTTGAACTTGGTTTGAACTCTTCCGTCAAAGCTGTTGAATGAATTATAGCTGAACAACCTTTTCTTTAGTTCAAGCGATTCCGATATAGCCAGAGGGGTGACTGCGGTGTGCGCCGGGTGCGTTGCTTGCCGAGGTTTATCCACATTCTGCAAACCTCTTTTTCCTATTCACGGCCACTCGAAGCAGATGCCGGCCATCCTTAAGGCGGCAGCGGCATCACATTCCGGCCAGGGCAAGGTGTAACCAGTAATACACGCGGAACTGTCAAACGGCTCATCGGCACTGGTCGGCATTGTTGATCGGTATCAGCCACTGGTCTTCAGCGAGGCGTGAATGGCTTCCGTTGGGAGCCGTTGAGTCCCACTGGCTTCCACTGGCTCAAGGTCCACTGGGAGCCATTGTACTCCAACGGCTTCCGGTGAAATCCATTGCTCTATTTTTTTTTTCAACTGTCGACTCAGAAACCGGGCTTGGTGATGTTGAGATTCCGTTGATAATATGGCATTTCACAACGACAAGGTCGGCTTGCGGGAACATAGATATTCTAATGTAGGGTATACTTACCTATTTAACTTTCAGATTGTAGTCTATATATCACTCAAAACCTTCACTGGCATGCTTCGGAGTTCACATTGAACAGGACGGGAAATTCAACCGAAGAATTGGACCGGGGACATCTTGACGGAAAGCCATTAGCGCGAGTAATTGAGGCCCAAACACCTGTAAAGATTATTCTGCTTCACAGGGAATGTCTTTGAATCTTCCGTGATGGTCGAAATCAGCTTCTGGTTTCACTGATGTGTACTGAATAAAGTTACATCCAAGGTTACATCCATGCATGCTCTCTAAAATAAATTAAACAAGGAGCGACGAGGACTGATATCTCAATTCAAGCCTTTTTTTGAGCTCGGAACCCACCAATTTCCATTGTTTTCCAATGGAGTCTGCCGTATTGAGTGCCGCTGATGATCACTGGAATTCAGTGCCGGCACTGACTCTCATCATCAATCGATGGCCGCCAACAGCCAACGGCGGCCACTGGTGGCCGCCAGTGACTTTCCTAGTGATGGGTGTATTACTCGGTGTAACTGTAAGGAATCAATAATTGATTTGAGCTGGAGGGAACCCATTGCAAACCTTCATAGGCTATGCTCTAAATCACACCTACAAGTACTGAATTGCCTTGTCTACTAATGCGGCGATGAGCGATGCTCAAGGCCCGCGAGCCGTCATCAATACCGCCACCTCCGGCAGCCTCAGCGTTTCGGAAACATCGGTCGACGGCATCTACAGACTTACCTCGATGATAGTCAAATTTACGGAAACCTGGGGAGATTCATTGAAGGCTTGCTGGCGCAGGTTGCACTTGGAGCCAGAACTTTCAAGTTGCAAAAAGAAAAAAAAAAAAAAGTACGAGTCATGCCGCACGGAGTGGCGGCCCGCTTACCGCATGTACTCTTACGTGGCACGCGTTGAACGGTGTGTGTCGACTATTGTCTTCCAAATTCCAACATCCCGACGCCTCTCGCACGATCACCGATACTTCGCTGGGTATAATTATCTTGGAGACCGAGCGAGGCTGTCGTTGGGATGTCGCTCCTTGCTCGTTCAGTCCCTTGAAGGGAATCGGAAGCTCAGATTGCTGCTTGCAAGATATTCATTGGAGCCATTGAGCAATTGACGGTCTAAAACTCATCCTCATTCCCGAAGGACAGAATCAGCGGTATTCGATCTTGATGTTGCAACAGTCCCTGTACAAACAGTAAAGATAACTCGTTCTCAGCCTCTCTTCTTCATGCGTGGTGTTCAGGGTTGCCCTTGGTACTCAGAGATCGAACTGGATCCTTCTGATTGAGCTTCGTTGGCCAATCACTCTTCAGCCGGACACCCCGGCGTCAGCAACCAAATTTCTCAAACTTACTGTAGCCTTGAATTCTTTGTCGCGACCACCGCTCTCTCAGAGCACTCACGATGAAGGTGAGAGCATCTCTTCCACTCACTTCTTCTCTTCTCTCACTCTCTGTTGATGAAAGCCATCCAGGCAACCATCGAGCAACCAATCATCCATCCATCAAGCCCAAGATATTTTCCACGTCAGTATCGAAGATATATTGCTCACCTCCCACACACGCAATGTGATATCCTTCCTCAGTGCGCCGTTTGTCCACATCCTGATTCGAATATCCTTCAATCCAAACGGCTCTTGCCAGCGGTCACAACCATTGACAAACTCGTCTCGTACCCATTAACCGTCACCACACATAATCATCTTCGTCGGCCGAGCACCTAGCCATGATACATCGTCGCACAGGCCCAGACTCAAACGTGGTCGTGTGTCCCGCAAAACGAAACGACGGCGCAAATCTCACCGAACAATCGCGAACTAGCATCGGCGCCTCTCCCTCTGTCACCTGTGAATACGGCGACGACAATCCCTGCAAATATTCTCAGGTGCAGGCTCTCCTTTACTTGATCAATATGAACTCACTTACTTTTGTGAATTCCATGGGCTTCATAGAGGGATAGATCTCTTTCCCAAGGCCCCGCAACTTGCCCAGTCATTGCTGACGTCTTGTAAGTCTTCTATTATATTCATCGTACTCATGCAAACTCACTGCGATTCCAAGCACCCCTTCGAGCGCCGAAATCCCCACTTCCACTTCCACTTCAACGCTCGTGCTAGTGTGTCCAGGACAACGAAGCGACGGCATAACCCTCACTCAGCAACAACGAATCACCACTCACACCGAAAATAGGAATAATTTCTTGAGGTCTAAAAGACCACCTGAAAGACGAACTTTTGGCCAAGCATTACGTCTGCGATGAAAGGAACCCTTTCAGTCTTGTCACAAAGAAACGAGAAAAGATGAGCTTTTCGCTGCCCTTTCAGACTTTGTGAAAGACGGCCGAGGTTTTTCCAATTCGTTACCGAAAGAAGGGTAACAAATAGGAAAAATATCGGCCATCTTTTAGTCTGTCTGAAAGGGCAGCGAAAAGCTCACCTTTTCTCGTGCCTTTGTGCTGGACCTAAAAGGAAACCTTTCATCCGATAAGAAATGTAAGGCTGAAAGCTGGCCTTTCCGAGGGTCTTTCTGACCTTAAGGAAACTTTACTATTTTCGGTGTGACTGGCACCGTTCCCTCCATCATCTGCCAATACGGTTCAGACGGTCAGAATCCGTGCAGGTATTCTCAGGTAGGCAATTTTCCGTTTGAATTTGCGACGTTCGTAATGTGATACTTACTTATGTCTCCCTCGGATATGCACAGAAAGATAGGACTCTAGTTGAAGGTCCCGCCACCTGTCAAGTGATCGCTGACATCTTGTAATCCAAAATGCCTTTTAATTATCTCCACTGACTGATTGTGTTCAATATTGAACGTCAAGCATCACCAGTGCAAGTGGCGGAGTTTCTGGGTGCGTCTCTTCCTCTCTCTTAAAAGAAGTAAATAACACTTCAACCGATATATCGTGCACTATTCAGATTACCATTCCCTACCATGGCCAGTAGAGCAAGTCAGAGTAGCGCAATTTCCACGTCCTCGAGTTCTTTTCCAACGTAAGCGAGGATCGCACAATTCCAGACGATAATTCTCATATATTTACAACCATGTTATGCAAGTAATGGAACCGGCTCAAATGCCGACGAAAGAACAAGGACAAAGTTACAGTGAGCTAGCTGCCTTCATACTCGATTACCCTCGTCTCGCTCATTGAAATCACTCCAACAGACCACGTATTGTTGCTGCAATCACTGTTGGGGCCGTAGCATTCTTCATGATTGTTATAACCGCCACCTTATTCTGTTGTATACGCCGTGTCAAGCGGAAGCGCGTGCAGCGAGAAGCCCACATCTTTTCCAACACCGAAACCCCCAGCGCTGACACAATCTCCCCATTCACTCTCTCAAACCAGTCCCACCTTCCTGGCAAAAGCGCTCTGGCAGAACAACTTCAAGCAGCCACCAACAGAGTCGCTGAGCTCGAAGACCAGGCTGAAGAGAGTCGTAGTACACGATCCACGAGGAGACGACTTTCGCTGCCTGTGTTGGGATCGGGTGCAAGGGGAATGCTGAGAAGTTCACACTCGAATCTCGAAGCTCAGTTGCACGCTGCGAGACATGAAATCAGTACGTTGGCGGCGCGCTTCAACGCGTTAGAGGCGGATCCTAATTTTTCATGGGGAAGACTTGGAGGTGTGAGGGAAGAGCCTCCGCCCGAGTATTCTGGCGTGTAGTATTTTTGCGCAGTGACAATTTATTCCAATTTCCAGTGCGAACACAGAATGTGCTAAGAAAAATGGGAAGCGCCATCATTTAAATTACATGTGTTTCAGCGTGCGTTCTCCGCTCAAGCTGCATCTGCTGCAAGGAAGCTTCAAATCTCAGCATCTGGGCATCCAGTCGCTTTACATCGGCCGCACATGTACAACGGGTTTCGGCTCGCGGATGTTCAAGGAGATCTAAATGGGTTCCCTCAGCCGTCAACCCGATATCCAGACAGTCATTCCCACCTTCCGAAGATTCACCTCTCCGATCGAAAGCCGTTTTCTCAATATCTCCGTCATTCTTCTTGCCTTCACGCTCTGCACCATGATCAGCAACATCCAAGGCAAATAATGGAACTTTCGCAACACACCTTCATACAATCTCGCAAGCGCCGCAGCCACCAAACAGAATACAGTCCAAACGGTTGAAAGAATCGCGAAAGTCGAGACGAATACACTGGTAATCGCCGACCCCAGTGGTTTCAGCCGTGGCACGCTCCTCAAATATTGTTTGACGGGGACCCGATCTGTGGTATTGAAATAATCAACGTCCTCCAGCCACAAATTGAACATCGACTCGTTTCCCGCGAAGTCTCGGGTAATATCAGAGAAATTCAAATTCAACTTGTCATCCTGGGGCACGAACAAGATGTTTTGCTTGAACATCTCGGGCGAGGCAAAGATGGAATTCGGCGCAACGATGCCCATTTCGAGGCGCATGACATGGAAGAGAGTTTGAAAAAGATTTTGCATATGGTCGGACATGATGGTCTGCACGGGGAGATCGTTCCCGAAGCTTGGGAAGTAGGCTGTTGGACTCCCTGAGGTACCGAAATTTCCGCGAATGATGGTGCGCTGATCTTGGAAGAACGAGTCGTTGTTCTGCAGTTGAAATTGCATGGGGGATCGCAGACACTGTGAATTTCCAATTGGATCTTGCGAATCGTTGGGGCAATTCAATGGAATCGCATCGCAGCGGAATAGCAATTCACCAGTCAAGTTCGACTTAACCCATTCTTGGCTTGGTAGAGACGACCTGGACATCAATTCGGATAATTGCTCAATACTAATTCCCTCCGCTGACAAACAGTTTTCACTCACCAGGCGGAGAGAGATTGAATCTAGGACGAATCGAGCCTTTCAATCTGTTTGGGAGCATGGTAGATTGCAACTCACAAGCTCATCCATCATCCCACTCAGCATTTGCTCCGGTATTCTTGGCGCGGACGGCCCAGCCCCGAAACTTTGCTTCCAATCCTGAACACCGTCGTGACTCCATGTTAACGTGAGCTGTGTGGTGGGGAAATTGCAGACTACTGAGCCCGAAATCTGACAAAGATTGAAACGCGCGTTGTTGAAGTATAGCCAACTCTCACCTGAACATCTTTAGTAAAAGACGTGTCTAATAAGTTTCCACCGCTCAATATCGTGGCAGCGTAGTGCACAGACATATTGGTCTAACATAACCCATAGCGTTGAAATTCTGCGTAACATCCACCAGCAAAAAAAATCGCGCACCACATCGCATCCAGTCGAGAAGGGGTTGTTGTAGTACGAAAACGACGAAATCGACACGTTCTCGTCCCTCAAGTCTGACGCACTGGCGACTAGAAACTCCAATCTTGACCCGTTGAGGATGATTGTGTCCCCAACACTGAACGTCTGCGGTGTAAAAGAAGCTTCTGGAAGACGCAAAAAGGAGGGAAGCCAATTGTTGAGGGGCACCGCAGTTGCTGTGTCATTCGGGCGGAACGTGGATTCCTGGGTGAACTGGTACGCGGATAGCGGAACTGCGGCACCCTTTGTTAATCATTGAAAAAGTTAGAATTGAGACGCACTGTTAATGCATACGATCAACGCTGTTAGCAGGGCGAAACAAACAATAATAATCGGGGTCGTCCAGCGTCCCGGGTAAGCTACCAAGCGAGCAGTCAGTGCTTCATTCGTGCGAAGTCAACTCTAATCGTACGCTTTGGAGGCAATGGATTATAGCCAAGCCGAAAAGAGAGCAAAGAGAAAGAAGGTGCCAGAAAAGAGTGGCGGGAAAGCAGCATCCCAGCTGGGCACACGGAGAACAAGCGCGGCGGACTATATTTGGGGATTGCTGAGAACAAGGCGCGGGAAGGTATCACAGGGTATCACTGATGAAAGTCAACAATACGCTTCGACTTGAATAGTACTTGAATATGGAAGGACGTACAATGTCATGGCCGGCAAGCAACGCAGCGGGAAGATGCAGTGCGAGTAGCAACGGTAGGTAGGTAGGAGCGCTCTTCGGCCTTTGTATTTGGAACACCCCAGATTCCAATAAATTAATAATTAATTCGGCGCAGAGAGTTTCACAGTACGTGCTTTCTGTGTAGCATTGTAACTTGCGGTAAAACGCTGCCGGTGACATCAGCAAAAGACATAGCAAGACCATAGCGCAAGTGAAATGTTCCGATCCAAGTTTTGTTCTGCGGCGTAGCCGTTGCATAGCCGACACAAATGGAGATGGCTGTGCCTGACGAGCAAGCAATTCGCTAGTTTGGGGCGGTGCACAGAGTCAAGGCAAGAAAAAAAGTGTCGACACTGCGACGGCTAGTCCTTGCGGGGTTCGTGCGCAGTTCACTAAAACTTGCAGAGAAAGACGGATCCATTTTTGAAACAGCACCGAATGAAACAGCGCACGAGACAGAAGCTCAGAATCGAGTGTCTTGGATAGTCAAAGGTTTATGCAGGACCGGTACGTCTGTGACCAGCGGTGACCTGACATCGTCGGTGAAGGCAAACTGGTTGTTTGGCATACACGTGGCAAATGGTGCTGCCAAACAGCGGGGATCGCCGTATTGATCTAAGGCAGTGCCAGTTCTTTGCTCTTGACCACCACATCGAATACTTGTTATGGCCGATTCTCCCTGCTTTCCCCCGGAGCTAGAGCGCTATATCTTCGAAACCACAGCTCATCTCTACCCCGGAATAATTCCCCGCCTTTTACTAGTCGCCCAGAGGGTTCTCACCTGGTCGGTATTTATCTCGATTCACTAATTCTGACCTGCGAGCTGAGAATCTTGGTGAAAGGATCGAGCGATGGCTCCACAGAACTGTCTTGTTTCATGGTCTCACTACGAAGTCTGGTCATGGCGCGGCGATTCTACGCGCTCTCCAGACCCATTCCAAGCCCACCCAGTTCTTCGCCGCAGTGGTTCGCTATCTATTCGTCTTTTCCTACGAACTCGACGGCTTCTTTGGCCAATACACTCAGCGGGAGTGGTCGGACGCCGAGCTAGAGCTTGTATTTCAAGCCTGCTCGGGCGTTGAAACGCTCGCCCTGTTTGGCGACATCGAGAAGCCCAAGCTTCTTGAACTGCTTACAAAGACCACCATGCGCCCATGGCGTATCATCATGCTGTTAGACCTCATTGGCACTACGCCGGATCTCAGTCTCTCAGTATTCGACAACGTCACGCATCTCTTCCTCGGCGATGTAAACGAAACTAACCGCATTCTCGACGAAAACTGGGGCCAGCTCCGCAACCTCCAAGGTCTTCCGCGTCTGACACACCTCGCACTTTATAAGTGCAGCACCTGGTCCTCGACGAGATGGGTCTCTGCCTTATTGTTCGGCTGCGCAAACTTGCACTGTCTCATCATCGTGACGCACGATCCAGTCCCCGTTCTAGAGGAGATGAATGATTCTCGTCTCTCAATTGTGATTGATCGCAGACCGCTCTTTGATGCACCCGACGAGGCGGATGGTTGGGCGCACATAGATGGAGCAATTCGCAGATACACGGATATATTCAGGCAGGATTCATAACAGGTGTCTGGCCTTATATGTGCAGTACAATGCTCGAACTGACATGATCTGTAGATCGAGGATGGGCGAATTTTGCGTGAACGGCGGGCTCGCAGAGTGTTATTCTCGTGACGTGGCAGAGTATTGTGCCTCTCCGCCGAACAATCGATGGTCTTGTACGCCGAGAATCAGCACAAGACGATCAGTCTTTAATAAATAAATGTCTTTACATACCTGCCGAGTCGCATCTTCTTTCATGCAGTACTGTTATTTGGCGCTGGAAATCATGAATCTTGGAAGCTATCGAAAAGTACTGGACTTCGTGGATTGCATCGCCATGCACCGACGAAACTCGTTCAATCAAGCTCACTACACATAGGAAGTGCCGTTACTCAAATTCCGGAGTGAGCCTGGGTTCTACGCTCCAGCCGAATATAAACATATTCTGCGGATCGCTTTGGCAGCAAGCTCAGGCTGGCGCGGTGAAATTCCTTGTAATTAAATTGACTCTTGAGTCTGGAGTTGGTCTGGAGATGCAGGAAACAAATTTCAACAGAAAGACAGGGAATAACCTTCCAGTTTCTTCGTAAGGTAGTCGCAAGACGAGCGAGACCGTTTACCCAGAGCAGCATACGAAGCAGCAGTCAGTACTCGACCTCATTGCACTCGATTAGACATATGGCACGTCTTCTGGAAGAAAGAATTCGCCCATATAATGATGAGCTGGGATTTAGTTCACTGTTGAAAACTCGGCAATCACGGCATTCCATAATCTTTTGATGGCGGCGCGCCTGGATCAGAGAAACACGGTCACGACACCGCGTAGTGTTGACTCGATTTGACTCGACCTGACTACGGATTGCCTTGAGGCGTATTTCTGACTCGAAGTATGATTCGATGCACTGGAGTGTGGCTTGAGAGGGACGACGGTAGCTACGGATTGACTGCGGCTTGACTACGGGAGGCTATGGCATGACTACGGAACGGCTGCGGCTTGACTCAGAAACACAGCCACAGTAGGGTATATAAGGAGCGCGGTTTTGCGTCGTAGAGCAGAGAACTTTCACCCCATGTAAACTCACTATAACCTATCTATCTATCTTTCGGGTCTTGAAATTGTTTGCTAAATATTCGACTTGATTGAAGATGATTGCGGACATGCATAATGGCGTTTCCTTACAGTCGTTCCTAAAAACCTTGAGACGAGGTAATTTCTTTTGGACCGGCTTCCGAAAACGGAATCGGCCTAATTTAGTTGTTGGCGTGTAAACAACGTTGCTGGTGGTAGGCGGGCATGTGGAGGATGGGAAGCAAAAGCACATTGTTTAGCGTTGTTTACGCGCCAAACAACCAGATTAGGCGAATTTCGTTTTCGGAAGCCAGTCCGAAAAAAAACGACCTCGTCTCAAGGTTTTTAGGAAGGACTGTAATTTATCGGCCCGAGTTAATTGTTAAATGCCAAGTTTCTAGTTAGAAATACGCGGAAAAACGGTGCGAAGCCTGTCACGTGACAGCGTAATTTCTTTTTTTGGAAATTTTCGCTCCCTATTTACCTAACGTTTTTGGGCGAAATTTTTCCAACTAGAAACTTAGCACTTAACAACTAACTTGTCGGGCTGATAAATTGAGGAAACACTGCTGTGAGGGCCGTTAGTGACGAAGCCCATGCACTGTGAAAGGAATTCCCGATTTTGTCATGTTCCCACGGTTCAAGTACCTTCAGCGACATTAACTTTGATTTTTTTGCTAGTCAAACAAGATAAGCATGGGGTTGGAGACACATGGCTCGGAATTCTATATGAACACAACTACATGTCCAGTGACGTCTCGCTCCGAAATTGTCTCCAGTCCTCTGTGCTGACCGTGTGTGGTCGACGAACCTCTCGCTCCGGTCTAATAGTCTGACCAGTTGAAATAGCTGGCACGACTGTCATCTGCTTCAAATTCAAAATGACCCTGGTGCTACTGATTGCAGTAGCACTAAGGTAAAAAATCAGTGGCAGCTTTGACAAGGCACGCGCCAAACACAGCACATACACAGCACCGGGTCTAAAATTATTCAATGGTATTACATCCCCGCAGTCATCTGAATTTCGCTCACAATGAGACCAAATTTGCCAGCGAGTGACGTCCCTTGTTCCAAATTCCAATCTCTATAGCTCCTATGACTGGTGGTCACGATTAGGCATAGATTTTGCAAGTCCGCAAAAAGATGCCATACCAACTAGTGCGAGAAACCAGAATAGACCATCCCTCATGAATATGGTGAGGATAGGAGCTTTTCGCGGACCAAATGCCACAATGGCGGATCCACACTTGTAAGCGGTGAGCAAAAACATCAAAATTGACTAACACAAGTTGAATCAGTGTTGGCTAGATGTGGGAATCAGAAAATGGTATACCATGACGACGGGTGGGAGAGCATAGAACGTGAAGAGCCGAGGGACATCTGTGAGTGAAATCTCAACGGAGCAATGCTGAGGGGAGACCATATCTACTCAGGGAATAACATCCACGAAGTAGCGGCCTGTAATTGATCTTCAGAACCTCGTTCGCAATCTGAACAGAATGAACTGACCCAACATGGATGAATTCTATTGAGATCTGGGTACAAGTGTGATGTATAACACAACCTGAGGCACTCACGTGTAATAGGCTTGGCGGCATAGATTCCAACTATGAAACTGGGGCGCGGACGGTCCATTTTCAAACTTCAGAATACATGAAACTAGAGGTTTCATACCAAGCCATTGATTCCACTGCCAGTGGTGCAACGTTCAGACATTTTCCGCCTTGGTAAACACATACTGACCGATTAAAAGACCCATGAGAATGTAAAGCAAGACTGTCGACCGCTGGTACAAAACCCAGACCCTGCGAGATTTGAACATTGAATCACGTGATTCGGACGTTACTAGTAGCTGAAAAAATACTTGCCGGAAGACAAGAACAAGATCGGACAACAAAACTAACACAGTACTCAAAATCACCTCTGCCTGTTGGCTTGTTAGTCGCTGTGCATCAAAAAGGATTAGAAAACATACAAATATGTATGCATGACACGTCTAATAAGAGTCAGAAGTGAGTTTAATAAGCATTTTCGCACAAAAGATTGAACATACTTTGTCAGACCATTGGGTCTTCACCATGACTGGTGTATTGTCAATGACAGGCCGAGCTTCACCTGGACCATGGAATCTTCTACCACTCACAACTTACAACAACACTGATCAGCAAATAACACCGATTGAACTTCAGAACTCTCGAAGAATCTTGCGGAAGCCTTACCAGCATGTCACAAGCGCCAGATAACGAATCTTGTGAGGTCAAATCAGCTCCAAAACATGAAGTAAAGACGAGGGTGGCACCGAGAGCTATACATGGAAATTTAGACATGCACTCAGTCTGGTCCCAAGACAGATGTATGTATAGCACGCACATAGACAATGTTAACCAAACTGAGTCTCGTCTTCCAGACTAATTCAACCTGTGAATAGGTAAGCAATGTTGGTTCGCTCAGAACTTCAAATATATTATAGGACCTCATCCCCGAAGCTTCTGATGTGTTCAAAGCTGTGAAGATGTTCAGCCAAGTTTGGTAGGGGCGAAAGTGACCTACACAACCAGAGTCATTGCCGCAACTGCAAGCAATTGGATAGTCGGGAAATATAAAGAGATAACAAAGTTGTCAGGAACGCACGGGCAAGCTCGTTTGTCCTTCGTGCATCAGCAAGAAGAACTAAAAGTTCACTGAATTCCTCAGAGAACGTATCTGACATAACACAGAGAGCTAGGTTTCGACAGCACGAGGGTACAGGGATGACCTTGCACCATGGGTCCAAGATAAGGCCTTTATGAGACGAAGATGAAGACAGCGGATCCCCTACTTTGGTACTATCATGACAGAGCACATAGCCTCTGGCACTTGCGTGAGATGGGCATCAGGAAGCTTGACATCCAAATATCAGACAATGTCGAGGAGATAGCGCTTCGTTCCCCATCGCAAATACCAGGCAGATCTTCCAGTACCAATCACATCCAAGATACGGGAATGATTTGGTGCAGGATATCTTGGGACGCCGCCGAATTTCAATCGGTAGGCTACTAGGTGGATCATTTGAAAGGTGTATGATCAGTGTACTTAATATGGATAGAAGGTTCAAGAAAGACAGGACTTCCTGTTGATGCTCCGAGTCGGCCGCTGGCACAGCCAGCTGATTTTCTTGTGTTTCCCACCAGACCTCCACTGGCAGCGGATAACCAGCATTCTCAGTCCGGACCCGTTTTTGGCTTTGTCGTCCTCACACGGCACATCCGAGACATACAGTAAGATCTCATAGGATGGGGTTCGGAGGTAACTGAGAAGATCATCAATGACGGGTCATGGGAGAATCGGCTCTCGGAGTCGGGGGATGTAGGTAGGATTAGATTAAGTACTTACACGGTGGCACGGTCCTGCTTAGGAACACTGGGCCCGGAGAGTAACCTTGCAGGTAAGCATACCTTTGTAGCAACGGGACGAACAAAGTACGAGTCAGCGCCTTTGAGCCCATGCCGAGTGCAAGATGTCGCAGTTCCTAGCTGCCACTCTTTGAGTGCTGTGGACAGGAAAGATTCTAAGAACGAGCTCAGGAAGATACCAGAATCTGCCTGCCGTTAGGCCGCATTGATCCAGTGAACGGCGTGACTGTCGGAAATTTGGAAATCACGTCATGAGACTTTATGATGCCTCACGAGGCTGTGAGACAAACTGATCTTATGAGAACAACATGAGAGAAGTCATTTCGCACGAGATCGGCACAGGATCCGACTATCTAATGAGATAAGCATATAATATGAGGAAAGAATATCTTATCTCGTCATATAGGAAATGACTTGGCTCACACGACGGTCATGAGAATGGCCAAGGCACATTTAATCTCATGAGGTTGGGGTTATCGAGAGAATAAAATATATTGAAGGCAGGTGTTATCATAGGCCTATTTGATCGGTGTGTAGTCTTATTGATTACTTTGTTCGGTCATATTGATATTTAATTGCTATACCTTACTCGGGTCTTACTGTAATAGTTGTTGTTACATGATCGTTCTAATGTTAGATTATTTTATAATGTGAATTGTAATTGTGATATACACTGTGATATAAGCTATGGTACTGAGGCAGAATCGAACGCGCGACCTTGGTTGTACAAAATTTCTCTATAGTTCATGCTATTAACTACTCTACTAAATGTCCATTATATAGTTCGTTGAGCGGGTGAATAACATGAGTTCGCACTCCTTTTGCCCCAAAGAGTCATTAACCACGTCTTCTGTGACTACCGTCTACGTCGCCAACTGAATATATTTGAGTCCTTCTTGCCCAACTTTACGTGCCTCGTCCCCTTCTACCCCGACTTGTACCACGCCCTCGCTTTTTTCCTCTTCCCCTCCCTTGCACCGACTCCGCAACTGGCTCAGTCTCGTCGTCTGCCGCACCATTATCATCCTCAGGTACCACCGCAGCGGGGGCCCTCTTTTCACGTGTTGCCGGCGCCGCGCCTCGACGTCTTCCTTGTACTACTGGTGCCGCAGGCTCATCTTCCGACAAAGGACTCAAAGACCGGTCCTCCTCTTCGGGCGCTGCTGGATTTGGGCCGGGAGGAGGGGTTGCTTGACGTTCCGGTATATCTTGATCTCCTTCGAGTCCACATGTAATTCCGTGATGTGAATGAAATCTCTCACATACCTTCATCATCATGGCCAACGTCAACGTCCCCCAGCGAAAGTTCTTCCATTGCTTGCGCAAACTCTGCATCTGATGCAGCCTCGGCGTCGGAGTCGTTCAAAGGCCCTTCTGTGACAGTTCGCGAAACACCAGCAAAAACAATGTTTGACCAAAAACGAATTATGTTGCGAACCCCCGGAGTGTTGCGGTATTTCATGAGCCGAGATTTGTGTGCGCGGAAATGAGACTGATAGGGTATGTGTGAAACCTTTCCTTTCTCTTCAAACGACGTGTCCCTTTCAGACAATACAAAGAAGATCTGTATGATTGTTGTGAAGCGTCAAGGTAATGGCGCAGTACTGTTCTTACCGCAATTAAAACGAAAGAGATGCTCTCGATCGTCAATTCCTGGATGTTCCACATGACCCCGTATGTCTTTGACGTAGGCTTCGCCTTGCCTTTGTCCTTGATGCTGGCGGGGCCGTACAGGAGGCATCGCAGACTCTACAAGTATAAAACTGAGTGGATTTGAAGCAGACACACATAATCAACTCACCATTGGAAGAATAGGGTTCAGTAGCCAGCCCTTCGCGTCCTTCTTCAAGTTGGAATAGAAAATCGGGGGAGAAAGTGAGGGCGGTTTCGTCTTGTCGTCTCCAAGAAAGTATAAGAATTCGTCTGGGGTTTTCTTGACCCCGGATTCTGTCTGCAGTTTCTCCCAGGACTGTTTAAGACGCTCAACAAAGTTGGAGCGTCCAACGCTCATGTATCTCAAAAACTGCAAGATAGTCAGGGTAAAAAATTTAGCATTAAACTGGAGCTGACATTATCTTTGAAGCCCGGAAAAGAAGACGCGTCGACTAGCGAGTGGAGTTTTGCGGGAACGTGCTCATACAGAATGCAGGTAAGCAAGAGATTGTAGAGCCGAGATGACTTAAAGACAGCATCAATTTCTTCTGCAGTACCATGCGCAGGTGGGCCGTCAGCGGGACGAGCAACAAAAACGCCGGGAGTGAGCCAAGGCTCATGCATGAGCACAAAGCTTTTTCCCAAAGCTTGAATATCGTTGAGATAATTCTGCGGATTAACTTGAGGTTTCTTCTTGCCGCTGCTCGCTGTCTGAGTGATAGTCTGGTAGGCGCGCAGTTCTACTTGAGTACGAGCTAGCTCTAACTGCGTTTCTCTCAATGCCTACATGAAAGAAAAAATCAGAATCGTCGTCAAAAGAAAGTATAAACTTAATACCTCACGCAGCTCCTCGACCGTTGCATCTGCACCCGGGATATTGAATGTACGGAGAATGACCTCGACCTCCGCCTGTCCGTCGTCCTCCATTTGTTGGCAGAGAAAGTGGGAATAAAGGTATGTTTTCGAGTGGCGGTGATTCAGTCTATTTTTGATGCAGTCAAAGTTAAATTTTTCACCGTGGTTGTCGAGTCGATTCGAGGCAATTATGTGTCGAGGGTAGTCAAACATCACAGTGTAGTCCAAATACCAGTAATATACTACTCCATGAATGATAAACTAGTGTATTCAAGGCAAAAGATCAATCGCAAGTACAATGTTTAGGGGAATATCGACGACAATCGTTGGTCTGTTCGGAAGTTTCGTCATGGAATCCGGCGAGATTTCGAGGAACGTCCGCTGGAACGACTGCAATGACCGGAAAGATGGTCTGGAATGTAGAGGTGGACCCCGGAGCCGGCGCCGAAGGAGGGTTCATATGTTGCATTGCACACGGGACAGGATTTCGTCTTAGTAATAAAGGAATGAGCTCGAAACGGGCATTTAACAATTGAGGGAAACTTACAAAGCCCGCGCATACAGCTTTCCGAGTTTGCTGAACTGCTCGTGAAGCAAGGAATGTTTTATGGCGAGATCATCGTTCTCCTGCAGTAGCGCGTGATGCTCCCGATGCAGTTCGTCGTGTTCCGATTGGAGCCAGGTAAGTTTCCGTTGAGTGCGATCCAGTTTGTTGTGAAGGTAGATAGGTTGATTAACAGCACTCCTCAGGTCGCTTTGTTCTTCCTCTCGGACCTCAAGCAACGCCTTGTGCTTGTGAGCAAGCCGGGCATAACCTTGCCTATGCGCTGTGATCTCCTGTTTGAGCTGTTCGATTTGCTCGGCCATATCCTGCACTGTATGTGCATCCGTGTGGGCTTTGTCGACGAATTCGTCGAGTGTCTTCATCTTTGCGAGGTGAGATGCTGCACGGGAAAAATCTAATTGTTGTATCACTTACGTTGCCCTCGCCATTGGATGCATTAAAACAGGTTGGAAGTCTGACTTGTTTCCGAGTCCATTCCAACCCGTCAGCCCCCGGTGCGAGGCTGAACAGAACAAAGTCTTCGCTGGCCAACTCGGACTGAGACATTGTCAATGTGCTGGCAAAGGGAAGAGTGTCAAGGAATCACTAGCCTTTCTGACTCCATCATATCTGTTAGCCGAACCAAAGCTAGAATGGCAGGAACATAGCTGCTTTGGAGTCGGCGGAGATACCTATATTGCAGGGACAGTAATAGTTGCCGAGGCGTTGCCAGCCGATTCAGTCTGTCGTTTCATGCCGAAAGGCTATTCTGATAAATCCCAATCTACCCGTCGATGTTAGAACATGGCAAAGATCATATGAATTTTGAATACACTACTTCCTTAGCGTCAATTAGTTGTTTTCAAACCCACGAGATTGCGTCAAGTTCTGCGAGAACGTCTCATAATACTGGATAACATCCTGGTCTGACACTGAGCGATCGCAAACTTCATCGCGTCCTCCAAGTTTTCCCTGCAAAAAAGATATACCTGAGACGTTCCAGATTGGACAAAGAGGAAACAACACACCTTGTAATCTCAGTAATAGGTCTTCCTCATCATCCACCATCTCTTCATCTTTGCTGCTTCATCTTTCTCACTCTTCTCCCCAGTTCGGCGAATGTTGGCGTCGATGCTCTTGCGAATGGCGAACTTGGCTGTGCAAGAAGACCAGGTCGCCGGAGGGCGATACGGAATACTTCTCGAGGCACGCCTTGGATAGACAGCTGCGAAGGCTGGTCAGGGGAGAGACATAGATGAGTTGGTCAAGACGACAGGGACGCGGCAACGCAAAATCTGATTGGTCGGGCCTGTCTGTCGCGCCAACGCCGAACTCATTCTTCGTCGCGTTCATGCGGTCAAAGTTTGGTTGGGGACACGGTCGCCCGCACCTCCACCATCTCTGCTGCTGTCACCACGACTTTCGACAAATGAATTTGACTCATCGAACAACATGATATAGTGCGGCAGCTCGTACCTTGCCAAATATGTCGTGCACATTTGCCTCCGACTGAACGAACCCCATAGTAAGCAATTCGGGGCCCTACGAGTACAGTCAGTAATAGTGTTGGGAAAGTTCGGTTCGGGAATCGGTCCGAACGCCGAACCGAACTGAACCGGACGCGCGTTCAGCGTTCAGGTTCAGCACAACCTCGAACCTGAACGCGAGGTTCGGTTCTGCGTTCGAAGAGAACACGTCGCGTTCGGACGCGTCGGAACGCCGAACGCGAAACCTATCAAAGTGAGCAATTTCGGCCCATATTTTCATCAGATCACAGCCAGATCATGTCAGATTATCCGCCGGACCGTCGAAGGAGAAGCTCGGCTGCCTATGGATCATTATTTAACCAGCGGCATGTCAATCCAATCAACATCATTGGGACTTGCCGGCGTGGAAAATGATCAGGTAACTCAATCTGTTCATCTTTCCGCTGTCTTTCAATTCAAATCCGGTTCAAATACTTGGACCCGTACCTTAATAACATCCCAGCACCAGATAAACAAAGTCAACTATGAATTGGTTATGATTCCAAGCAAAATTTCAGGTATCCGAGATCACCGGCAGCAAAAACGTTCGAACGCCGAACCGAACCTGAACGCCGAGTTCAGGTTCAGGTTCAGCGATTGGCCGAACGCGAAGGGGCGTTCAGGTTCAGCGTTCGGGGCAAAGTGCCCCGAACCTGAACCGAACCGAACTTTCCCATCACTAGTCAGTAACGAAGAGGGAGAACAACATGAGATATCTCACCTTGATGGAGATGAAGCTGGCATTGCACTCGTTGGCAAGCATGGTCTTACCAGTACCAGGAGGTCCGTAGAAAGATACACCTTTTGACAGCGACCTCCCGTATTGGAGGAACTTCTCCGGGTGCTCGACAGGGTACTGCAGTCTCCTGCAATTCCTGCTTGGTCTTCTCGTCCCACTTGACAGTGGGCACCTCCACAAAGGTCTCGCAGAGCGCCAAGTCATTGAAAGTCGAAGTGCGAGACGGACGTTGGCCATAGTAACACCAAGCGAGTTGAGCACCGCTGCATCGATCGTGTCTTCGTCAGGATCAATGAGGCCCATTTTTTCGCGAATTTGGTGCATGGCGGCTTCGGAACATAATGAAGCAACGTCAGAACCGACGTATCCGTGGGTGACGGCGGCAATCTACTTAAGATGAGCGAACCGTACTAAGAATGATCGTGAGAGACACACCTGCTCCAAGTCAACATCCTCTGCGAGCTTCATGTTCTTCGTGTGGATGCGCAGAATCTGAATCTCGAGACGGCCAGTTGGTCGGGGATGCCGGTGTTGACCTCACGATCGGTCGATGGAGTTGGGTTGCTTGGTAGCGGCCACGACGACAACGTTCGAGCGTGCCTTCAGTCTCGATGTTTTTCGCCGCAGCACGACACGCATTCCGGTAGCGCGTACTATGCGCTCGCTTTTCGCCGACATCGCTCGAGGAGGCGGCAGTGGTACACGTGAAGGCGAAGAAGCTGGGGAGGAGGAAGTGGTGTTGGTGATAAAACGCGAGCCGAGGTACCTACGTCCACTGCCCTTCATGGCACAAGATGCCTGGTTCGCTCGCCCTGTTCTCTTCTGAAGGCAGCGGACGGGGGTGCGGGATTATGTGCGTGTGGTCCGTGGTCCGTGAATGTTTCGGTGACGAGCACGCCGAGCGTATGAATTGAAGCCGCAATATGCCGTTGTGCAGAGGCCGGGCTTGTCAACTCGTCCATGAGGGTAAGGAGCTGCAAGACAACATGACGCTCGACTTCACTGTTGGTCTAAAAAAGGGAATGCTTGGTTAATATATACTGCGGTATGAAAACGAAGTTTATACCTTTTCACGCTTGAGAGCAATCGGGTCAATTTCATCAATGAAGATAATGGCAGGGGAGTTCTTCTCCGCCTCCTCAAACGCTTTTCCGCAGATTACTCTCACTCTCACCCGCCATTTTACCCATAATTTCGGGACCATTGATGAGGAATTCGAAGAAGAAAGCGCCGGTCCGTTGACCACAGCTCTCGCCATGACGATTTTAGCGGTTCCGGAAGGCCTGAACATCAGAATATCGCGAAGGGCTTAATACCGATGGACTTGATCAGTTGCGGGTGACGAAGGGGAAGCTCAACGAGCAGCTCGCAAATTTGGGCCATTTGTTTGCGACATTCACCAATGTCACCGTATCCGACATCGTTCAGATTCGGAGATTCGACTCCTCAGCTTCACGCTGGACGGGGTTACCCTCTGCAGAAAAAAATAAGCGTAATGAAAAGTTAACAAAGGGTGGATAACTTGCCGGTGTGGATCACGGTATCTTGCGCGACGATACAAAATTCAGCGGGATCGGTTTCCATAACCTTGAACTCGACTGTCTGCATGCCTCCGCGAACAAGGAAAGTGTTGCCCTTGCGGACGGTTCGGTAAGCTGGGAATGAAAAGGGATGAGCACCACAATCAAACAGAAACAAATGCGATCGCACCTTTCAGCAAATACGGTTTCAGGTAGACATCGAAAATATTGCCACTCAAGCCCTCCACCGAGTCGTCGAACGGCAGGATGTGGACCCGCTTGCCATACGTTAAGAGCGACTTTGTTGAATTGTACGCGGCCCTCTTCAACGTCATCCAAAGAAAGGCGAATCAAGACGGTGTCGCGCCGCTTCTTGCCGCTAGATTCGAAATTCAGAACAGCTTCAGCAAAGAGAGTAGAAATGTGCTCACCGAATGACGACGGCGTCGCTCCAGAAGAGGCCAGGAGCTCCATGGCGTTGGGGTGCAGGCTGGTACACTGTGAATGAAGACACAAGTACAATATTGAACAGAACGAACGGGGTTTCACTTTCGGAATGTGATTCTCTTGCGTTGGGGTATCCAAGGCTTCATACATCGCTCGAATTGCCGGCTGCTGGTTCTAGAAGAGAACGAACCGATAAAATCAGACCGTAGTCCTCACAGGTATGAGATGGAGCATAAGAGATAAAAAACGAAAGACAGTTGCGTGCGGCAACCCTTCGCGTCCCAGATCCGGGTACCGATTCTTGGGACGAGTGCCGCACAGCGGTACAGACGATTCAAACACAGATCGTTTGAGATGCGGCAGGAATGCTTCGAGGGGGAAGGAGGGTGGATGATGGTAGCTCACCAAGTTCTGAATCTTCGTATCATTTCTAGCTCGAATTCTGACCTCTCCGTCCACATTCCAAGCCACTCCTGCTCCTCTCACAGCTGAATATAGCCCTCGAACGCCTTTCGAGGCCAAGATGAGGTTGATTCGTCGCCAGATATACTGTACTATTTCAATCAATTCGTCTGTCACGCGTCACAGGCCCTCGAATTGACGAATATTTTCGCGCATGTCACAGGTCACCGCGCCCATTGACGAATGTGACAAAATAGTCGCAAAATCCCGGAAAAATGGCCGAAAAAGAGTATTTTTTCCTCTGCGCGCTCGGCCGCGCGCAAATTGGGGCCGATTCTTTCGCCTTGTGGCCCTTGGTACGGAATGACAGAAAATGACGGCTTTTACCACCGGATCAAGATAGCCTGGCCTACCCATCACTGTCAATCAGGATCTTTTGACGGGGATCTGGGTAATTAGCACTCTTTGCTTTAATTTGTGAGGAAGTCATCATTCTTTGCTCTATTTTCGCTCCTAAAAAGTTCTTTTACAGGCGGAGGAAAGCGGTTCATTTTCAAGGTATTGACGAATATTTTTGGGTGTCACAGTCCGCTTGGTCCATTGACGAATGTCAACTTTCGTTCCGGCGTGTCACAGGTCACAGGCCGGGCGAATTGACCGAAATACTACAGTAGTCGGGATGGATTCAGACTTGGCAGAGATTGATATGTTGCGGAAACATCCAAGTGAATTCAGAGTAAATTTCGAGTTGTAGACCGCGGCGAGTGCCTGTTCTATGTAGATATAGGTCGAATCGATGCTCATATTGACGCGAATAACATCCAAAAAGCCTGAGGAAAGCGGGAGGTGGTGGAGTTGGCAGTGATGAGATGATTGCCGTTTTGGGACTCACACCAAACTTGTGAACACAAACATGCCGCGTCGTCCTCTGACTCCTCAACAACACGCCGTGACGCTGAGACTGTGACCGGACGCGTCCAAACTTCACGGGTGTCCGTGAATTTCGAAACGGACGCGATTCACCTCCAAGAAACTCAGATATTCTGCGGCAAACTTGACTCCGAGTCAACTCGCCTTCTCTGCTGCATCTACTGTGACCACGGATGGCTGAGGCTCCGAAGCGTCCTTGCAAACACTGCGGGGAGTTAATCAAGTTGAGGGGCATCGGAAGTCATGAGAGGGCGTGCGCCAAGAGACAAACAGCGTATGCTCAATCAATGGCTTTTGCCCAGCAACTTCAAGTTCAGGTGCTTGAGGGCGGCGACGGACGCGAAGGTAATACGTACCAACTCCCGGTGACATGCCTCTCATCTCTTTACGCGTGTAGAAAATCTGCCTCTTCCCTCTCTCCCAAATCTGGGTAAGCCGAAATTCATCATTGTCGTTGGAATTCACGCAGAAGTCTGGAAAAGTTGGAGCACATGTTCAAGTTGGGGGAAATTTATTCCCTGTATTTGAACCTGACACGCACGGTGAGCGTTCAAAATACATTCTAATCTCTGGCCTTCAAGGGACATTCTCAGATCCTGAACCGCCGCCGATTTCGCAAGAGCCAGAGCAACGCTCCGAGATTCCGGATGACCCCAAACAAGACGACATTCAATATATTTATCATCCCCATAGCAAGCGCTCCTCGGAGACCTGTACGCTTCGAGAACATTTGCAGCAGGAATCAGCACGCCGCCGCATTCCTTCCACAAATGATATACCTTGGGCCCCGTTCCACACCCGACTCGATTTCGAAGTTGCGGAATTTGCTCAAGAGAATATGTTGAATCGAGCTGCAACCAACAAATTAATCACTCTCATACGACGATGTGCCGAAAACATGAAAGATCTTACAATTGTGCACTCTGCCGACATAGATAAACAGTGGGATGCAGCAGCAAAGAAATGTACCGACGTATGTAACCCCTCTTCCAAGCCGTACTCTTTCTTAACGGGATAAACAGTTCAAAAAGTATGATGTTGAAGTGCCGTACAAGAATAACACCGGTTCAACGACGGAAAAATTCGACATGTATGCCCGACCGCTGTGGGACTGGGCCGTGGATCTCATTAAAGACCCCTCTCTCTCACACTGCTTCGTTTGGGACTCTGTCCGGATGTTTCGACACAATGGTGTCTCCTTTATACGATTCTGGAATGAGCCATGGACGGCCGACGCCCTTTGGGAGATCCAGGTATGCTTAAGCTTCATTTTCTCTCGCAGTATCACGAGAATTGAAAATATTTGCAGTCAAAGCTGCCCGATAATCCTGACGCAAAACCTTGCCCATTCATTTTATACGCAGACAAATCAAAACTGTCTTCATTTGGAACTCAAAAGGCTTACCCCATCATCGCCCGACTGGCCAACGTAGTCGTAGGCGTACGGAATAGCGACGACTGGGGAGGAGGCCAAGTAGTGGGTGAGCTTCCTGTGGTACAATGTCTGCACCTATTGCATGTTTCTTCGTTGAATTTCCTCATTTACAGGTCCAAGACGATACAGCCGAGTCTGGCAAGACCAGATATGTTAATTTCAAGAACGCAGTATGGCATGCTTCGTTTTACAAGCTGCTAGAGTCCGTGGCTCGACACTCCAAGACAGGAATATGGACATTGTGTGGCGATGGGAAAGAACGATGGCTCTTCCCGGTAATTTTGATTCTGGCCGCTGATTACGAAGAAGCGTAAGAGTTTTCTGGGTCCTTTTTTCCCTCTTTGAAAGTCTGACTTATTCGCGTAGCTCAGTCATGACGCTGATCCGTGGCTCTGGAGGCAACCACCCTTGCCCTGTCTGTTTGATTCACCGCGACGAACAGTCTGATTTAACCATCATCGCTGACCTGAGAACGGCACAAGGGTCTAAAGAAGCTGTCGAAACCGCTCAGTCCTCGAGTGCTGAGGCAGGGGAGAACTTGCTGAAAGGTTTGGGGCTGCGCAAGGTCGAAGTAGCGCACTTCTCCTCATTTTTTTTTCAAGCCGTCTCATCCAAGTTCCAGAACGCGTTTTGGAACGTCGCAAATTCCGACCCACACCATGCCACATCCTTCGAGCGTCTCCACTCCAATCACAGTGGTCTCGGAGGAGACCATCTCATAGGTCAGGTTAAGGCTCATTTGGAGAATCTCGAGGGTCGAGCGGCCGCAAAAGTTGACAAACAGTAAGACAAATTTGATCAATCATTGGACCATGCCGATAATGAGATAACCTCGATTTAGTTTCAACAGTCTTCCCCGGTGGCGCAACCTAAATCACTTCCAGTCAGTCACAAATATTAGCTTCAACGACGGCTCGAAGCATGAAGACATTGCAAAAATGATGGTGTATGCCTCACACGACGTTCTTACAGACAAGACAGGTTTTCTTCTGCTTCAATGCTTGCGCAGCTACCTTGAAGTCGATCTCTATGTCGGCTTGGAGCTCCATACTACGGAGACAATCGCAGCTGGCCGTCGACATCTCCAGAAGCTTGATCGACTGATGAAAGTAGGTGAATTTTCGATGGTCGAGGTCCCTACATCTAACAGATCTGCATCAGGAGTATCGAAACGCCTGTGTAAATACGCCGTTCGCGGAGAAGAACTGGAATTTCCCGAAGATGCATCTCCAGCAGCACGCCTTCGACGACATTGTTCGCAAGGGAGCCAGCAGAAATTTTGGAGCCAAAATCGATGAATCGATGCATGCCGCAACAAGAGCTGCCTATCTACGACAAACAAATTTCAAAAATGTTACTCCGCAGGTGCGTTAGAAGTCTTTGCTTTGGATAACGAACACACCAACGAAATTGTTTTGAAGATTCTCCGCTCTCTTCACAGAACTCTAGTTGCGAAGTACATCCGTGACCAGCTCGATGGTCAGGAAACCTTTTCAGACGATGATGATCTTGAACAACAGACGCCTTCGGACCTCGAGGCAGTGGGAAACGTCGTGGTGGGTTCCAGAAAGACGTTGACCTCTTTCGCCGACCTGGAAAATGTCATGAAAGAGGACGCCGCCTTTGCGCGATTTCGCCTTCGATTTGCCGAGTTCTTGAACAACTTTCTTCCAGCCTTCGGTTACCCCCTTCCGCAGGGCAAGCGTGTGGCTCTCCAACCCACTCAGGAAGTGAGACTCGACTAATCCACATCTTGCGTTTGCTTACACGCACCCAGATCGTCCCTTTTCAATTTTTGAAAGTCTTCTTCCAGTCGATGGAAACTTGGATTGACGATACAGATTATCTTCGCTGTAGCCCATCCTTCCACAACTCGGAACGATATGACGCAGCCCTGGTCAAAACCATCGACGGTCATATCTTTGTGCGCCTCGTTTACGTTTTCACCTACAAGATTGAAGACAAAACCCATCCATTTGCGCTGGTACAAGCTCTAGATGTTGGAACAGGCGCGAGGACGGCGAAGGATAAAGCGTTAGGATTGTATCGTGTTCGCGAGCGCCAGCGGAAGGACTGCGAGTTTATTTCAGTCCATTCTATTGTCCGCGGCGCCTTCATTGTTCCTGATTTCAGCCGCAAGGGAGATTATCTGGTCGTCGATATTATAGATGCGGACATGTTCTTGAGATTGCGAGGCTTGTATCCCACTTATATCTCAGAATCATAGAAACTTCGGATGGCTGAAATGTTGTCGCTTGAACTACGAGGAGGGGTGCGCCAGTCAAACATATGCTTTTGTGAACCAGATTGTATTCAACTAGATAATCACAAGAACATGGACAAGGGGTGTAGCTGGGGGATGCCTTTAGTAGGGAAAGATGCGCATCACGGTCGTCTACAAAGACTTAGAGCAATGGGATTGGAAGTCCAAGGCAAAAGAAACGCGTACCTTTTGAATTCCATCTGACTGTCCCTCTACTCATTTATCAATGTTGTCCTCATGAGTACTATGTTTCTTGCATTCTTCGCATCACGATACATAGCAGGCTTCTCGGTCGCATGAAACCGAGCAATCCGGCTGCTGAAAGAACATTTCCAGAACGAGTTCGAGGTAATTTTCAATGGAGAATGATTTGTGGGGGCAGCATGGAAGTTGGAAGTGACTGCGCTCATTCAGAAACGATGTCGGTCAATGTCGGCGGTCTCGACGACGTGTTGCGTTGGGACGAGTATAAGATCACAATACAGAGGTGGTAGAGGGACATAGTGAGGCAACGAAGAGCCTTGTATGCTTCCGAAGAGGTAGGGGTACAGAAAAGCTGAGAAGAGCGGTTTTGTGTGCAAAGCAAGGTCTTGCGAGGCGCCCATGAGAATGCCGTCAGCTCATAACAGTCGCACGAGTCTGTCATAATGCTATCGTGAGAGCCTCATGACATAAATCTCTCATGAGGTAATTTTCAAATTTCCGACATGCGGCCGGCCCGTGTAATGTTATTGTTTAAAATCTCGTCCGATCACCGCCTACACCTGCCGAGATGCTGCCGAGTCTGTTCCCTCCAGGCGAATGTGAGCAACCAACAACCATGGCTGCAGCGACGTTTGTTGGTAGGTTCTGGCATCTATGAAGTCAGCTCAGCTTCGCTCGAGATTCCGGCGTCTCAACGCCCGACCCTCTCGAGCCGCTCGAGCGGTGGCTCGAGCCACACATAGAATAAAAAATATTGTAATTGATAGTACTACCCTATATACAACCTTCGCTCGAGCGCAATCCCGCTCGAGACCACCTACAGCTCGAGCCACCCGTCCGCTCGAGCCGACCATTGCTCGAGCCCAACCCGCTCGATCCGACTATCGCTCGAGCCCAACCCGCTCGAGCCGAACCCGCTCGAGCCAAACTCCAGCTCGAGCCACCCAAGCGCTCGAGCCACCGCCCGCTCAAGCCCGCCACCCGCTCAAACCGATCTCCCGCCGAGCCCCCAACCGTTCGTGTAGAATCCCTCAGAAAAAAGATGAGACACCTGTAAACGCAGATCTGCCGCAATGATACACTAAGAAATAGTCAATGAAAGATGGAAAAACGCAGACGTGCCACCTACCGGTAGGGGATTGAGTAAATGAAAAAGTATCCCAGCCAGCCTATCAAGTCGACGTATGCGTCAGCGGAGAGAGGATCATACAGCTACCCTCACTTGAGCGACGCCTGCGTCAACTCACTGGGATACACGCAAGGAAAATAGTGGTGGCATTGACCACCGCGAATCCAAGACGAGATAGAAACGTTTCCTAAGTTGCGACTTGAGCACGCAAGATAACTAAGGGTGGGCTGAAGTCTTACCAGATCAAACTGAAGGCGGTCACCGACGCGGTCAAGACGCGGTGGTCGAGGTTGGGTCGAGGAAGTGGGAGAAAGAGAAAGAGTGTGTGTGACATGTGACATCACAGCGGCATTGCCGTTTTGGGCTGGACGATATTACCCTTTTAGGCAAACTTTGCAAACCAGTCGGCGATCGTTCAGTCGTTTATTCATTCGGGCTAATTATCCTGCAGGTTTCTAAGAAATACATATATGATTGTCATTTCTCCAGACTACGTCACAGATTTGGACTACAGTATCAATTACTGTCCATAATTTTCAGCAATGTCAAAATGATTCTCCATTCACAACACCCATTCGTAGAAAAACCAACCAGGGGAGGAGAGATCCCAGAAATCGATACAGGCATATGATACGGGCAAATCAACGATGCCGCGGCTATCTTTTGATTTGCCGACAGCTGCGTGCTCCATCGCCCGACACACCATTCCTACCTCGCTGTTCTCCCTCCACAGCTGCTTCAGCTCGCTTCGGGATTCATGACGCGATGGATGTACTCACCACCAGAGGTAAGATTCCGCGCCGATCTCGTCATTGGCTCCAGCGCGTCTCCAGAATATTTGATTAGCATATCTCATGAAAACTCTACTCTCTATCCGCTCACCTCCACCGTAAACGATGTGGAAGTCGCCTTGGACAGACGCCCATCGGCGACGGACGGGCCCGGCGTCGTGTACTGGTTCAGAATCGTCAACGAAGACCACAGCACGGAATATAAGGCGGGCCGTACCAATTGTGTGCCGCGCCGTCTCGGCGAATGGGAAAAACAATGTAACCCGTCGACTTTCGAGGTAATCGCGGAGATTCAAACGCAATATGCTAAGAAATTGGGTGCGTCAGACTCTTGTATATCACTGAACTTCACTAACCAGAAGCAGAATCTGTTGTGCACAGATATTTCAAAGTACAAGATTGCTGGATTCTACCTTATCCATGCAGCTCCTGCGGTGTACGACACCGAGAAAAGTTCGAAATCGATGGCGTCGGCGGCATAGAGGTGGTGAGGGAGATTACTGAATCATTGGGGAGGTTAGTCGATGGGGAATACGAATGAATTTGTTCAATATATTGTTGTACCGTTTCCCGTTTCAAATATCGCTTCCGATGTCAAACACCGCCGACACGAAAACGCTCTAATCAGCGTACATTTTGGGACAGAGCGAACAAGATAGCCAAATACATTTGCATTCAATGCACTGCGCGAATTCATCAACTTAAGTCAATGGGACGAAAAAAAAGGGGAAGAGAACTTACTTGCGAGATAATCGGCACGTAAACGCTCGAATAGCGCAGGATCTTGGTAAGTAATCCTCGCTCATCATTGAAGCGAACGTCGCCAACGCTCACTCTCTGGTTTTTGATCCTGTGATTGACAGAAACTGTCATTAAGATCCGCTTGCGTCAACGCTATGAGTCAGCTAACTCGCGAAAACCCCCAGAAGAAATGTATGGTAATAAAAAGTGATATGCGATGAGAATGATTAATCCGACATTTCTTCCCCCGAGCCCTCATCAGACGAATCTTCGTCCGAATCAACCCATTCTCCCTCTCGCGCCAATGCTTCCTTGACCTTGATCCGCCCTCTTTCCAAAACCTTCTCCAGATCCAGCCGATGCGCTTCGCGTTCCTCCTCCACAAACTTCAGAAAATCCTCGTCACTGTCAGCTAACTTAGGGCGCAGCGCCGCTCGTCCAAGCTCCGCACGCTGCGCAAACATCCACGCCTTCTGTTTAGCGTAAGCGATGCGTCCGATGTCTGCGGTGTCCTGTTGTTCGGCCAAGCTGGTCCAGATGACACTATATTGGTCGAAGCTTCGAATTGTCGTCCGTATTTCCGCCAATTTTGCCTCGCCCACCTCCAGCTGCCTAAGCATCTCCGCCTCAGCTCGAAACCATTGAACACGATTGCCTAGCGCGGGGTGAGTACCTCGACGAGCATGAGAAGATCGTCAACAAACACTCGCCTTCATGAGTCCATTGCTCAAGTTCCGCATCCGTCATTTTTCCCAATCTGGCGTTCCAGATCCATCCAGTCGCCCTCTTCTTCTTCTTCGTCGGTTCTTTGGAAGGATCCATAGTAGCGTTGGCTATCTTGGGCTTTCGAGGTCCTTCAATATGCTCTCCGTCAGCATTTCATCAAGCGCTCAGATGTGGAGCTTACCCGTTTTCCGCCGCACTTGGGCGATCCCTTCAATCTGCACTGGCGGCGCCGCAGAGACCAGTGCGGCTGGAAGGCGCGCTGCGCTTCGCTCAACCCCAACCTTCCACAGATAACCCTCCGGTTTGCGCGAATCTCCAAGGCCGCGCAATCCTCCAGTGGGCTTCTTGTACGTGTCTTCTTCTTTGAGTTCGCGGAAATCATCTACACCGGATGCGTGTCCCAAAACGATCATCGCCTCTCGAGCGTTGTTGTACTCATGGATCCACGAATTGAGGCTCGTCCGAACATTCTTGATCCCTTCCAGCGAGATTGTGTTTCTAGTACCGCGTCCGGCGTTCTTCGTCTTGTCACGTCTCAGTTCCGGGAGCGACCCTGCATATTTCTTTACCTGCTTGATCGCGTCGAAGGCTTGACCCTCTCGCAAACCAGCCTCAGTCGAAGAAAACGCTGCAAGACCCACTCTTGCTCGTTCCAGTTGGTCGGGATACTCAGACGGAAGTCCAAGTAGTTCACGTTCGACGTCGCAGCCGGCCAGCTTCGCGAGCGCTTTCAGAAACTCAGGCATGACGAGTAGCTGCGCCTTCCGCAGTTTGATGATGCGCTTGGAAACATCCGCGCGTCCGTCGATGATGGTTTTCTGAGTAGCGGACAGCTCGTGCCTCGCGTTTGCCTTGACCGCCGCTCGGACAGATCGCCTGTATCGATTAGTTAGCTGATGAGTTGATGAGTTGATGTGAATTCTCGCAACGCACTGCTTCGCCTGAATGCTGATGGCTTCATTGATGCAGAACGCCGCCGTGTCTTTGCGGTAGAAGTTCTGTATTTCCCCCGGTTTCGTCTCGTCAGTCAGCAGCTTCTTATAGATCGCATTCTGGGAAGGAACTATGATGGTGTGTTAAGCGACGAGCAATTGCGAAACGCGGCATAGATATACCCTTCGACGTGCTCATTCTGTACACGCTGCGAACGTCCTTCAAATTCTTCTTATCGGCCGTACGATCCATCTCGAACCACTTCTCCTCGTCAATTCGCTTCACATGCTGCATGCAGAGACCGAAAAAAACGTCACGGTGATGCGCGAAGAGCTGTTCCGCCGACTTCAAGTCCTGTACGAGCAAATTGACTTTTTTTGGCGTGAACGTTAGGACGGGCGTCGAGCGTCAAAGAAAAAAAAACCTACTTGATTTTGACATCTTTTTGTAATTCCAATTACTGTGGTGCTTGATGATTGTGTCCTGTCGATGCCCCCCGTTCATCTGTCGAGTCTGCGGACCGAGTTGATTGAGCTCAGGCCAATACTGCTCTGCCGTCTCGCCGTGAAAATGCGCCGTCGCGAGCATATACGCAGTTGAGTAGGCATACATGCAACCATCTTGATGGCCTTGGACGTGCAACGCCGGAATCGAGAAGCGCATTTTCTCGATGATGGGCACCAAGTCGGCCCACTCCGGATTGTTCTTGAAGCGTTCGACCAGATTGACGCTGTACTGACACATGGCGTCGTATGACAGAATGCGGTCGATGCCGTTGATAAGCAGGCTATTGGGCTAGTAGTGGAATGTGCAGGAATTTGCGCGTTTTACTAGCTAAGTACCTGCCTATTAGGCTCAAAAGGGTTAGGATCAGTCCTGGATTGCTAACCAAGACACGGCCAAGATAAGGCAATACCTGGACGTATCGTAAGGAAATCACCAGACCGAGCGACGTACCTCAAGTAAAGGTATTTGGGCTCCGCTAAGAGTATAAAGCCTCTTGGGCCCACAAGTTGTCTAAATACCACAAAAGGGACTTAACGAATGGCCGTCCCACCTGTTACATACTCTAGCTAGACGAGCAGGCTACCTGGCTAACCAACTGATCAACGGAAACACCATGATCAAGACGGCTGGCTAAGGCATCACTCCGAGGCAGTTACGGAACAACCGTTGTCACTTAGACGCATCAAGGGATCACTAAACCTATCACGGGGAACACAAGCCGGACTCCAGATAGTGTTCATGATCCCGTCCTTGGCCTGAGCATAGGAAGTATGGGTATCTAAATGACCGTTGGATACTCAGCTTTCTGTTTCTGCACAAAGCCAGGAGAAGGCTTAAGCAAGGAACCCATAACTAAGGAACCTCTTGGGGAGTGGACGTATTTGATCGTGGTTGTGAAACGATCGGAAACCAGGGATGAAGGAAAGGATCATAAATTATCTGGATGCCTATTGGACAATGTATTAAATAGACCATGGACCGTCGCACAGTAATCAGTAAATAGTAAGCTAGAATGTACAGTATATAAGGCCAGTGGTAGAAGGTGTTCAGTACTGGATTCCTGACCTAGCAAGGGCGTGTCGGTTTAACTGGCTAAAGTCCCGAATAAAGGCAGAGATCTAGGGCTTGACATCCTATATCAACTCTATACCAGGAGCTCTGTTTAGCGTTTTGTACAAGTTTCTCAATCTACTCGCGCCCACTCTTAGTGTGAATTTGGACTTTAAGGCCGTCTGTGTGGTATCAGCGGTATTGGACTTAGATATTGTGTGAACTCTGTGTTAGCTGTGTGGTATCAGCTTTTGTTGGACTTGGAATTGGACTTGGAATTGGACTTGGCCTAGCTGTGTTGTATCAGCTAAATATTGGACTTGAGCACTCGTTTGGCTTTTAGTCAAGAGAGGACTTGATTCTATCTGGCACTCAATCGTATTTAGCACTAGTTAGAGGTTTATATCTTAGGCTCCCTTCGATCATCTTAAACAAGTGATCAAACGAGCTGTACTCGGCGTAGTTATAGTACCATTACAAGGGGGAAAGTAGTTAGGATTGGGTTTGTTGGTTCGCTAGCGGTTGAAAGCTAGATAGGCCTTCAGGGTTAATCCACGACTAACTAGTACTTGCTGTACTAGACCGCGTGCAAGCGTTTCATCTGGAGCCCACCGCGAGGGGGGTTAAAGATTAAATCTTTGTGCTATCTTTCGGTTTTTGTGTTTTGGTAGACTTGTTCTCCGAAAAGCTTAAACAAACCATTCGCCATTCTACCTAACAATCCGCAAGGAGAGGAAGGGGAAGAAGAGGTTTATCAAGCCTCAGGCACACAACCGTCAACTTATTGGGATAGACCGTCTACACGATCTACTCAAAGGTCGGCTTTAGCAGGAGTATCGGTTGGATTACCCACCGCTACTACTAAAAACAAATCGGCAGCGCAACGGGCAAGGGAAGAGCAGGCAGCTAGGACTAACTCGAGGACTCTAGCTTCACGCGAAAGGACCTTAGTTAACCCTTCTATCTCTACCGCACCTACTGCCTCCACCTCTAGTCTAAGGGACTCCCCTTTGGCTATACCTAGACCCACGACAGACGAAAAACTGGCGGACCAAGCCTCTACCTCGTCTACGGCGCCTATCCAGACGCCTACTTTTGTACCTACCGTTGATCCGTCTACGGTCAACAACCCAACACCAACAGTTATTCAACCAGTTGCCCAACAGCGACCAGCTAGAATGACTTCCCAAACTGGAATCCGTATGCCCGCACCCTGGGATAAAAATGGGCCTTCGTTCGATGGGAAATCGGCTAATTCACTTAGACGATTCTTTAAGAATATGGCTACTGTTATCCTGACAGGAGGGCTAACCTCGGATAAGGAAAAGAAGGAAAAGGTCTTGGACTACATCCATGACCAAGATATCATTGAACAATGGGAGCGAATGCCTTCGCATGCAGCCGGGACCTATGATCAATGGGTCAAAGAAATTAGGAACTTGTTCCCAGAATTAGAGGATGCGGAGGTTGGGTCTCTGCGTAAATTGGAAAAGCTTTGCTCTGAATTTGAAGACATTCCCGTCACAGACTTAGGGAAGGTCAGAAGGTTTAGCATAGCTTTCCTCAACGAAGCCGAGAAACTGCTTAAGCCGCCCGCCTCAATTGACAATGGGCAACTGGTAGCTAAGTTCTTGGGATGCTTAGATGAAGACTTCGAGCAAAATGTGAACGCTATGATCATTCATAAGAAGTTTGCAACTAATGGGACAGTAATTGGACCAGCTACAGGAGCCACGGCGGTTAACCCGGGCACTGGGCCTACCCAATTAACCCATGATAATCCTGGAGTTAAGCGCAGGGGAGACAAAATCCCTCTTACCTCAGTTATAGAAATAGCGACAGAGTTAGCTGAGATATGGGATGCACAGCCTATCAAACCCAGAAAGAGAGGTTCTTCTCGTTCAAGGGATTCAAAAGCTGTTAGTCTGAATCTAGCCACCGAAGTCTCTAAGGAGAGTTCTGAGCTAAATGAGAGTATCCTAGCCTTAACTGCGGCGATTAAAGATGGATTTATTGTCCAGGATAAAAAGCTGGAAAGTCTAGCCAAGACAGCGTTTACGCAGTCAACAAACGAAGGGGGAACTTCAAGTTTCAACCCTGGGAACTCGGGTAGACCGGATAGCGGGCCGAGGAATTATCAGAACTCCGGTCATAATCATTATCAAGGGAATAATAATAACAATGCGTCGAGCAACGGCCTTTGCTATTATTGTGAACTAGGAGACCATCTCATGAATAAGTGCCCTTATAAAAAGGAGCATATAGAAATGGGATACATAGGTTTTGATAATGGACAAATGCGCTTGGGTAATGGACAATATATTCCAAGGAATCCTGAAGGCAATTGTCGAAAGATTCGAGTCGACGAATATTGGCATTCACAGGGCAAAAAGAAAGGGTCTCCGTTAGGAACTCTGCCCTTGATGCAGAATATGGTTAACCGAGTCGATGACATTGAGCACATGTATGACTCTAGGGACGACGAATTACTCTCGCTAAAAGTTCAAGTTCAGAATTTGCAAAGAAATTCGAACTCCGGGCAACCTGGACTTGGATTAGTAGGGTTAAATCCTCCCCAGCCGGTTAACCAATTTAGCGTCCCACAGTTTACTGTTGGAATGCAGCCGGCTGCTCCTCAGTTTGTTCAAAATCCGGTTCAGCCAAATGGATTGTTTGACATAGCTCAAATGTGTAACCTAGTTGACGCATTTAGGGGAACTCAGAAAGTAGATCAGTTTGCGGTAACGCGAAATGGGACTACTACTGAGCAACCCGCCAATCCAAATTTCTAAAGCGTTCAAGGATGGAGGCGGTGGAAATACCCGTTAGACCACCAGCCAGGCCTCCGGAGAACCGAGAAAAGGCTAGCGAATCAGACAAGAATAAAAATTGGCGAGTAAAGTTCATAGATGAATTGGAGCAAGATATGGGGATGTTTATAGCCCGGCTAAAAGACTGGCCAGAGCCAACTAATCAGAGGGAGTTGAAAGTTTTCCTAGAAACCTTGAGACCCTTCCTACCAAAAGTTGTTGGGTTAGAGGAACCATTCAAATCGCTTAACCATGTCGGTGACGCAAAAAACTGGACTTGGTCGGGTAGAAGCCAAGGCATTTTCGAGATGGTTAAGACTTTAGTTGGAGAATGGGTTGAAAGACAATCGAACCCTGCCTCGCAACCTAGCCAGACTTCTCAAGAATCACTACCCGAGGAAATGAGCGATTTAATAAAAGAGGCAGAGTCTAGCCAGACAAAAGATTCTTCACCTCCGCTTCCTCCAACTGTTACAGTTAATATACCCAGGCCAGTAGATAAGGCATATCGTTTAGAAAGTCGGACTGTAGACCCAGGAATAGCTAAGGACCTCGCCGAAAGGTGTGGGAATCTACCTATTACCATGACCCAGAAAGAACTTCTAGCGGTAAGCCCCGCTGTGTCTAAAGAGGTGAAGGTAAAGGCCACTAAGGTCAGAGTACCTTATGTTAAGCCGAAAATAGCCAAAGACTTTCTTGTTCAAGAGGTAGACTTATTCTCTGACTTAAACGGGGAGGAGGGATTAAAGCTGGATTACGATGCTGTGGATGTAGCCACGGTTGAAGTGTTTGAAAGCTTAATTATCGCTCCGCCGAATGAGGAAGGAATACCTGAAGGGGCTTTAATCATCACGGACCCAGTAGTTGAATATTACAACTCATTTGGGGCGGATGAAGCTCCAAAACAAATCTACCAAACCTTGGCGGAAAACTATGTAGCTAACGATTCGGAACCTATTAGGGTAATGTTCCCTGTAATTGAAGGCAAAGAACGGGTAGAAGCGGTAGTTGACAGTGGTTCTCAGATTGTGTCCATGGCTAAAGCTACGGCTGAACGTTTAGGACTAACTTGGGACCCAGGTGTTGTAATTACCATGCAAGCAGCTAATCTGACTTATAAGAAGTCGGTTGGTTTAGCCAAGAACGTGTTGTTCCGTTTTGGGGATATTATGGCTCGCCTTCAGGTGCATATAATGGAGAACCCAGCCTATGAGATTTTGCTGGGGAGACCCTTCGAAGTCTTAACTAGAGCTTCGTCCCAGAATGAACCAGATGGAGAGTGCACCATCACTATTACGGACCCGATTACGTTTAAACGCGCTACAATGGTCACATGGGCGCGAGGAACGTACAAACCTCCCACGGTTGAAACTGTCCTGGAGTCAGGCGGTGGAAGCAGTAGTAAGGTTGCGCAAGATAACCCGGGCAGTGCAACCCAGGGTTTTCAAGCCCCTTCGATGACTTGATTAATCGAGGAGAAGAGGTAGCAATACAAGTGGGGTTTAACTCGGTAGGGGAAATGGAGATACAAGGCTACCTTCCACCCCGCAACGGCAACTCGTTTAAGGAATCAGACATAACCCTTGCGTATTTATTAGCCTCTAAAAGCTGTGACGAGTTAAACGAGGATATAGAAGCCTCAGTTTTACTTAATCAGTGGATTAAACAAGAGACTAGTAGACCGGTTAGAAAAACGGATGGGTCTGGATATCAGATACTCCAGTTCGAAGAACACCTACCTAAGGAATTTGGAATCAGACCTATGGTAGAGGAAGTAGACAAGAAGCCAGCCCACGAGTTTGAACCAACGCATAGGTGCCTCTGCTGTGAGAAGATAGACTTCATATCTCCTCCAAAAGAGGATTTGACCCGTTCGCAATGGACATGGGTCAAGAAGGAAAAACTTGTCCAAGTATTTGCTGGAAAGAAGTATAAACCGGTTGCTCTGAAGACTAGGCCAATATACGGGGACCTACCAGAGCAATATAGGATCAAGAGGCAAATTCTAGGCAACCCTCTGGAGGGAATGCCAGAATTAATACCTAATCCGCCGGATTTTACTCCGTCTGGGAAATACACGGCTGAACGAAAAGAGATCATAGATAGCATCCACGAAGGGGACTTTCTTTGGCCAGAAGAGAGAAAGCTGCTACATTATTTAATGATGGTTCAAGAAGCTGCCTTCGCCTGGGATGACTCTGAAAGAGGGTGCTTTAGGCATGATTTCTTCCCGCCAGTCGAAATGCCAGTAGTGGAACACAAGGTCTGGGTAGAAAAGAGCATACCCATACCCAGGGGCCAATTAGAAGAATTCTGTCGGGTAATCAAGAAGAAAATAGACGCGGGAGTTTACGAACCGTCTAATTCATCTTACCGCTCAAAATTCTTTGGGGTGATCAAGAAGGATGGGAAGTCTATTCGGCTAGTCCATGCCTTAGAACCTCTAAACGCGGTCACTATTGCCCATTCTGGGATTCCACCGGCAACGGATGAGTTAGCTAACCACTTCGCGGGCAGAGCCTGCGGTGCTGTGTTAGATTTATACTCTGGGTATGACCATAGAGATTTAGCTGAAAGCTCGAGGGACTTCACTACGTTCCAGACTCCATTCGGAGCTCACAGACTAGTTAAGTTACCACAAGGCTGGACTAACTCAGTACCCATTTTCCACGACGATGTAACCTTTATTCTAAGGGATGAAATACCTCACGTCGCTATTCCCTACATAGACGATGTTCCTATTCGAGGACCGGGAACTCGCTATCTAAATTTAAAAGGAGTATACGAGACAATTAAAGGGAATCCTGGAATAAGGCGCTTCGTCTGGGAACATCTGCATAACTTAAACAGAGTTATACAGAGGATCAAATATTGTGGGGGTACCTTTTCGGGGACTAAAGCCATCCTTTGCAAAGATGAATTTCCGGTCGTTGGGCATATATGCTCATTCGAAGGGAGAAGACCATCGGAGGACAGGATAGGCGTCATTGAAAGGTGGCCACCGCTTGAAACAGTCTCGGAAGTTAGACAATTTCTGGGAGTTGTTGGGACCATGCGGATGTTCATCAGAGCTTACTCAGTCATGTCTAAACCCTTAACTATGCTGCTTAGGGCGGACATCTTGTTTAATTGGGGGGAGCTAGAGCAAAAATCGATGGACTTAATTAAGTACGCGGTTAGGCATTGCGAAGCTCTAAAACCTTTAAACTATGAATGGGAAAGTAGCATTGTCCTGGCAGTTGATACTTCTTGGATGGCAGTCGGGATAGAATGCTATCAGTGTGATCCGGACGATCCCAAAAAGAAGTATTACGCTAAGTTCGATTCAATTCCCTTGAACGATAGAGAAGCTAGATTCTCTCAGCCAAAACGGGAGTTGTATGGTTTACTAAGAGCCCTACTCCATATGCAATATTGGTTACTTGGCTGCCGTAAACTGGTGGTAGAAACAGACGCTCTTTATATAAAGGGGATGTTGAACAATCCAGGGATGGGACCAAACGCCACAATAAACCGCTGGATAGAGCAAATTCTTATGTTCCATTTCGAACTTAAGCATGTCAGAGGTCTGACATTTTCACCAGATGGTTTATCTAGACGGAGGAAAGTACCTGGAGACCCAGAATACCCTAATCCAGGGCTTGGGTACGAAGACAATCCCCCTCCAGAAGATCATAAAGACTGGGAATATGACATTCCTCAACCGTACGACTTTGAAGAGTTCAAAAGAGAGATTGACACAAGGGGAGGGTATATCCAAGAAATATATCCCGACCTGGGCGAAATCCCTTCTTTCGACAAAGCTGTACAGCAGTTTAGCTTGAACTGCGTGGAAGAGTATAAGGGAGAGTTAGTGATAGGGAAACGGGTTAGGGAGGCCTATGAGGATGAAGGGTTGAAATTCCCTGCCTATCTAATGGACCAAACCCAAGAACCTGAAAAACTGCTCCCCGACTCACATTTTAAATATGATCCTTCCAAGCGGGAAAATTATCCGGAGGAACATAGAACTGAGTCTGCCAAGAACCAGGATAGAAAACTAGAGTTACTAGAGGAGTGGTTTAAGGACCCTCTAAAGCGACCTGAAGAGTTTAACAATAAACAATACAGGCGCTTTATAACGTACTCGAGGAAATTCTTTCTGGACAAGGGACAATTGTATCGGCGAGGAGAGGACTCTGGCCATAGACTAGTTGTGAATAAAGAACACCGGATGTATATAATGAAGGCATCCCACGACAGTCTAGGGCACAAAGGCATTTTCTCTTCGAAATCCATGATTGAACTTCGATTCTGGTGGCCAGAAATTGAACGAGATCTGGATTGGTATATTAAATCCTGCAAAATGTGCCAGGTTAGACAAAGGGAATTAATGAGGATACCCCCAGTAGCCACATACACGCCTAGTATCTTCCAAAAGATTCACGTAGACGTAATGGTAATGGGCGTACCTTCAAACGGGCATAGACTCTTAATTGCGGCTAGAGATTCTTTAACTAGGTATCTCGAAGCCAGGGCCTTACGCTCAGATACGGCAGAAGCGATAGGGCGCTTCCTGCTTGAAGAGATTATCTGCCGATGGGGTTGCCCGGCCTGGATAGTGTCCGACAATGCTGGACAATTCCTGGCTGCCTTAGCTTGGCTTAACTCCAAATATGGGATTGCTGGGATTAGAATATCTCCTTATAATTCTCAAGCGAATGGGCCAGTTGAAAGGGTTCATTGGGATATAAGACAGTCGCTATATAAAGCTACTGGAGGTGACGCTAGGAAATGGTTTTGGTTTTTATCTCAAGTCCTATGGGCAGACAGAATCACTACTAGGCGCGGCCTGGGATGCTCTCCCTATTTTGCAGTCACAGGTGCTCATCCTACAATTCCTCTGGACTTGGACGAAGCGACTTGGTTAGTTGAATATCCAGGGAAGATAATCAGCACCGAAGAGCTAGTTGGTTTAAGGGCAAAGGCCTTAGCCAAGCATATCCAACATATAGAAGAAATGAGGGATAGAGTTACCCGGGAGAAAGTCATTGCCGCAGAAAGATACGCTCGAATTCACTATAAAACGATTAAGGATTACAACTTTGATCCCGGTGATCTAGTCTTAGTCAGAAATACCACGGTTGAAAAATCGCTTAACTCCAAAATGGACCCGCGGTTTCTCGGACCTATGGTGGTAGTAAGACGGACAAGGAATGGGGCTTACCTTTGCTGCGAAATGAATGGGGCAATGTTTAGAGGGAAACTGGCGAAGTTCAGAGTCGTGCCGTTCTTAGCTAGGGAAAAGTTAGACTTACCCGGCAACATTGAGAAACTAATCGACATGACTTCGGCCGAACTAGATGAGTTGGCTGAGTCCGAGGATAATGTTGTCGAATATAAAGGAAAAGACCTACAATTCGACAAGGTCCATCTAAACCCTGACTGGGACCAGATGGATGACGCTGACTTGTCTGAGGATGAACCAGAGCCTAGCGAAGACGATGAGGACTTAGATGAAAGGGACAATAACTGGACCACGGATAATCCGAGGAGATCCAAGCGAATTAACGTCTAAACATCGTAACGGTCTCTCAATCGGATAATAAAACGCAACGGCAAACTGGTTATTCTAGTAAGGACAGTGGAGTGGGTAGAGTAAAGACGGTATAGAGTTTGACTGGAACTGAGCTGAGATGCGCATAAGGGCGAACAAGTCTAGCTAAAGAAAATGTTAGAATAGGGAGTCCTGCGTCGAAGTAAAGGAAACATACCTTGTGGGAGGAGTATCGCTGGCCTTAAAGTCGCGCTCCGCCAGAAGGGCCACCAGTCGCTCCTGTTCATTACAAAGTCGCTCGGCAATCATGCCAAAGTATTCCAAGCGATGAATAATGAAACCGATCTCGGAGCGGTTCTCGTATTCAGCACGGATAAGAGCTCTATCGGAAATAACGGCTGGTTTGTGAATAACGAGCTTCTGGGCGAGCGCAATAAGGTCCTTGGCCTTAGCCGTGCCTTGATCAGTCGCTGGGAGCCGATAGAACACTTAGCTAAGGCGAAAATATGGGAAATAGAGACTGACCCTGGGGAACGGGGTTAGCCTCGATGAAGGAATTAGCGCGACGGCGCTTGCGGCTAGATTGGGGTACCTCGTTAGCGACTTGGGCAGCCTCCGTGGGGTTGGTCTTGCTGATAACCTTCATAGCTTTGTGGTAAACACGAGCACTACGGTTGAGGCGAGCAACACGGGTATAAGGAATGCGTACTGTCTCAGGGCGAGGAGTCGATTTAGACTTGGAGATTTTAGGCTAAGACGAAGGATAGTTAAACGATTGGGAACACGTCGTGATTTAGCGAACGTACCAGGGCTTTAACTGGAGTCTTGGCTTTGACCTTGCTAGCGTTCTCAATAGCGTCGATTTCTGCCATAAAAGCCTCTTCATCGATGGGTTCGGTGGAGGCGTCCTATAATAATGGAACGGTTAATGAGGGAAAGGTTAAACGGAATAAAGGACAGCCTACAACGGATGCGTCGTCCATAGGGACGTCCTCCTCGGGGAGAGCCTCCGTGATAATCTCTACCTCGTCCTCGGTATCATGGATATCGGGGGCGGACTTCTTCTTCTTGCGAGACTAGAGAATAAGGAGGACGGCTTAGATAGGCTGAATAGAAAAGGAACTAGCTAAACGCACCTTCTTAGGCGTACCCTGGTTAGCCTCTTTAAGCGCCTCCTCCTTCTCCTGACGGGCCCTCTCGCGCGCCTCCTGCTCGGCGGCAGCCTTGTTGGCGCGCAAACGGTTACGAACCTTCTGGAGATCTTCAATATAGGCAAAGACCGCTTCGATAGAGGGAGGGATGGGAGCTTTCTTGTCCTGAGTAGCCCAAAATTGGCGGAACTTGTTCTGGTAGCGAAAGAAGGCGTCGTAAATAGCGAGAATGGGTGCAACGACTTTGGGATAAGGAAATAAGGAGGCCTTAGACAGATAAACCTGTTAGCTAAAAAGCCTGGTTAATCTAGTCAAGACGCACCATATGCTCCGCTGTCTGCTCGAAGAGTTGCAACGTTCGGTGTGGGAGATGGGCAGGGAAATTGCAGGACATCGTGAGCGTGATGTTCTCCTCTACAACCTTCCAGAGGTTGGCGATTTCCGGGGGAATAATCTCAGAAGCAGTGTCGGCAGACATAGTCGAAATGGGAAGCGAGAAGAGAAGTGGATACGATACTGAAAGAGGGACATAAGGGGAATAGTGCTTAAATAGCTCGCCCATTGTCTAGCAACTGGGACAGTTGTAATTTAAAAATGGGGGAGTGAGACTGCGGTTAATCAGGCGGAATTTTCGAAATTTCCCTGATCCTGCGGAGCTCCGCCAGAATTAAATTAAAGCAACGTCTGACAGTAGCTAAGGGATGAAGCGTTTTTGTGATCAGGAACCCTTCCCTATATTGCAAATCAAAGAGCCTGGGCATGGCGCGAACAAGTGTGGTTAAGGCCAAGCGGACGCTGGATAAACGATTCGGAGTTAGGCTAAGAAAAGACTGACTCAGATCACCGGCTAAGACGCCCCACCTTAACGAAGTGCTTGTCGGCACCTCAGGACGACCCCTGCGAACAAGTCTAGTTAGACCGATCATAAATTCGGGCTAATTAGATGAGCGCGTCATTTAGTCGGCTTAATTAAGAAGTGAGGTCATGACAGCGGCTAAACTGACACAATCTGTCAAATCAAACGGCTTAGCTAGAGCTTATGACCTCAGGTGGATAAGCCAGACGATTCACAAAATAAACTACGTTTAATTGTGAAAAGGCCATACAAACATCCTAAGGACTAAAACCGTCTACCGAGCTAAGGTATCTAAAAGTCGCTGGCGGCGTCCTCCCCAAAGATAAGGGCGGTATCAACGCAGTCAAGCACCGAAGAGATGAGATCCTTCTCACTGGTGGACTCTTTAGTTAGCTGCTCGCGGACGGAAGAACCTCCGACAGCACTAAGGCTAGTGTCGACAAAGATAGACACGGAGCCCTCGGCTAAGTCAGGGTCAGGACCGTTAAGGATGGAACGAGGCGACCGGACGGGGATGTCGTCTTTGTACTGGTCGTTGATGAGTGAAGCGAGGGTGGACCAGTTAAAGGCTGCACTCGAACCATCGGGCATAACGCCCTGGATAGATGGGCCAGCGACGGGGTCAGGATTAACGCGAGTGTTGGTTAAAGGGAAAATCCTAGCTTGGTGAGGAGAGTCCGTCGGTCCCATGGGAAGGGGTGCGATCCAAGGAATATCTGGACCAGCCGCCTCCAGGGCGGCGCGCTTACGAGAAACCAAAGTACGCAAAATAGTGCTGATGGGAATTCGGCCAGGAAGGGAAGTCTCGATGACCGACAGGATAACAGAGAGCGAGTCGAGAGGAAGACGACCCAAGATGTGGAAATAAGCCGTATGAGTAGCGACCAAGTCGAGGTTAGCGTGAGCCGGAAAGATCTGGCCAGCGTAAATCATAAGCGACGACCAACGGCGCCACTTGGCTAGACCATCTGGATTGGGCTTGCGCTCTAGTTAAACAAAACGGAGGTTAATCCAACGTCAGATAAAGGAAAAAGAGGAAGACGTACTATGGCTACGCATAAAAGTGGCTAAACCTTTCTCGTGCTCCTCGACAAAACGATTAACGTCCATAAACTCGCAAGTGGAGTAGAGTTGAAGGGTGCACTCGCGGCAACCAGTCCCAGCGCGAGTAGGAGTGCAGAGGATACCTGCGTTGACGCAATTGCCGCAGGGACGCTTAGGCTAGAAAAGTGGGGAGTTAGCTAAGGGCTTGGACTTCTAGATTAACGAAGCTAAGACTTACACGGCGCTCCTGGAGCATCAACAAGAAATCCACCACTGTAGCTGGGCCAGGTTCATTTAAGCCAACGACCTGCGCGGCGATGTCGAGTAGAGTAGAATCGGCAGTTGGGGCCATACAGAAAGATTAGAAGAAGGGAAGAAGAATTAATTGGAGACGCAAAAAGGCAGAGTCCACCTAAATAAAGGTGGATCGCTGACGAGTCAACCCCTCCGGACTGTCTCAAGTTTAATTCGATCACCTTGAATCTATAACCGAACTACCGGATAAGATACAGGAGGGTCTGGGCTAAACTAGAACGAGCGGCTGGGTAAACTAAGGGCCAATTAATTAAGCTTCCCCTCGGCAAATCTCTTGGAGACGTAGGACACAGTGCCTGTGGCTTAGCCATCGGTAGGCAATTGCGCCAAACTCAAGGCGGTCAAAATAGGTACGGAGGTGGGCAATCTCGGCAGTAGACTTAGCTGCGTCAATACGACGCTTGACTTGGTCGCAGCGGGCCATATAAGTCTCCTCCCAAATAGTCTCCATGATCGACTGTATGTGAAGGTGAAGGAAAGCGTAGGGGAACATCACCCGGCCAAAGCGGGGACCTGTCAAGCGTCTTGGTTAATTGACTTAGCCGTTAGTTAAGCGGGAGGCTTACGGAGCGAAGTGAACTCAGGAGAAATACGGAACATCTGCCAGCGATAGAACCAACGGAAGCTGCAATAGTTGCAAAGCCTCTCCTCGCAAGCAGCGCAAGCCCTGCCCCAGAAGGAGAATACGCAGTCCTGACCGCGGTCTGCGCACTGAGTACACGAGTTAAGAGACTAGGAAAGGGATAAGCCGTTATTTACGACAGAACAAGGAGAAACCTACGGGGTGATCCTCTAGATAAATAAAGGCGTATTCCTCCTCCAGGGAGTTGAAAGGCATAGCGAAGATGAGAGTGGAAGACAAGAAGTGGTATATCGAGATCGACTAGCTAAACTGGACTTTATACAAATCGGGCCCTAACAGGAGGTCTGGCTAAGATAAAGGCCCAATAAACTTAACGCTCGAAAGTATGGCGCGGGCGTATAACTGGGATGGTTAAGCCAGGGTCTGAACGCAGCCAAGCTGCGACTCCGAAAGTCCCGCCCCCGTGAGCCCGTTCGTGCGCCCTATACACTTCCATAGCTTCCGCTGGTGACGCTTGCCTAACCTTAAGAAGAGCTATCTCGAGCCTCCGTTCGTAAGCGGCCACGTTCCGTTTAAACAAAGGCTCGAAGTAAGCCTCGAGGTGGGACTCTGGGAAGTAGTCTCCGCCATAGCGAAGCTCTAGACAAACAAATCAGAACTTAGCTAAGGGCGATAAAAAGGGATAAGACGAACCCGTCTTCTCCCATAATTCAGACTTGCGGAAGTCAAGGAAAGCAGGCCACTGGGCATAAGTGCAGTCTGACTGGTGGTGGAGTTCACAGCGTTCGCAACCTCTACCCCAGGCCTTGAATTTGCAAGTCAGCCCGAAGACATTGCAAGACTGGCATAAGCTTCCGGCCCCAGGCTAAACGGAATGCGCTAGCTAAGTAATGTCTACACGGCAAAAACGGAGGGAGCCTACCTTCTTATCCTCGAGAAAGTAGTAAGTGAACTCCTCCTCCAGCGAAAGATAAGCCCCCAAGGGCTTCAAAGTAGTTGGATGCGGATTGACCGCCATAGTTAAGCCTAGGACCCCTATGAGCCAGGCTAACGTGAAGGTCATCCAAACTAGGAACTCGATCACTTCGGCTAAGGTTGACAGTCTGATTTTACTAAATCGGGAAGTCAATCAAAATGACATCACTTAGACGAAGGATGGGCAAGTGCCTAGTGATTCATAATGCAGAAAGGGACGGCTTTGACTCTTAACTATTGAATGGAATCCTTAGCTAAATTAGAGAGGTCTTAACCAAGCCTGCTCACAGGCTAGCCAGCCTCTAGCTAAAGGGATTCAACCGTTATCAGGCAAAACAGACTCTGGGTAAACCAGAATGGACAACTTATAAGGTCTCCCAAGTAAAATTAGGGCCGGCCCTCAAGTAGTTGACGTTCTAAAAAGGCTAAGAAAATGGTACTAAGAGGCTTTCTTATAAAAGTAATGAGTCCAAGAGGACCCGTTCACACGAAGGGAAGACCAGTGTACAAAAAGCTTTTATAGATACCCTCTAAGCAAAGAGGGTATCCTATAGACGATACATTTTTTTAGTTCTAGGGTTACCGATAATCTAACTATGGAGGCCTAGTCCAAGTACATAGTAGATGAGATGCATTATGAAAACAAAAGAAACAGCGCAAAAGAAGCGCGCGCGACAAACGAACCAACGAGCGGGCAAAGTCCAAGCTACCCCGACTCCACCGTGTCCACCGCCATCTCAGTCCCGCTGGGTTCCGCGTCGATCGTCGACAAGGTAGCCTAGAGCAAAAGAAAGGGGGAGATGGTCAGCAAAAGTGGATAGAGGAAGGATAAAGGGAGGGACTTGCCGGTTGCCCATCGTCGCCCTCAGCAGCGGCGGCGGCGGCAAGCGCATCACGATCAATCTTGATAGCGAGCTCTTCCTCCGACGGCCTAGGCGCTGGGTGGATCGCCTTCAAGTTGGGAGTCGACGCCGCATTGAACTGCTTGACGATGTGTTCAAAGTGGGCGCGGAGGTCGGCCGGGCTGACATCGACGGCGGAGAAGCGCGACAGGAATTTGTCAAGGCCAACGACCGAGATGATGTCGACGGCGTGCGCGTGGTAGTGGCGGAAGGTCGAGGCGAAGTCCTTGGCGGCGGCGCGAGCAATCTTGGCGGTATCGACATAGTGGTGATAGCGAGAAAGCAAGACTTCACCAAGATGGTCGGTGTCTAAACGAAACAAGCGTTAGCTAAAACCAAATAAAGAAGGGGAAGAACTTACAGTTTGAAAACTTAGTGAAACGAGGGCCAAGTTGGTGGTAAAACTCCACCAACTCCTCGTCGCACTTCTCAAACTCACACGAGAACCCCTTCTTGTGGCAAGCGCTGCACTTCGCACCAAAGGCCGCTGGGATGCAAGTCTGATTGAGCGCCAGGCACTGGATACAGATCCAGCCAGGCTAGAACGAAAGAGTGGTTAGTTAAAGAAAGGATCGTTTAAGCTAAACAGGACTTACGATCTTAGCTTTACCGAACTCCATCTCCATGATCGGCGCAGGATCGAACTTGGGAAGGTGCTCGAAGGGCGGTGGTGGAGGAGCGAGTTCAGGCTTCGTGGACACCCTAGTCAACGTCCCGGGCGGAAGATAGTTGTAAAACCGCGGTGGGGTCTTGCCCTTGAAACGCACACCGTAGAGGAACGGGTGGTTAAGGGGGGTGACGATGTTGAACGGGGGCAGTGGGTTGAAGTCCTCTGAACCTTAGTCAGTACAAGAAGGGGTTAGGTCGACATAAAAAGAGACTTACCTGAGCCTGTGACCGACGAGTTCAGAAGGCGGTGTTGAAAGACATCGACAACCTGCTTAGCGAAGGCCTGAATCTCGGATTGGGTAGGCATAGTCGTCTTGGCGTTGGGGTAGTGGATGGACCCGAGCTTGGCGCGACGAGGAATAACGAAGTTCTGGCGGCCGTCGACGACCACGACGGGCGCGGTGGGAACAACCTCGTCTTCGCCATCGCTATCAGCCTAAGGGACGAAAAGGTTAGCCAAATAAAAAGGGCAGGCAGTCTAGTTTAGAAAGAAATTTACCTGAACGGACTCTTGGTCTTTTGACTTAACCATCTCAACGTCCCCACTTTCCCCGAACTTGCGTTTACGGTTGTTGCCAGACTGAGCAGAACTAATAAAAGGAAACGTTAGTTTAAAAGAAAGTTGGGGGATTAAGAGACGAAAACTTACGACGAACGAGTATTGGGGATTTCAACCCCATCGAAAACACGGCGGCCAGGAGGCCCGCGAGCTTGCTGAACTTCCGTCTTCACCATAAACATGGGGCGCGGCCTCACCGGGGACGACGACGCAGACGCGGACTGAGCATCCGGCTTCTTGGAACCCTTCGCGTCGGTGGACGAGGGCTCCTTGAAGAGAGACCGACGCTTGATGGGAACGGGCGGCTCGTACGGTGGGATCTCGAGTTTGGCGTACGGCGAAGTCTTGACGACCTCCTGCTTGACAAGCGAGTAGAAGGGAGGGATCGACCAGTCGTACGGAGTAAAGTCGAGATCCGGCGCGGCGGCGAAAGGGATCTTGAAGTTGTCAGGAAGATCAGGATACTAAAAGAGGATTAGAGAAGGAAACAAAGAAGAGGAAAAGGGAGACGTACCTCGCCGGGATCCTCAGGAGGAGACTGCACAATGGAAGCCCAGAAATTCGGGACGACGTCCAGGAACTCGAGGAGGTTAGCCATCATGCCATTCCAGGCGTGGCACTCCTCCGGTTGAGACTCCCAAAGCTGCTCGTCGAACGCGTGCTCGATTGCGGGGAGAGCCTGACCAAAAGCGACGTAGGCGACCTCCTTCTCGATGGGTTCGGAAGCGGTCAAGAGGATTTTGTTGAGCGGACGAGTGCAAGGGTGGTTGAAGGCGGCCCAGTAAATAAGGGAGGCGTCGATTTCGGGAGTCGTGGGGCGGGGAGTAGCTTTGCCGGCGCGACGAGCAGACATTGTGGGTGGAAGATGGGAGAAAGGAATGAAGAAAATTTTCCTAAGTCCCTCTATTTAAGATAGCTGCGGACGCAGCTTCTTCTGTAGAAGGACTTGGAAATTTGGAAGCACTGGGATAGAGTTTGAGACTCTATTGAAAAGAAGCGCTATAAGTGGGCGATTCCATCAATAGAGGCTCTAATGAGAACTTACCGAATCGAGAATGGCTGATAAAGTTCAGATTCAGGGAAAGTTTTCAAAGAAAGAGCTCTTACCGGGTAATAAAAAGAGGAAAATGAGGCTTGTTGGGTATCAACAGGGAGGTATTGAGCAAAGGAACGTATCCCAGACAGGGGACGAACCTTTGGATCAGTTGCTCCCGCGGAAACAAAGAATCAGTCGAGGATTGATGGATCAATTAAAGAGATGACGTAAATTACGTAACTGGCTGGCCGGAGGCAAAAACGCTTAAGTCGGATTCAGGACTTAGAATCCTGGCCAAATCATGACGAGCGCTAGCTAAACCGGGACAAGGCTGGTTAAGTAGTTTGAGTAGATCTTGAGTGGTGGGGCTTAAAGACAAGCCTTAGCCTGGTCTAGATAAGGAAGAAGAGTTGACCGGGGACGGTCAAGAGCAAAGAATGGGGGAGATGATAAGCAGGCTATTGGGCTAGTAGTGGAATGTGCAGGAATTTGCGCGTTTTACTAGCTAAGTACCTGCCTATTAGGCTCAAAAGGGTTAGGATCAGTCCTGGATTGCTAACCAAGACACGGCCAAGATAAGGCAATACCTGGACGTATCGTAAGGAAATCACCAGACCGAGCGACGTACCTCAAGTAAAGGTATTTGGGCTCCGCTAAGAGTATAAAGCCTCTTGGGCCCACAAGTTGTCTAAATACCACAAAAGGGACTTAACGAATGGCCGTCCCACCTGTTACATACTCTAGCTAGACGAGCAGGCTACCTGGCTAACCAACTGATCAACGGAAACACCATGATCAAGACGGCTGGCTAAGGCATCACTCCGAGGCAGTTACGGAACAACCGTTGTCACTTAGACGCATCAAGGGATCACTAAACCTATCACGGGGAACACAAGCCGGACTCCAGATAGTGTTCATGATCCCGTCCTTGGCCTGAGCATAGGAAGTATGGGTATCTAAATGACCGTTGGATACTCAGCTTTCTGTTTCTGCACAAAGCCAGGAGAAGGCTTAAGCAAGGAACCCATAACTAAGGAACCTCTTGGGGAGTGGACGTATTTGATCGTGGTTGTGAAACGATCGGAAACCAGGGATGAAGGAAAGGATCATAAATTATCTGGATGCCTATTGGACAATGTATTAAATAGACCATGGACCGTCGCACAGTAATCAGTAAATAGTAAGCTAGAATGTACAGTATATAAGGCCAGTGGTAGAAGGTGTTCAGTACTGGATTCCTGACCTAGCAAGGGCGTGTCGGTTTAACTGGCTAAAGTCCCGAATAAAGGCAGAGATCTAGGGCTTGACATCCTATATCAACTCTATACCAGGAGCTCTGTTTAGCGTTTTGTACAAGTTTCTCAATCTACTCGCGCCCACTCTTAGTGTGAATTTGGACTTTAAGGCCGTCTGTGTGGTATCAGCGGTATTGGACTTAGATATTGTGTGAACTCTGTGTTAGCTGTGTGGTATCAGCTTTTGTTGGACTTGGAATTGGACTTGGAATTGGACTTGGCCTAGCTGTGTTGTATCAGCTAAATATTGGACTTGAGCACTCGTTTGGCTTTTAGTCAAGAGAGGACTTGATTCTATCTGGCACTCAATCGTATTTAGCACTAGTTAGAGGTTTATATCTTAGGCTCCCTTCGATCATCTTAAACAAGTGATCAAACGAGCTGTACTCGGCGTAGTTATAGTACCATTACAAGGGGGAAAGTAGTTAGGATTGGGTTTGTTGGTTCGCTAGCGGTTGAAAGCTAGATAGGCCTTCAGGGTTAATCCACGACTAACTAGTACTTGCTGTACTAGACCGCGTGCAAGCGTTTCACCGTCGAGCTCGATCCTGAAGGCGACTTTTTCGTTCGAGCCTGGCCGGATTTGTTGGATTTTCTGTCGTAGATTGTGCGCAAATGACAAGTCGACGTTGGCAAACCTGGAATTGGTGTTAGATATAGATTAGGCTCGGAAGAACTCTCTTACCGCTCGCCGTACTGCAAATCTACAGAAGCCTTCACAAATACATGACTACATTGAGTGTTTACGATCCCCGTTATCTCCATATTCTTGAACTTTTTCTTGTCCTGATTCTTCACAGCTTTGAGGTAGACGCATGGATATTCCTAGATCGTCGTGAGAGACGGACCACATTCTCCATCATTTAAGAGCACAAACCGGTTCTGGTTCTGCCGACTGCTGTGCTAGGTGCGAAGCCAGCACATCGTTAGTCGGAAAATACGCTTTGCCGCCGCAGAGGGAAATATCGGCTGATTCGTAATTCTTTTTCGCTTTGTTGCAGTGGAAGTTCCCGTCTAACGTATCGCGTTGTTGGTTCAAATGTCTGTGGACCTTGTCAGCTTCGTGAGATCGGCCTAAGCCACAACCGACAGACCTCAGTTCCGCAGGAAGAACACCGAGTTTCGAATCCATATTGAAACCCGGCTCAGGACAGCTGGGACAATAAAGAACGAGGTTCCCTGCCGGGCGATGAGGGAAATGTTTGTCGATGCCGTGTTCTTGGCCCATCCGTTTCATGAGGGTGAGGACGCCCCATAAATGAGCACACCGGATGAAATTCTCCTGCATATCCTGCGTCATGATCAGCTGCGTTTTTTTTTTCCCCGTTAAATTACTACATACGGGTACGGTCTCCGTAAATGAATTATCGGTGATTCTACTCCAAGCCCCCACGAAGTCAAAGCTCGCGATCTTCCCTTCCATGCTAAGCATTTCAAACATTTTCAAGCATTCGAAAGTGATAGCCGATTTTGGGTCTTTGAAGCTGCAGGGGAATAATTGCGCATCGAGAAGCAGACCCACTTTGTCGAGGGCAACGCCGTGCCGACAGAAATCGACTCTCGTTGCATGAATTCCGTTGCTAGATACGATGGTGAACGGTGTTCCGCCTCCGGAGGATACCTCGCAGGCTGCCCCGTAGTGCCCCAAAGCGATGACATGATCGAGGCGAGCGATGTCATGGCGAACCAAGCAACCCCTGCCTGCATCCCACACTTCTGCCCAGTGGAAGGGTCGGGTTCGGTGTTGGCTAACGAAGCATGCCTTGCATGTAGGCTGGTACTGGGTGCAGTCGTTGCAAGTGACTTCGCACACCGCGTTGCCGCAAGCGCAGGGCGACCCGAATCGCGTGTGAGCCTCGGTCGCCAGGATCTTCTTCATGAGATACGGTTTGATGGTCTTGAACTCCTCGAGGACTGCCGACGTCTGGAGATTATGTCAAAACGGATCGCATTTTCTCAAACCCGAGGTACCTGAGTTTGGCGCGGGGTTGGCGTTTGAGGTGCGCTCGTCGCAGGCGGCGGGTCGGGTTGGGAGTAGGCTGGTGTCATGTCCACCGAGGGCACATATCGAGCAGAGGATGAAGACTCTGCGACTGATACCCGGTGGTGTAATGCCTGGTTTGGATCGCTGACCCGATGCTGTTTCGCGGTTCCCTTGGTGGTGGACGTGATTCCTCTTCCTTTTGATTTTGGTACATTGATGTTGAACATCCTATTCAAGATTGTTGCAGCTCTGTGTATGACTCCCAAACCGCCGTCGCACCTGCAGTAGTCCAAGTTTCCTGTTTTCGGTTCTTCGAGGATGGTTGAACGCCGACGTAGAGAGTCAGGCCTTTCGAGCGACGTCTCGTCAGCTCAATGGTGAGTCTTGAGGACGCGCGGGCAACGGAAAAGAGCAAGTGGAGGGTCGATGAGAAAGACAATAGAGGAGATCAGATACTGAGTGGCGTAATCTCGCGGTCACATGATTTTATTTGTTTCACGATCTCTCGCGTTTCCGATGATTTATGGTGAGAGAAAATTGATGCACAATTGGTAAAATAGTGTACATGTATGTGCTTGTAACGGTAGTACTGCATTTCTATCTCAGCAGTCAAAGTCCTCCTCGTTCCAATCCTCCCATGGTATCTCCACCGTCCTCACTCGTATCGCCGCGGTCGTTCCGTTTCCAATCTGCAAGACGTCGCCCCACATCAACGGCCCCCAGCCTTCCCCGGGAGTATACTTCTCCAGCCTTGACTCCCCCATCTCCAGTCCTAAATTCCCCAGATCCACCTTATGGTTCGCGAGGCTGAGTTTACCACCCCACACCGGCAAAACAATCTGCGCGGGTTTCTCGCCGTTCGCAAGCCACACCGTCAGGCATACTTCAGGCTCGCGAGAAGGCTGCAATGAGGGGGGGCTACCAGCGAGGCGCCTACGCCACAGAAGAGGAGGGCTGGAAGGAGGAGGACTGGATGCCAGCCGCTTGTTGATTGCCAAAGCAGTTGCTTTGGGCGAAATCGCTCGGATGAGAGGAGGAGACGACGGCGGTGGGGTGGCATCAGTCTGAGAATCACCCAGCCAACGAATTCGAGGTGGAGAAGATGGGCGAGGGTTATTGATTGCCAAAGCAGTTGCTTGGGAAAAAATCGCTCGGATGAGAGGAGGAGACGACGGCGATGGGGTGGAATCAACCTGGAATTCACCCAGCCAGCGAGTGAGAGGTGGAGAGGATGGGCGAGGGCTGGGGCTCCGAGCGAGGGGGCTCAAACGCGGAAAAGGGCGACGTGGGATTGGGTGGTGAAGTGAGGAAATCGACAGCGGTTCTGGTTGTTGGAAGGCTTCGTGCCACTGCAGGGCTTGGAGAACGCGGCTGCTGCTGGTGTCGTTGGTGCTCATGAGTGGGAAATCGAAATGCAGGACAAGGCAGCGAAAATAGCTACCTTTATACATGTCGCAGCCCAAGCGTACAGACAAAGCCTTTGAACGGCACGATAGTCAGCTTGATTGTGTCGAAAGTTGTTCCAAGCGGGTCCTGGAAGGTTAGTAAGTTAGAAAGTGTAATGTTCCTTCCCTTCTCAGTCTCCTGCGGCAAGTCTCGTTGCTGGCTGTCCCAAATCGTTGCTGTCCCAAAAAGGAAACGAAAGGTTGTTGACGAGTATTTACATTACATTCGAGTACCAGTAGTATTTACAATAGCGGTCTATCTACAAGCTGAGCAGTTGCTGGAATGTATGCTACAGAGTCTAGTCACTATGGTACAGTAGTTTGTATGAAATATTGGATAGCAGAGGTTTAGCGATAGGTTTACGAATAAGTGCACGCCTGAGTGTATGTCTGGTAGATTTTAGCTATATACGAAGTAAAGGTACACCTAACTCTCGAATTCATGCTCAATGCGAAGGGGAACAACAGCTGCGCGACCGAAATGCTCATAGAATTGCTGACAGTAGAACCCCGTGACGGCTTCCTCGAGCGTCGACATGTCTTCCGCAGACCACTCGCTTTGCTGCGCCAACTCGCGGATGGCGCGCGGCACATCCTTCCAATCCAGCATGAGCCGAGCCAAGCGAAGGCTGTACGGGTGACGATCCTGCACCGTCGAGGAAGCGAATCCGCGCTTGCTGTTATCCAGCGGAATCTCGAGCAGGCGAGGGCTGGGAAAGCATGCACGGCACGCTACACCACGATTCAGTCCGGACGCCCTGTGATCCAGCGAGAGTAACTCGAAGCGAAAACCCATCTCAGCCACGCTCCAGATAATCTCCCGCGCACGAGGAATCGTGATAGCGGGAACGTCACGAGGATCCACAGGAAGATGACGATGACCGTCAAGACCGCAGGCAGAGAGCGCCGGCTGCAGCACGCGCTCGATGTCATCTATACGCCGCTGCGTCTTCGTCGCCTTGCCGCTATGTGCCGCCACCCTCCCCGCCAGAACATCCCGCCATTGCTGCGAAGATAAGAGAAGACCGCCCTCGGCCGCAGATGTGTGGGAGATTCGATACGTCAAGGCATCCTTCATCAATTCGAAGTGGAAGAGACGTTGCTGACGCAGCGCGGGGTCCTCTGGCGACGCCAGCAACGCCGGCTCCGGGAAAACGTAGTAGGTGTCCCGATTGGAGCGCTGCGATAGCGGGTAGTGATTTCGATCTACTTGCTTCAGAGCGTTCTCCCAGGAAGGTATCGTTGGCGGCATTTCGGGTCGGTCCAGCGCAATGTATTTGTCGCGTCCGGCTGGAGGCTTTGGCCCCTGGTTTGTAGCTTTGTTGGATCTCGACGGGTTGCTAGCAGAGTCTGAAGAGACTTGAGTGTCGATTCACATGGAAAGATTCGTGGCACTTACAAGGTGTGTATCGATTGAGTCCGCCGCGGTGAGGAACATGCGTTGCGCGAGTATTGACACTGCTCGAGGCAGGCGCCGGGTGGGAAGCCACCAGATCAAAGGGATCTTCGTACCAGGGCTTGATCATCGAGTGTTTGTGGATGATCGCGATTTTGTGGGCCGTGTTGTTGTCTGCAGGGCTCACGGCGGTTTCCCGGGCGTGTGGATCGAGACAAACGAAAGCGGAGGGTTGCAGCGGCCGCACCAGCTCCAAAATGTTCTCCCGATCGAATCGTTTCGCCGGACGAAGGTACCAGTACGGCAAACCTGCCTTGTGGAGAAACTGCGCAACCCGCGCGTCGGCGGTAAACGCTCCGACGCAGGCCGCCAATTCTGGGCGGGAGCCGAATGGGGCCTCGATCTGGGGTTTGTACACTGCCATGTACTGCAGCATAGCGTCAAATTCCAGCCAGGTGAGTTGGAGATGGGTGACGGAAAGAACCAGCTGGTCGTAAGTGAGGGGGATGGTCTGTAGTCGTTCCAAGGCAGCGTCCAGAGAGACTGCCAACGTCCCCAGCGGCGGCGGTACTTTTCCCGCCGGCGTGACACCGACATACAGAGCATGTTCCATGCGCAGCTTTTCCACCACCTGCTCCAAGGCGGAGCGAAAGCCGTCATCGAGCCTGCCAAGACCGGGCGTGAGGGTAGAGTCGTCCGCGGGTTTCACAAAGTTTTTGGTGCTCGGGTCTTGCCATAGGATGCTGAGCTCGGGGGGACTTCCGGTTTTCGTGCGTACGCAGGGGAGATGACAGTATTCAGGGCTATATTGCTGCGGCCATCGAGTGAAGTCGTCGGGCCCGTAACGTAGATCCGCGCGGAGGAAAAGGTTGTGCTGGCGAGATGCTGGAAGAGTGGGCACATAATCGGCGTGTGTTGTGAGCAAGTAGTCGGTATCTTCAAAAGTGCAAAGTGCAGCGACACGGCCGTCGAATGGACCGAGGGCGGCTGAGTACAGACGAGTTAGTTCAATAGGGCTCAGAGCTTGCAACTCGACATACCGGATGTGTTTCTATTCGTCAGAAAGTCGATACCGACCGCCTGTCGGGAGCTGGCCATGATACGACTCGCGATCGCGGATTTTGAGGAGATTTCTTGGGATAAGTTGAGAGGTAGGGATATATCGACGGCCACGTCAGATGGTCTCGATGCCAGGATCAGAGACGTTGAAGATATTGAGGTGCTCTCGCGAGAGTGGACTTGAAGAAATCCAGGTTTGGTTGTAGAGACTTGTTTGGCAATCCCCTCTATCCTGCACAGCCTTCTCCCACTTGCCTTTTCTGAGTTTCTCTCCGTCCTCATCCTCTTCGTCTTTTCAAAGCTGGGGTTTCCGCTTTCCATTGTCTAGAGCTGACGCGACGTCGCTCATTGGCTGACGAGACGTCGCTTTGACCTCAACGCTTTGTTTTTGCCAAATATGGTCTCGACGAAATCTCACCGAGCGCTTTGACAATTGTTGTCGCAGCGGTATTTAAGCTGAGGCAGGTCGTCTGTGCCACCCACCCTTCATTCATTATGAGCGAATATCTCCCCCCTCAGGAAATTGAACGCCTACTTCACGAAATCATCGGTTTCTCGGACCAGAATCACTTCAGCAACGCCGAACTCGACGCATTCAGACGTTTGAATCATGAAACCGACTTACTCGTGGATCTCGCCAAAGATTTCAAGGATGTCGCTGGAAAGATCTTATCCGGCGAGCGCCCTCTCCTGCCTCAGACTATTGACAACGCGTTAGGTAAATATATTCGCATTGCAATCGACGCATCCCACTCAACGCGATCGCAGACTGGAAGCTCACCTTCTGCCGACAAACTCTCGAGGATGCAGCATTGCGTCTACCATCCACTGTCGGAGATGCTCCGCAGTTCGAGGATGAGATAGGTACGCCCTTTTCGGCCTTTTCATGATGATTACGCGGTATCTGAGATATCTCATGCAGGTGTCCCAAACCTGCGCCTCATGAGGGCCGAGTACCCCAAAAACTATCGCGCTGGGGAAGGAAGTGAGTTCGTTTCCATGCACGGCGATTGAGTACTCAAGCTTACTGCCTTATAGAGCATCATGCGCGCATGGTCATATTCCGTCACCCCAATCTCGAGCCCTTTCATAGGAAGTGGCGCATTCCTACCTCCGAGTCGCTCGAGTTTGAGCAATATCCCCCGTTTTACTCCGATTGGCAGCATTTCGAGACCTACGTCCCCAACTCGGGTGGATATCGCTCCGCCTCGGGTGTTCTCGATTTGGACGGGCATGGCCGCATCTTCATTCTCCGGCTGGCTGTACTCACTCGCTCTGAATGTCCCGGCATTGCGGAATGGGAGGCCAGGGCTGACCAGTCGGCAGATATACAGGCAACGCGCAAAGGTCTGTCATGACTCGCTCCATTTCATAATATACCACTCAATTCTGCGAACAGGAAATCCGTCACAGCCGGAGGACGCTTCATCGCCTCTTCCGCCGTCGTCTCCTCCCCCGCCGTCGTCTCCTTCTCCCCCGCCGTCGTCTCCTGCATCGCCTCCTCCGGCCGTATCGCGCAACGATGACGACGCCATCAAACGAGGGTCTTCACGCGAGGCGGCAGAATCACAGCCAGCAAAGAAGCAGCCGTCGGCTCCCGCTCCATCGCCTCCTACCGCCGTATCGGGCAACGACGACACAAGTACCGCGGTCAAGCGAAGGTCTTCGCACGAGGCGGCGGAATCACGACCAGCGAAGAAGCAGCGCACCCTCGCTCCCGCCCCCGAGCAGCCGCCACCTCGGGAGTCGTCAGTCGAGATTGTTGGCGATATCCACCCCACACCGCCCAGGCCGGCGAGGAGGAATCGAAACAATGCGCAACGGGGCACAGAGGCGCGACCAATTCTTGTTTCAGATGATTAATCTCTCCGGACTTCACGTATATCATGTTGCTTTTCTTATGGACTTTAACGTATATCATGTCGCTTGCTTCTTTATCTTGAATGTAATGCAATTTATGGACTAGATGGATATGATGTATTGAACGAAGTACGCTGCATACTAACACCCGACATCATCAGCAGATACCTCCCCGTCGCCGTCCTCAAGCTCTACGTGCTCAGCTGAAACAAGGGGCGGCAGAGACCAGTTGTAACGGAGCCAACGCCCCCACAACTTGTTGAGATTGTCTGCAAATGCTGTAAGTGAAGCAACGGAAATAGGGCACTTTGACTAACCCATCTTAAACTCGTTCCAAAGGTATGGCTCGAGGGTGTCCTGTCGTATACCGCCGCGCATCTGTCGACCGCTATGCGAGACCGCCGCTTCCGCCCAATTCATCTCGATCCGCTCCGCCGTTAAAATGCTGAGATTCCACATTGGCTCTGTCGACGGCTGGTGACCCTGGATAAAGAGCTTGGGTATGAGTCTATCCAAGACTGTTCTTCTCGTAAGTTTTTCCACAATACCTGGTAGGGTGGTAATGATTACTCACTCGACAAAGCTGATTTAGCGGCCACCCAAGGATCCGGATGGATGGGCATATACTTGACGACTGCACGGCATGTATTTTCGCGGTATTGGGCGGCGTGGACGGGGGATGGTACGAGCGAATCCCAAACGATATAATCAATAACAGAAGGAGAGAGATACATTGAGAGGGGGCCCGGTAGGATGGCTGCATGGGTAGGCAACAAGAACACTTATACCGGAAAGACAATAAACTAACATCATTTGCATTATAGCCGACGGATTGACAGACATTCTACGATCAGTTAATTCACTACTAATTCATTCTTCTTCTGAGTCGGGAACGAGAACAATTCCGCCGGCCTCCGTCCTCGGTTCAGGTTCAACGCGAGTCTTGAGGTATTTAGAAAGCATTGCGTATCCTGCACACGGAAAGTGAGCTAGAGGTAAAATCAGACGCAAATCTCATTCAATATCAATGGAGAAACGAACTGTTTGCGCATTCACTGCAGCGGCCCGGCGCGTAAAACGCCCTGAGAGCGCTGAAGACGCGCTCGATGGAAGCTATCTCCGTTTGCGCTGTGAACAAGAAATGATCAGACTGAAGATTCAAATGGAAATAAGTATGCAAATCTCACTGAGCGGCTGCAATTTCGGGTTGCCGTCGGGAAATGCGGCATTGTACGCCGTATTGAGGTCTTCGAGTACCGATTCTAGGGGAGTCATGTTGCTTGTGAGGGAGTTGGGATGAAGGGAAGATTCAAGTTCTGGTTGGCGACGATGTTCAAGAGCAAGGTATTTATGCGGCGAGAGGGTGGTGTTTTGATTTTTGTTTCTTCGTTTGGGTTACCTGGCGGCATTGTCTTCTCGTCTTGGTCATCTTCCTGTATTGTATCCAGTCGGTGGAGATCGAATTGAAGACACCCAGAAATTCGCTGTAATCTAATCTCTTGTTCTGAGCCAATGGAGAAATAGTGATCTTTGATCATCATTCTAAACGCTTATACCAATTAAACGTAAACACCAGGTCGCGCCCTCTCCCTTTCCTTTTGCTTTCCTTCTCGCTGAGCTGAAAAGCTATGGCTCCTCTGACGTGACGTCGAATTGCACCTTGTCTGACGCCTACGTCGACAGTGGTCGCATTCTCCTTGCTTCAAGGTCCGGTCCCGCCATCCCGACGTCGCTTGCGACTATCTGATGCCGATTTCTTCTTCAGTTGTCTAAAGCGATCGTGAACTCTTATTGTCTCGGTGGACGGTTTTGGAAGGGAACAAAGAACGGTACGCGAGTGATCGACATGTACTTAGTGTGCGTATGCTAACCTCATTTGTTTCAAGACATTCCTTGCCCATGCATTCCAAACCCGTCGACGACTCACAGTCCCAGCGCGCGAAGGCGGAGCAAACAGGCGACTCGAATCATCACTCAGCATCCAAGCCATCTTCTACGTGCGTGATATCGACGTGTCTTTCACTGTGATTCGAATTTATTCGTCCTACTCAGATTACACTTGGGCGAAAGACTCGTCTCCCAGTCTTCCGTTTACGATGCTGCACATTTTTTCTGTCGCTGCACCTACGACGTTGCATGCCAGTTTGCAACTCAGATATCAGCCCGCGGCTCATCCACAAACACGATCCAAGATCCTGGTGCTTCGCCCGCAGCGGCCGTACAAGAGGCGAGCACTTCTGGTGGGGAGACGGGGGTTGTGGCAGTTGCAGATGATGACGATGAGATGCCGGATCTGATTCCAGGGGAGAACTCTTCTGACGAAGAAGATGCCTAGATATCCTCCTACTCGTCCTATCCTATCATCGTAGCTATCTGGAATTTTCAACGCCGCGTCGTCAAAGATCGTCTCACCGAAATCAGTGTATCGCTTGTTCTTTCCAACAACATCATTTTCACGAAAGGAAGTCCCCGTCAACGCGTAGCAAAACAATAACGATCGCTTCTAGATTCGAATAACAAAAGAAAAACCCACACAATAAGCACGATCGGCGGAGGCGATACCGATGTATTCAAAACGAAGACTTGACGAAGACCAGGACGCACTTTTGCTCCGGAACTATGCCTCCTCGTCAGCGCAACCCCCCGCCCAAGCCCAAGCTCAAGAAAATGCCCAAACCTAGCCCAGTTGAAGCCTTACTCCGCGAAAGGGTTGGAGACCCAGACCAGGACGCCTTCGACACCGACCCTTGTGCACGTGGAGGCTTACATCGCTTGCAGCTGCTTGTCGGCGCAGATCGCGAGGAGGATACCTCTGTCTGGGTAGTCGTCTGCACTGGGATTGCCCGTCCCTGTCCTCTCCAACGCGGGCAGCCTTATCCACCTGCAGTAAGAAGGGAGTTGCAACAGCTGGCCGACGATTACCGAGCCTTCTATCCCGCCATTGAAAGTCTTGAAAAGCATCTGGCGAACGCGCAAGCATCTTACAACGAATTGGCCGGCAAAGACATCCCGGCTCTGCCTCGAGCCGTTGCGACGAAACTCAGTGCGTTTATTCGTTTATCTTTGATTTCTTCCGTTGAACTACCTGCAGGCAAGAAACTCGACTCTGTTCGCGATTTGCTTAGTCAGATGGATTACGGGGAACTGCCTGCCGATCCGTCCTCCCTTGGTAAGTGTCTGTTGTTTCCTGGAGGATCAGGCTCTTGATGCAGCTCAGGTCCGTTCAAGGGTACCCTCGCGCCTCGTCCCCGTGAGTTGCGGCTTTCATGCCAATCATTGAGCTGCAATCGACGCTTCATTAGAGAACAATGCGCGTCCGAGCAAAACAGGTAATCCTGATGCGTCTTCAATCTTATTAATCTGATTCTCTGACACTCAGCAGTAGCCACCAAGGCCAAGAAACGCTCCGTCCCGGCTACCATTACCGCGAAGAATCCAGGTGAGTTACATTATTCTCCGTCCTATCTTTCGCTGACTTCCATTTATCAGCGCCTAAAGAGAAGGAGGCTGTGATGCCTGGTCCCATCCCCAACGCCGCGAGTACGTAGTGTCAAAAGAAGCTGGTGAATCTGCTCATCGTATCGCATACAGGGCCTAAGGCTGCAGCCGCTGTTGGCACCCGTGCCATAGCATCTAACCCAGGTGAAGACGAAGCTGATGACATGGTCATCCTCTTGCCGACCTGTCGTCCTGGAGAAGAATACGTTCGAGGTAGCGAGGGTACGTTATTTCTACTTCGTTTTGACATGTTCGCTCACTAACCTTTCAATAGCCCGAGTCCTTCACGGAATGATTTTTTTCTGCGGTGGCGCCAATCCTCAAGAAGTTTATTTCGACGTGCCGAGGGCGTCTTGCTTCCAGTTTTCAAAATACAAACTTCCTGATCATTGCCAGCAAATGGACTACGAGCGTTACTCTGTTGCGAGGGACGAATACATACCCGCCGCGGACGACTGTAACATGAGTTTTGCCGGAGGATTTGTCATCTATCGAAAGGTCGGCCTACCAGAGGCGCAGTGCCCTGGTATTGACGCTCTGAAACAGAAGGCCGAGTCTATGCGGGTGCCAGGTTTGTCTATGTTCCCAGCCCCTGAATCCACCTGACGAGTTTCAGCGAATGGCGGCTCACAAGGCACAACTTCGTCTTCTGTCCGAAGATCATCGCGCGTCCAATCTCAAGATTTCCCCGGTAACTTGATATATACTTGCCCAGCGGAGAGCAGCCTAACCCGACCACCAGGACCCTCGCAACCGGTAGCATCTTCGTCTCAAGTCACACTGGTCGATAGCAGCGGTGAGTTATTTGCCTTTGATTCACACCGAGTCTGCGCTCATTCCGTGGTAGAATCTTCGAACAAAAAGAGGAAGATTGAGGATGGAGAGGGTATGCGCAAGAGGAGGAAGCCGTCTGAATCGTGAACTCGATAGACCATAAAGTTGATTGAAAGTACCGAAACTGTGGCGATACGTTTCGGAAGATACCCAGAAATTGGACACTGTTTTCATTCACATTATTGAATTACATATTATCATCTGAAATACTCTTCGCTCAATAATGCAACCAATGGACCTACAGTGAAGTTCAAGCGCTTAAGAGAGGCCGGAAAATAGAAAATTGTGAGGCGTGACAACTGTGTCACACTCGTTTCCGCACCACCACCAACTCGACGCTGGGCTCTGACGTGCCGTCGAGCTCAGCACACACGGCGACGAAGATGGAGGGAGTGTGACTAGGCGTCAGCATCGTCAACATTCCTTGAAAGCTCTTCAAGTCGGCCGATTCGATTGTCCTCCGCGCTTGAGCACGGTCAAAGCGACAACTCGTCATATAAAAGGTGGGGTGTCTCAATCCTTTTGCACCTTTGATTGCTTATCTTCTTTCTCAATGCCAGCCACTCGCCGCTCTCGCTCTTCTCGTCGTACTGTCGTCCCAGCGAACACCGATCCTTTGCGTCGTATCACCGATCCATACAAGCCGCCCGAGCAATGGCTTAGCCCTCCCGGACCTGGCGAAGAAATCGACGTTCCAGTTCCCCGCATCAGCGAAGAGGATATGAAAGTCGAGGAACCGGCCAGAATCTTGCACAATGCCAAGATATCGAAGCTCGAGAAGGCGAATGGTATGTTTCCGCTTTTGCCTAGATGTCTAAGACTTGTACTGAGATATCTTCAGCCTCTGCGCATTGCAAACTTGAGAAGATGAGTTGGGAGACGACAGATGCCAGGGCTTATAGTGAGTTGTGTGTTTGCTTGATAAATTATTCGCTCACACTGGCGTGCAGTAAAGGCGCGAGATCGGGCTGGGGATAAGTTGCGTGACTACACCCGGGAATGTAAGCTCTTACCCTGCTCTCAACATACCGCTTCACTGACAGCTTCTCGTAGTATGGGACTATCAAGACAAGTACGGGAAGTGGGTTCCCGACGCAGACAATGCTGCGTGGTTTCAGCGGAAGGGCATCCGAGAGGAAGCTCTGTTGGCGCTGAGGAAGCTGGCTGGTGAGAACATGCTCCTCTCCAGGTTTCTACTTTCCCTGACCGTCAGTATCGCAGTGACCACTCAGGCTCAATCCGACTTCATCAAGTATTTCGCGAAGGGTCAGTAACAGTCATTTCATACCTGAGCGCCAGCTTATACTCAGTCGCATCTCAGCTGATGCATTTCGGGAAGACTTCGGCCATAACTTCTATCACGACGACGGGCTGGACGATTATTTGAAGCAGGTGGAGCATCGGTTGCAGTGCGCTCGGTCGCTGGACGAGATGTTCGCTGGGGACTCGACCAAGATGGCTGAGTATGCATGTCAACCTGTGGTTTTTGAATGCTTTATGCCGTTTTCTTATCCAATGTACGGTCTGGAAGATGCATTCAAAGCGAAAGGTGGGTTTTTTCTCGTTATGGAGCTTCCGATTCGTCATGCTTAACAACATCTGGCAGCGCGTGAATTGGTTTGTGAGCTTTACGGGCGCCGCATCGAGTCTTCTCCTCGCTCCGACATGGTTTCGACCTTCCGTTTGACCAACCGCCATGCTGAAGACCCAGACCGCCGTTTGCAGGAGTATTATAGGCGTAAGTGGTTCTCGCTAGATTGTATCTCATCCTCGGACTGAATGTCGTGATACTCAGTGCGGTACGTTGCCTTCGAGGTGCAGGCATGGAATACCAGCCACCTCTCTTGTGAACAAGACGACTTCGAAGAATATCGAGACTTTCCATGGGAGGAGCCGCGGCCGCTGTGGTAGTTCAATGGACACAATAGCTATCGTTTATTCATCTGTCCGTTCCGTATCATACATAGCTACCCGTGTTGTCCGTCAATTACGACTCTATTTTTTTCATTCCTGTAATTCTGCGATGAGAAAAACCGAGCAAAAAAGCGGGATCAGTCACAGTGAGTCACATCACTTCGCCCTCCCTCCTTCTCACTCCTCCACCGACAGCGACGGCGCCGCCAACGATATGGCCGCCGTGCAGCGGACACACGATCTCTGGCTTGACGCGGAAGTCGCCCTCGAAGCTTGACTTGACGTCGGCTCGTAGCCCTACATCCAGCTAGATTTCTTATAGGTTGTATGGGAGGTGAGCAACCGTTCTTGTCCCAGTCATCAACACTCTAACACCCTTCGTTCTTCGTCGCAGACTTGGCCCAGCAGTTTCGTCCCTCAATTCTCGGCTTCATGAGCTGCTGTGGCGACAAAACGGCATCAAAGCGTCCACCCCATAACGGGTATGCAAAGCAGGCACCCCATAATAGGTATGCCGCCCGCTTTGTGCGCTACTATATATCCCGTTGCTCATTGTTCCACCCTCTCTCTGCCTCTTTCTCTTAACTTCTACCATGGCTAAACGCAAATCCGCTACCGCCACTGACACGGACGAACGTCCACTTTCAAAAGCACAGTCGACCTACATCGAGAAACAGTACTACGCGACCCTACTGGAGAAGATCTCCGCCCTCGACATGAAGGACGTGAATGCGTGGATCGATTCTGTCACCTCCGACATCCTTGCCTCCGACATCTTCTCCGACGTTCGCGCTGCTAGCAGTCCAAGCGGCGATGAGCAAGCAACTCTTGACGCGTCGGGGCAGCTTCTCTTGCCCCCGTCCCACTGGATCCAGTTCATCAAGAAGAAATTCCACAACCTGAAGAACAGAAAGGATGCGATGGACATGGCCCGCGCACACAAACGCGGGACAAGCGACGCTGACGACGCTGACGACGGCGCCCAACAGTCGCTCAGCTACTTCCTCCGCTCCAAATTTGGCGGGCGGAAGCTCTACGAGAAGGAGAACGGCACATTGATTGAAACCGCTATCAAGAAGAGGATGGCGGCGTCGGGTGCGGGCCATATTGCCTGCTACCAGCCGTGTCTGAGCGAGCTATGGGACGCACTTGGTGACGATGAGCGTGCGGACTACGAGCAGCGAGCTCATGACTTGGTCAACGATGTCGACGGAAATCTGGCTGGCTTGTCCGACTTCCTGCTTGCGGAATTCACGAAGTTATGCCACAACCCGATGTTAGGTGGACGTGTGGAAGCAACGGTGTTTCTTGCCGCTCGCGACACCAAGGGAGCCCTCAACACATGGGAGTACGTGGCCCATTCTTGACATTAAATTGCGCTCATCTTCGTCAGGGTCCAAGCCCATGGCGCGGGTAACATAAAGAACTTTTCCGAACACAACCCAGTGCTGTGGAAAGAGCTGGTGAAGGGTTTTCAGGACTGGGCGAACGAGGCGATACCAGGTACAAATTTCCTTCCACACATTTCCAAGCCTGATCCTCGTCTTGCAGCTCCACGTCCCGTCGCAAAGGAGACCGAGTTCGAGCGGAATGAAGATGGAGTGCCCATCTTCCCTCGGCTGGATCTAGAGGCAACGCTGCCGCTGGTGACAAGGTCACTTGTAGCCGAATATCTGACCGAGCTATACAGTGCGTCAGTTTCCCTGTACGCCGCCGCCGCAATCTGACTTTTCTGCAGCTCACTCCCACCCAAATGAGACGGCGATCCCATGGGGCAAGCTCCAGTATACGCTGGGCAATGCGCACGTCGTTCTGCAGGACCCACAGTCAATGGCCAAGCTCAATGACGTGAACGAGCTGGCGCAGGTGCTGATGGATCTCGCCAAGGCGGGAAAGGTGCTGGGGCTCTTCACGCGACGGGTGAGAGGCGGATCCTGTTGTTATCTTTATCAATGCTCACAATCATTCAATGCAGGGGTCAGAAGCATCGGATGACGAATCGACGGACGACGAGGCTGAGGTCGGATGATTCTTTTCATGCACCGTCGATACTGATACATCTCTACCTAGAATGGGCCGGGACCCAGCAAGAAGAAAAAGTCGGTGGGAGGATCCAAGAAGGACGGCGAGAAGGACGGCGAGAAGGGCGGGGAGAAGGGTGACGAGGAGCAGAAGAAAAAGTCGGCAGAAGGCTCCAAGAAGGGCGGCGAGAAAGGCGGGAAGAGCGGTGACGAGGAAGATGGCGCGAAGAAGAAAAAGTCGACAGCAGGCGGCGAGAAAGGCGGGAAGGGTGGTGACGAGGAAGATGGCGCGAAGGATGACGAGGAAGATGTTGTGAATAGCGATGAGAAGGATGGAGAGAAAGGCGGAAGGAAAGCGGTAAGTGGCATACAATTTCGGCGTTGATGATACACACAAGCTTATCTTTCTCATAATAGCCCAAGGGTCAGAAGCAGGGCACTAACGGGGCCAAGCGTGGCAGGAGTACGGGGGGTAAGCAGAGGGGAGGAAAGGTCGGTGGAGGTCGAGTTGTCGATACCGGCGGAGATGGAGGTGCAGGAGGGCCGGGTGACAACGAGGGAGCTGATGACGGAGCTAGCAACGGCGACGATGCAGATGACGCGGGAGCTGGCAAAGCTCGTCGTGGGCGCCCAGCAAAGGTTAGCGAGGCCGTTTGGTCGTTTCTTCGATGCTGACCATACACACAGACACAAGAGAACCGCAAAGGAGCTGGAAAAAAGCGTAGCGTTCACGATGTTGACCAGGTGTGTACTCAAGTACTCGGAGCCATATGTCGCTGACAGACACCAGGAACCCGAAGAGAACGGACCGAGCAAACGTCCCAGGCGCGAACCGAAGCCGCGCACAGACTTTAATGCATCTGTAGCAATACCTTCTCTGCCAAAGGGTGAGCGCCGCAAGAAGTGGGCTTATTTCGATCTAAACGGTAACGAGGTGCCGAGCTCAGACGATTGAATGGCGATTCGCTAGAACGATTTTTCTCCACTTATGTATAACGGACTACTTATGCACAGTTCTCTCATGTATTCCCTTATGCACGGTTCTCTAATGTATTCCTTTCATATATGTAATCCTTAGAAACCTGCAGGTCAACTAGCCCGGATGGATGAACGACTGAATGACCGCCAACTCGTTTTGCAAAATTCGCCTAAAAGGGTAGAGCCGCAAAAGGAAATGCCGCCGTGATGTCACATGTCACACCTCTCTCTCTCTCTTTCTCCCACTTCCTCGACCCAACCTCGACCACCGCGTCGTTGAGCGCCTTCGACGTGAGCTGTCCCCCGATGTAAGTCCTCTACTCTAGTTCCGCTGTACACTTAACCAGGTCTTACCTTAGACAACCCATCGCGGTGGCACGAATGCCACTGCTCCCATCGTGGATTCACGAAGCTGACGCAGACGTCGCTTGAATGTGTTGCGAAGAACTGACGATGAAGTCGTTCATTTCTCGTCGTGTTTCATGTGAGTCTCGGTTTTCACTGTCGCTTGCTTTCTCGGTTTTGAAAGCATATTTTTAGCGGAACTGAACCACGCGAATGCGCGTTCGTTTTGTGATCTTCGCACTGTGTTGACCTCATTATTAGTGACAGATAGATAATACACCTGTAGCGAACAGACGGCGGGTTCCAGCGAGGGATGGGCTTGAGCGGGTGGCGGGCTTGAGCGGTTGGTTAGCTCGAGCGGTTGGGTGGCTCGAGCAGTTGCTTAGCTCGAGCAGTTGGGTGGCTCGAGCAATTGGTTAGCTCGAGCAGTTGGTCAGCTCGAGCAGTTGGTTAGCTCGAGCGGTTGGGTGGCTCGAGCAGTTGGTTAGCTCGAGCAGTTGGGTGGCTCGAGCAGTTGGTTAGCTCGAGCGGTTGGGTGGCTCGAGGTGTTGGTTAGCTCGAGCGGGAGTTGGCTCGAGTTGTAGATTGGCTCGAGCGGACGGGTGGCTCGAGCTGTAGGTGGTCTCGAGCGGGATTACGCTCGAGCGAAGGTCGTATATAGGGTAGTACTATCAAATACAATATTTTTTATTCTATGTGTGGCTCGAGCCACCGCTCGAGCGGCTCGAGAGGGTCGGGCGTTGAGACGCCCGAATCTCGAGCGAGGCTCCCGGGGCGACAGGGCATCTTTTGCCAGCATACTTTTGCTTTTGATTGAGCGACTCTCAGAGGCTGAAGTGGCCACTGGCGCCATCAATGTAAGCTTGCGAAACAAACCCTCACAAAGGTCAAGCTCCCGCCTGGGAGAGGCCATAGTCATTATTATTAAAATGACATAGTTTCCCAGTGTTTAACTTTAGTTTACGGCCGACCGTAAACATGTAATTGAAGCTTCAACTTAATTTACATTCGAGCATTCATGCCTACAGCAGCCTACTACACCGAAGAGTGGTCTTCGGTCAACATCAAAATATACACATGGCCGGGGGCCAAACACATACAGCTCAAGTCATAGAATATCGTTCGAAAGATGAGGAATAGGATTGTCGTTTGAATTCGCTGTTTACAACTCTTCCTCGCCACTGGCTTCGTGGCTCTCGCGTTTTCCGGGACGATTACTCTCCAGCTCTATCATCCGGGAGTTGTCCGCTTCGTCGAGTCCCCAGTCCCTGTCGACGGAAGTATGCAGCGGGTAGTGCTTCATTCCGAGGCTACAAAGCAGACCCAATCCAGCGATTCCCGTCGTGACCCACCACACGATTTTGAGCGAGTCAGCAAAAGCGTTTCTCACTTGCGTTTTGAGCGGCTCTTCAAGCGTGCGAATCAGAGGAATAGCGGCGTATGCGATTTCGACACCTCCCGGGAACTGGGCAGCAAACTCGGCGGGCAGTCGCTTGTGGAGCTGATTTTGAAGAACGGTTCCTCCAACGGTGACGCCCCAAACCTAAGCAAAGGTCGATCATCGCCACCACAATAGAAGAGAACCAGGTGACTCACCAGAGAAAAGTTACGGAGGAAGACGAAAAACGCGAGTGCATGAGCGTTCTTAGTGACGCTAACGGGAGCGAGGACGGGGAAGTACGATCCCAATATAAGTGTGCCCATTCCGATGGCCGCAATAATCGAGTAGCCGATCGCTTTCCCCCGGCCAGTGTCTGCGTCGAGGGTTCCAAGCAGAGCGATGCCGACGACTATCCAGATCCATCCAATCCAAAGAGGAACCCGATACGAGTGGGTCTTCTGGATCACAATGCCCGCAAAGAGGCCCACGGGAGCGGTGATGAAGGCGACTCCAAGACCGTCCACGCCGGCTGCGGTGGGCGAAACATTGTAGCAGGCTTGAAAGTACACTTGAAGGTAGTCTATCCGCGCAGTGAGTCTCATCAATGACGAGAGTCAAAGTTGAACCAAGCGTACAAATGATCGTGATGAGAATCATCGAAGTAAAGAACGTCTGGGCGTATCCGCTCAACCCGGTGCGCGTCGACATGACATCGAAGGGAACCTGTGGAAGCGTTGTTAACATTGATTGGAGTGAACATGCATAGCGATTTACCATGGGATGAGCCGCAAATCGAGCCTCGTAGATGAGAAAAACGGCTAGACCACACAGACCCACAATCAGAGGGACGAGTATGTTGGCTGACCCCCAGGAGAATTGGATGCCACCCCAAGTCAGAGCGAGAACAGTGGACGTGGTCGCTCCAACGACAAGGATATTTCCACTGCAGCCGAATGAGTATGAGACAGTGAGATGGACTGGGAAAGGAAAGGAACCTACATGTAATCGATCCGCTGAAGTTTCTCTCTCAGAGTTCCCGGGGGAGTTCGCAAACGAAGAAAAGCGACAACAAGAACAGCGGCCAGACCACAAATCGGAACGTTGAGATCTGAATACCGTCAGACGTGGATGGCAACATTGATCTGAAGAACATACAGAAGATCCATCTCCATTGCCCTGTCGCCGCCAGGCTACCGCCTACGATGGGAGAGATTCCGCAACCGACCGAATACGCTCTGGATACGCAGATGTTCAAGCTTTGGACGAAGAGACACAAAGGACCCACTGACAGCGTAATCAACCCATTGAAAGACCCTCGCTCGCGAAGCGGAACGAGGTCTGCCACAACGATTTGGCTCAAAGAGATAATTCCACCGCCCCCAAGACCTTGAATAGCTGTTGAAGAGTCAGAATCAAAACACCGGTTTATTATTCACACAAACATACTTCGACCAGCGATCAGAGTGTTCATGCTCTTAGCCGCTCCGCACACCACGCTTCCAACCGCGAAGAGCGCCAAAGAACCGAGTAAGACAGGCCGTCGTCCGAATAACTGCCCTCAATTTTAGTCGAGTCCACTCGGGTGTGAATGAGTGTACCTGCGCGAGACCCCCGGAAAACGGAAGCAGGGCCGTCGCTCCGAGTGCGTATGCGGACCCGACCCACATAAATTGCGATCCGTGCAAGTCGTCCACAATGGTGGGAAGGGCAGCAGAGATGACTCCCTAGGCAAAGTCAGTGACAAGCTAAATGTCGTGGCGAGCTCACCATTTCAAGGGCAGTAATGAAACCACAAACACAAAGTGAGAGGAAAATAAGCCAGAAACGCATGTCTCGAGGAGGACGGTCATCCTCGCTTGGTACGACGGCAGGGACTGGTTTAGTGGACATGTTGCGAAGGGAGGGATGGGGGAACGATGGACAGGATTCTTGCCTCGTTCTATGTGGACCCTAGGTCGACAGTATCATTATGATCGAAGTTTATTCATATCTTCCGACTTCGGAATCTGTCTACATTCAGCGAGGCGTGCGAAGTGTGGAGCCCGTGGAAGGCAGAAGGTCTGCGGCGTTTCTCAGCGCCAAACCACGCCAATGAACGGATGGTGTTCAAATTAACTGTTGGCGACTTCCCGGTCCTCAACACCACTGATCGGGAGTGAAACATGGAACGGAAAAAAGGATCTCCGTGCATATCATGGTTGTTTCTAATTGTGACTTGACATAGGCCGGCGGCCAGGCTGAAGACGCGGTGTTTTGCTTCCATGGAACGCACCAAGAATATACCAAGCATCATGTCGTTCGAATTAGGACATTCTACATAGCCGAGCGGTCGCTTGCCATTCTCACCCAGACACCGCCCTGTAGGAAAGATTGCTTTCAGGTAGTCTGAGATAGATAGCGAACGACGCGCAGACCTTGAAATGCAGACTAAGATGGCTATCGAGCCAAACCTTTTCACGATCGTTCCAAGGAGGCATGAAGTCGGGCGGTGTGGCATCAGAATCCAAAGCTATCTCGGAAAATGTCTGAAATAATCTAACAAGAAAGAAAGCGGCCTCGTCGTAGGCAACCTGTGTGTTAAATGCCTCAGCATCGCAAAAGAGCTCGTCAATTTCGAGCGGATACCTGAGAACCCATGCACATTCGCGGCCCAGCGATAAAAGGAAGAAAGATGTAAGGATTTGGAACAAGATACTTGTGATATCGCTCGTCAAGAAAGCGATCCGGGTCATAGTCAGCGGCTGTCAGATGTAAGTAAGCACTCAAGTAGGATTTATTGGATGGTTTCACCGTCGGGGCCCCACAGATCCGTTCTACGTTGCATCAAAAAGACGGAAAATGCACACCTGTTTCAAGTCAGCAAATCAAGTCGCCGTAGAGATATGTACGCACTCTGTGCCAGCAGGAATATGAAATGGTCTCGGGTCGGGGGAAACAGGAGCCCACAAAACATCTTGTGTAGACGTTCGGAAGTTGATTGGACTAAAAACGAACAAATAAATTTGAATACACGAAAACGAAGATCGGTACCGACATAGGTGGCCAAAGCCTTAGCGACTCGCATAATACGGCATGCAAATATTTCAATGCTCGCAAATCCTTGACTGTCGGCACTTGGGTGCCCAAGGATTCGGATATCTCGTGCCGGAGTCGTGCAACAATCGATGGATTCTGCGTGAGCGCATATATCGTTGATGTAAGTAAACAGGTATTCTATGGAGGTTGTTAGTACGGCGCTTCGATGGGCTGCGAATAGAAGCAAACAGCATCTCGTCCTGCTATGAGCATCGTTACGGTCCAATCAAGGAGGGTTTGTACATCTGGAGTGGATTCATCTCCCTATCAGAACTTGATATCGCAGTCAAGAGCTCAATTTGACACACCCTCAGACTGTTCTACCATATAATCAAGGAGCGTGCGGTCGGCCACCTTCCCTTCCATGCTTCGAATGCGTTTGCGGTCGAGTGCTTTTCGCACGATCGGCTCCATGAAGTGATAGACCGGTGATAAAGACTGTTTCACTTTGTCGCCTCCCAACTCGAACATTGGCCAGAATGGACCATAACGAATCCGGATTGACGTTTGGAAACTACCAGCAGCAAACCCCTCCAAAAAGAGCTCCGATTGAGACTTTGAGGACACATTAACGCCGGAAGCCCAAGGGTATGGCAAGCTATCCGAAAGCGCGTTGATATCATACCCGAATAGAAAGTTGGCGGTGCAATCAAGTGTATAGCGGGAAGCAAAATCCTAACAGTGTGAGTGTTGAGTCGCAGAGGGGAACTGGGACTCTACCTGAAAATCAACAGCGTATCCAGACTGCACTCTGGCAAACAGGACATCTACAGCACGATCCGCATAGTGGGTGTATATCCGGAAATCCGAGATACGTTCCTTCGTCAAGAACCGCCGGCATAGTCCGCGATGAAATCTGCGATTTGGATCAACACGAACTCTCAGAACGGAATGAAAGAGTCGCAGACTTCCACATATCACCTGGCGTTTACGATATCAGGTATCAAAAATCAGCCAAAAGTGAAGCAGATGTACCGTCGACATTGAAGATACCGGTCCCGAAGAGCGACTGGAACTGTCCCCGGAGCCGCGTTCCTGATTGGAATAAGCTAGCGCCAACGATCCTATTGAACTACTCGATAGCATACCTTTCTCAAATGCCATGAAGTCCGTCGTCAGCATGCTCTGGGATTCATTGAGTTCGAAGTTTGTTTGCGAAGACGGTGTCTACCTTGATATGCTCAGGCTCAGTGGTGAAAATCTGTCCGGCATTTTTAGAATATACTTCATATCCGGGACACAGATCACGTACCCTATTCTCAAACAGAATCCTGATGTTGACCACAGGACCATACATGTTGCTCCATAACGCCAGATGATCACCTTGGCCCCGATAAGATTAACATGAGACGTCGGAGAGCGAATGGCGCACCGAAATAGCCTCTTTCGAAGTTATTTCTTATAGCGAGTACTGTATCGAGACCGCCGATGCTTCGATCCAAAATGCGAGGAGGAAGACGAGCATTCGATTGAACAGCTTTCCGTCTATCCCTGTAGTCCTTACACTGCACCAGAAGAACAAGAGAGAGAGCCAGAGATGGAAGTAACGACAGGGAGAAAAGAAAGCCAGCGTGTATATCTGGTACGGCGCCAGTGAAGAGGGCTGTGCTCACAAGCCATACACAGAGCAGCACCAGGACAAAGGACCGGCCCAGAGCGACGCAAATCGAGTCCACGACTCGGACGACGAGATTCAAGAGCATTTCGTCGAGGGTGGCGAGCAGAGGCAAAGTCGTCAAGCAAAGTGACACGCAGTGACGGGCTCTGGCGAGTGGCTATCTTTGTCTCTGAATTCGTCATGTCGTTCCCATGTATCGGCCCTTGATTGGATCGTTCATAGCCAAAGTGAGATTCCGAAGCTTGTCTGTCAGGGTGGCGATAGGACAGACGAGGTGATGACTCAGAATCTTTATTTGGCATGAGCTTCGCCTTATTTGGCTCAGGGCTGTAATGCTGGCACTTGGTTACAGTCTCCGACCTTCCATTCGACCTGTTCCTGGTCCAGCGCATCTTCCGTCGTTGGATCTTCTCCCGTCATTGAATGCACTCATCGCGGGCCGTTTCTCACCCTTCTTTGGTCTCTGGACCCCAAGGCTCTAAGTAATTCCTGCGCGGCAGCTGAGCCAATCCACCAATCACTGTTGTCTGCGCATCTCCAGGCATCTCCTGACTGTATTGCAGAAAGAATGAACGGGATAGTATCAAGAGATGCCTGCTCCTCACCTACCACCAAACTCCGGAAAGCAGAGGCACGCCGTTTCTCCGTTGCAAAGAATAGGACCAGCTTTGTCCTTTTTGGGTCAGAACTTTGCCATCCATGTTTTGACTTCGGTCCGGTTCCGCGAGACCCCGATACGGTGAGATAAGACCTATTCAATCATTGAGAGGCACAGCTCTCATGTCCCGGTCTCAAGGCATCAACAGCAAAACGCCGCTATCACAATTTCATCCAGAGCATTGCATGTTTTGATTCGTAGGATCCCGCGCTATTTTCAGGCGGATGGGCACTATATGTATACGGAGCAACTCAGAGAAAGAGAGAGCAATCCTTGAGGTGAAGATGTCCCTCAATACCGCTCCAATCTTTGCCACGCGGTACATTTCCGGTTTGCATTCACCTGAATTGAACGACATACAAAATGACCAAAATATAGCTATATGTGTCTCGGCTCTCTTCTACGACCATCTGCTAACACTCGAAAGAGAAATACTCCTCGTTTGGCTCAACTCGTTGGCCGGGATGTGGAACCGCTTTGGCTTCATAGTCAATCGTTATCTGACAGAGGCCGTAGCCATCTATGTCGGTTACTGTGAGTTCTTCCGAATTTTGATCGCGCCACAGGGAGCTAACCAGTATATCAAGTATACAGTGGTGTGGGCCAAGGCATAACCAATGAGGTGATCGAATCTGCGCATGAAGCTTTCGATGAGCTGATGTTTTGGATTTTCTCCCTCAGAAGTAATTGTTCGCCGTTTGCCCTTGTTGATGGCTCATAGAAGATTAGCTGCCAGGCTTCAGTTTGGATATTTACCATCTGTAATTCGCTTTTCATTGCAGTCTCATACTGTGCGTGCCAGCCATTTTTCTTGCACTTGCAACTCACTCCTCGAGCAGTTCTTATAATGTGGCGGGTGTACACATTGTGGGATCGACGTCCATTCATCAAGTGGATTCTCCTCGGTGTCTTCTTCGTTTCGATGATCATAGCGGTTGTATTCGGAATATTATGCGCCATTCAAATGCAAGGTGAACGGTCGACACCAGATTTCGCAGATTTTTCTCACCTGACCGCATCGAGCAGCCTCGGTGTCATCCAATCCGGTCATTCGCATGTGCACACTCACCCAAAAACCGTGGGGGTTGAAATACACCCTGGCTGCTTTGACGGGCTTCGATCTTTTCATTATAGTGATGAGCATTATCAACGCATTGGACAAACCACACAAAAGACAGGCGGATGTAATGACCTCCCTTCAACACGATGGCGCCCGGATGTTTGTGGTGAGTATCGCGCAACTTTGTTCCGGCGCGCAATATCTCACACACATAATACATTGTAGTGCATATTCGGCAAGGATTTCGCACCGAATCTTCTTCAGCGACGTCTAATGGCATCTTTCCCCGTAGTTCTTCGACTAATCAGCCTGATTATAGCCATTGTCGGAAACGTGCGTACATCGTATGCCAGAGATTTTTCGTTTAAACAACGTTAATTTGCGCTTGTAGGAAACCAATTTTTTCGGCGCTATACTGTGAGCACCCGGATTCATCCAGACCGCAATTTGTTTCATCTTCTGATCCCTGTACAAGAATAAGCTGGTCCATGTGCTCCATTGCCAGTTCCCGGATCCAACTTCGCGTGGAGAGTCTCCGTTTCTATCGCCTCACAACACCGCTATTCCTCGAGACGCATGATCATGAAAGCCGTTGGGAGCTCGATGCCTTTTAATTATACTCTCCCGTGTACATGCACATATTAGCACTAATAATTCACTTGGCCGACGCACATAACCCACAAAACTCCCTGATCCCTGGGGTACAGTCCCACCTTATCCGCGATCTCTGTGAATATGTCGGCGCTTGCGTGTGGATGTCCATCATCATTGGACGCTTCTGGTGATAATCATACTAGCGCGCATTCCGGTTTCAACTGGCCCGCCCCGAAAGGCTGGTAATCTCCACGTATCATTCAAGCCTATGGCGCCATAGTTCACTGGCTATCTTTAAAAACAAAGACTCGTCGTGTGTTTTCAGCGCTTGACGTCGTCAGATGACAGCCCATTTCGCCACGAATCTCCCGTGAAAAACGACGGGCGCCGGTCGCGAGGTACGGGAGGTCGAACTCCTCTGAAACCGGTCGACGTAGTTCGAACTCCCAAAGTCTGACCGACAAACTAACATTAATATTCAGCCACGGCGAACAGCGTCGGGCCCGAGTCATCTTAACCACGCTGACCACATAGCCTTGGAATGACATATTAGGACCGGAGTACTTCACGTATCGGCAGAATCAGCTCAGCGCTGTCCTCGAGTGGGATGTACGGCACTCACGATACTTGCATGGGTTCAAGTGACGTCTATAAACTTGTTCGCCTTTCTCTTCACTCAAATCAATCGGGCAGGGGTAAATTGACGCGGCAGACGTTTGACTGACGCGTCACTGACGCGCCGCATTTGGACATTGACGCGCGACGCGCTGATCTCTTCACCGAACTGACGCGGGCAGCTTGAACGTCGCGCAAAGCAACTTTTCGAAATGAACTACCCTTCTTGAACCTTAAAAAAATTTCATTCAAGGACGAAGTTCGTCAATCCTGTGCTGTTTCCAGCCTGTTGATGACATTGAGCTTGAACAAGTACCTTTTTTTCTTTTGTGCACGGTAGGTCCTCATTGGTTCAATAGTTGTATTTCGTCGAGGTCGACGTCGAGTTGAATGCATAGAGATTAGTCCCTCGTGGTTAATTTGAGTTGTGGTTCACTTTTGAAGCAGGACTCCACCAAACCATGTTCAAGTCGGCAATCAAAATACATTGTTGTCAGCGTTCAAAGAAAAAGCAGAACAATGAGGTAAACTATCCTTTCCCACCGAAAGAATGTGCTTAGAAATACTCAAGAGATACCCCAGGAAGATGCTGAAAATTTTTAGGAGTAAAACACTGAGGTTTAGTGGCTGTCAGACTCGATGCCTTCAATACTAATGATTTACTATTATGCGAATAACTTGCCCGAAAACCCAAGATCAACTAGTTTCCTTTCGTTCCCTGGTTTGCATCTAGTATCCAAGTGTACTGAACAAAAAATCTCGAGATTGTTTTTGCAGTGTTCGAGCGCGTCACTTTAGCTTGCAGCTCTTGGGGGCGGTGCGATCTTGACGCGCAGTTATAAGCCGGCTTCTAATGGAGTTGACGTTGGAAGGTACTATCATTGACGTTGAAGAAAATTCCCATTGACGCGGCGCGCGCCGAGACTGACGCGCCGACGCGTCGACACAAAAGTTTTGACGCGGCAACTTGACGATTCGGCGCGCAACCTTGACGCGACCAAGCCATTGACGCGGCATCACTGACATGTGATTGACGCGTCTCGACGTTCCAAGTAATTTTGGGCAAGAGTTCTCCGCACAACATCGATTACCAACAACAAATATGAGTGTGCAAAACTATAGATATAGACCTTCACAAGTCCTCCATACCATAGGTAAGCAAAATTTGATTGTTGACGGAGAGTTTGAAAAGTCACAAGAAAATTGAAGAAATGTGACTGAGTCGGACTGACGCGAACTGACGCGCGCGCGTCAAAACGTCAGTGCCGCGTCAAAATCCCTTTGCCCAAATCAATCTATCTCATCTACTCTCCAAACCAATGAATTCTTTGATGGTGATTGCGCCCATATTTGCAGTCTCTCCTAGGTAGACACGATATGTGGCAAGCTCGGTGCCCTCACTACATACTAGTAGTACATTGTATTTGAATGGACAACAAACTGCACCTTGTAGCTGTCTCTTTACCCTCAGGCCGTGCTTCATCAGAAATAACTGAAATGATAACCATTCAGGTACCGCGGCAGACGTGCGCCAAATCCAGACATCATTCGTGCGGGATAGCTGCAAGGTAGCTGTCACATTTGCTTGAAATTTGAAGAGTGGCCTGGCTGGATTCAAGTAGGTAGTATCTTATACGTAAATTGTTTCATGATCAGCAGCTTGGCAAACAGCGAACTTCCTCTCTAACCTTCACTCCCAGCCCCATAAAAAATCAAATGCAACGGTGTAAAGTCCGAGATCGCCGAGCGACAACCCGATCAGGTGCTCAATGTTCCATGTTTTCATTTCCGAGTTCGCTTTTTTCCTGTCCATGGAAACGGTAAGAATACAAAGTCCAGAGGATGTCAATGTAGGATCTAGCTACAGCCTTGGTGCGATATAGGCTAATTAAGCTGCTTCAAAATTGTTTGGCGCGGGGTCAGAATTTGGTCAGAATTCTAAGGTGTAATCTGGGGATTGTGTGGATTTGTTCAATGCTGAGAGATTTCACTCTCAGATGAGTCAAGCCTCTTGAGGTCCGGTTTGTAAATTCTCTTCTTTTAAGTCGACGGTAAGTTAGACTTCACGGGCATCCTGAAGCTCTGAACAAATTCGGTCCCCCGGATCTTTCAAATCATATTAATATTATCATTGGTAGCCTAAAAATCACGGCACCCTCGAGCTGATTAGTTTCAAGTCGAATAATTCAAATTGAAGGCTCGGGAGAGGCAGAGGTGGAGAACGCAACAAGTTCAACCTTGATGGAGATCTTGCTGTGTGCGAGAATCAACACCGAATTTGCCAGGTGACAGTAAATACACAGTACACAACTAAAAGTAGACCTCTACCCCAGCGTATTTTCGATGCCATACGCATACCTCGTATCTCCAATCCGATTGCTGTTGGTCACTGCTCGCACAGGTACATGTTGTTGTTGGACAGTTGAACAGCTCGTCATCAACATGATGTCAACTCCGAGATCGCCCAACCGACAGTCCGGTCAGGTGCTCGATGTTCAACTTTCCGATTTCCATTTGTTTTTACTGCAGTTAGTGCGCGAATATGGCTCCCCCCGGAGAAAGGTTATATAGTACTGGTATATGTGTGGGCACAAAGCAGTTTTATTCGCCCGGAACCTAGAGGAAAGAGGAAAATTAACTCGCACGTGATTTATGGTTGAAATGCCGGCATCATTTCCAATCCTGTTCACGGGAACGGGAACGGAGAAGGCACCGTGCGCGTGAATATTATAAACCTGACAGTGCCTCAAGGCTGTACTCCCCTCCGTCATAAGTATATCGCGTTCCTCTCCGCAGCCACCTACCCACCCGCCTCCCCGCCTCCCTTGCAATGTCAGCCCCAGGCGGTCAACCAGGAACCTTCAAGAGCAACATCTACCGTGAGTACCCTTCCGTCTTTGCTTCTCCACGCTGACATTTATTCATAATTTCACCACCCAATCCTTCGTATTTTCACCTATCTTCCCATCCCGAAACACACCTCGCGCACACAGAATACGCCCTCATCGGCTCGGTAGTTGTCCTCTCCATCTTTACCCTGGTCATATGCGTGTACGCTCGCCGACACCAGCGGAATAATCCCCACCTTCGGCTGTTCGGTGGCGGCGGAGTCGACATTGAGAACAAGCCGCGTATCTACGACACGTATCTTTATTCCGATAAAGATGGAGATGGGGAAGAGGAGGCAGAGGCGGAGCGGTGGAATGATATTATGGTACGCTCTCCTCTCCTTTCACCAAGCTCGGCAGATTGATCCTCTCAATCCTGCCCATCCAGCCCGTATCGTTCCATCCCATTATGATTCACCCACCACCCGAACCAACCCCAGCGAAATCAAACTCCCCTCCTCCAACTCCACTCACGTCCTCCTCATCGACAGTGTTATTGCTGATCGCGATGCCGTCGCCTAAACTCCACCATACCCACGAATTGGCAGACGACGACGAGCACCCTATCCCGCCTGTCGAATTTGGCACCAGAGAGGTCGAAATCTCTTCGGGCGTCCAAATCGCACATTGACGAACGATTTCATGTTATTATGTCTCGAAGAAAAGCATCGTAAAATATTGTAGTTCTAGTCGGAGATTCGGGAATACGTGTACAATTTCGGTGCGGTATAATTCGTCAATGTGTAGTGACCTTACGCGAAATGTAATGTATGGGAGATGATTTGTAGAAATAGATAACGAATCCACCGTCGACGTCAAATGCACACACAGAGAATCGAATCAACCAACCAAATCAACAAAAACCGGCCTATGATCGCTTTCCAGCACTCCATCATCTCCAAGCGCCGAATCGACTTTATATCGAATACACGTCCTGCAATTGCATATGCAATCAACACCCGGGCTGGCTGAATGGTAGTTTACAAGAGAACTCACCCTGCCTTCGACCCAAAAGCGAAATCGATCCTCTTCCAATCCCTCGTTATGTTCGGGGCACTGAACCCTGTGAATGTCGCGTGGGCTGCGATTCCGGCCGAGCGGCGTGGGGCGTCGGCGAGGAGGTCTCTCAGTGAGGGTGCGGCCGACGCCATATTGTCCGACAGCGGGAATCTGTTAAGGAAGTCGGAAGGAACGGCCACTGGCTGACGTGCGCCGGTGATGATTTCATATGCAGCGGAGTCCCGTCCGGTGGGCGGGCTGTAATGAATACCGTCAACTGATCCGATGCAGAAGGAAACCAAAGAGGAAAATATGGGTGAACGGTACGCCCACCTATTGAAATCACCGAGAACAAACACCGGACACCCACCCACCTGCTCTTCGTACTTCGCGCGATGCAATATGAGGCTAGCTGCAAGCTGTCTCTGTCCATCGGATTGGTCATCGAGGTGGGTGTTTGAGACGACAAACTCTTTCGAAGACCGAAGAGATTGAAGTCGTATAGTCGTGCAAATTCGAAAGGAACCGGCGCCGGGGAAGCGTGAGGGCGTGAAAGGGGTTGGTCTGCAGGGCTGTCAGTGTAAATAGCATGCAGGGTTGAGAGACTCAGTCGTACGAGGTCCAAAAGGTATCGTATGCCAGAAATTTAAATTCGGCCCTCAAAGACAGATGCATCTGAGTATGATGATCTGCTTGGACAAGAGAAAAGCTCACTTGTCATAGAATATGGGAGAGAATTCGCCAGCTTCTTTTCCGTCATCTCTCCCGACACCTACCTGAAATAAAAGAAATCATCTGCGCCGTCTCCAAAGGGCATGAAAGGAAACACTCACCCATGCCCATCCATCCCCAAACAACTCCGCCAAATCTCTCACCTGCCTAACCAACGCTTCCTGAAACCCACACAACACGGCCCCCTCCGAGAGCAAATGCTCCGCAACGCGCATCCTTCGAAGACTCCACGGCTGTTCACCTCCTTTGCTTAGATATTTCGGCTCGACGAGGGGGTCGGTGAGACGATCAAGAGACTGGGCGACGGAAATGGAGTCCGGTTGGGCGTCGAAGCGGAGGTTGTAGGTTACAAAGCGCATTGCTGGGGGTGGAAGGTCTGAGGCTGAGCGAGAACTTGACCGTGGATCCTCATGAATTCTTGATTTGAGCTATCATTCACGAGTTTCAGTATTGGACAGACGATGAGCCAATGGATATGCCTGCATCTGCGACTATATGCGACAACGACGACGAGGACGATGAATCGTATGATGGGGGCGGCGAAACGTGGGTCACGGCGTGACAACATGTGGTTACCGGCAGTGATTGCCGAATCCTGGTTGCTCTTGCCCTCCATGTCCTCCGCCACAAGTTAAGTACAACGACGTTATGTCGTTTCTCTCCGCGCCTGGATTTCTGTCCCTCGTCGCTGACCGAGGTTATTGTAGGCCTTAGGGTATCTTTGATAAATTGCCTCCATAGTCGTTCTTTCCAATCAGGTAACCGCAACGCGGCCATTGCATGCGCTTATCTGAGATCTCATCCTAGTTAGAACCTCTCCCACCCCAACCTACGGGGTACCTTCGACGCTGAGCTTCCATCTTGTTTCATGGCGGTGTCTCGTTGTGCTATCTTGGCTTAGACGCTGGGACCGGGTGAGCCTTATGGTGTGAGTGTCCCAATCGGGAGGCGGCTCAAATGTACAATTGACGCTCGAGAACACACTGGCATGTTTCAAAGCAGGTTTGGATACTCGCATCTGAAATGCACCGAAAAGAGGCAAAGTTCAAACGGTTAGCGTCGCTAGAGCGGAAAGATCGGTGAACCTTCCCACAAAAATTGATAGTCAAGCGTTCTGCGCCTACGGAGAACCAACATCTTGGAGTATCATAGAATGAGAATGCCACTGCATTTGCAGCTCACTTCGTTTAGCGTCCAGAACGTGAGTCTATACCCAACCATCCGCTTGCGGCGCACATCCACAGCTATCTAGGCAATATGCTGACATCAACCAGTCATCAACATCGCCTTTGAAAACAAGAGCCTCGAAAAAAACGGCACTGAGGCGTAAGATTGTGCAATCTCTAATTTCGCTGAGCATCCCTTGATCCTTGATATCCGCAGAGTCATAGACGGCCGGATGCCGTTTGGGCAGCATCAACGCCGTCAAACGCTGGCCTGCCTTCCGCCTCAGTATCAGATGGTGAGGAAGAAGCGGCGCACCTGCAACACACCATAGGCTGCATATTTTCGGGCGAGCACTATCGGCCTCTCATCCTAGATGCGAAGCGGTGTGAGCTACACAGCGCTACAACAATAGCCAGTTATAAGATATGTCAAGGATTTTTTTGACAGCACTTTGATCCATTTCATGACAGTTTCCGGTGTTCCAGTCAGCAATCTACCAGCGAATGTGCCACGAGGACGTTTGGGCTCCATCCCAAGGTGAAACTGTCCTCATTTGCTATTCCCGAAACTTCCAAGCGCAACCCACTCAACATCGATCGAAACCTGCTAGAACCTGCTTCTCCCGTCGAAGATCCGAGTCGCGCACAGTCCGCCAAATAATCATCCAACCAATAAGAAGCGGTCTTGTAATGAACAACGCCGATCACAGAACCTCGGGCGAGACACTAGTTAGCTCCAATGTTCAAGAATTTTCAGGCCTCCTGATTCGAAACAAAGGCTGTTCAACTTCTGTAAGTGTGACAGTTGCCGATGCTCCCGAGTTCCTTAGCACAATCTCACCTTCGCGATGCGGTCGGTGTCCGACTTCGAGCCGGATCCACATTTAAGGCCTTGACTCGCACTCGCTGAATTGAGCCAATCTTCTACGATCTCTCAAAATGTCCACTCCTTCGGAACAAGAGTTTGCAGAGCTGTTTGTTCTCCTCGCAGATGCACGTCTGACAAATGAGCTTGCGCGTGAGTTCAACACGGTACAATCAGCATAGGTCTTGATTTTTGGGCTCAAAACCTGGCAGTCGGGGCGTTAACTCTAGTTGTGTAAGCGTTTCATTATTTTCTTTCCCAAGATTTATTGAACACACCAACAGCCTTGAACATATCAAAGGTTTTCCGGACGAGGTGAATTCCCTGTTTTCGCAGCGGCACAGGTTGTTCCTGACGGGCCTTTCAGGTTGAATTAGTGTGGAAGACACGACGGAGTCTTTTCAACTTTTTATATGTGCGTGTTGAACGTAGAGCAGCAATCGGACTACTGATGTTTGATTTCTAGCTTTTCGTGTGTTTTAGTCCAGGAATGTGTTTGTATACCAATTCCTGACATGAAGTCATTAGATACGATACTTCACACTCCTGGTCATTGGGTGAGACCCTCGGAAGTTTGCTAAGTCTCTGCCGCTAATTTGTTTCGCTAATCAGTATCAACATAAGCTGTAAGTGTTAGTCGCTGTACATATCTCATCACTCAATCACCCTATGACCCAAGTCATGATGAAAACCGAATGGTCTGACCATGTGAGTCCAACGCAGAAAGTGATATCGCGAATAATCCAGACTCCGCCTCTAGACGTGTCGCGCTTTCATATTTGTTGGTTATTCTGCAGCATGTCGCATTGCCCTGACATCGTTCAAAGGAAGAGCTGATTCTTACTACGATCATCGTGTGGCTCTCCGAACTTGTTCTCGTCATTCGGTGAGGTTCCCGGGAGCTAACTCAGTGTCTGAGGGTATATTCATAAATTACAGTGTTTGGATCTTATATCAGCGATCAAGAACTTTGCTGTACTTTCTGGCGGCTCTTTTAGTAGGTCAGCATGCACCACGCGGATGGAGAGTTCCGACTAATCGCATAACAGCGGACTTGATTGCCTAGTATGAAAACTCCAAGATTGAAAAGATTCTCGTATTAATTGACCGTGCCAAAGTCTCACTGTCGGAATCTATACTGTGAAGCCTATCAAGGGTCAGTGCCTCGAATTCTATTCCGTGATCGTGTTTATTGAGAACTTGATAGAATATGTACATGTTGGGTCGTGCATCCCCCCTTCAACTCCGATGGAATCCTTACTTAGACTTTTCAGTCCGCTGCTTCGGGGATGCTATTCCCTTTGTAATTTTCTTTCTCGCCAGGCTGATCCTTTTGATAACATTCAAGCCTAGACGTACCGCGATTTTTCGCGTTCTATGCCATCCCACCACTGGTCATGGTATACTCAGTTCCTACCTTGGGAAGTACTGAACAAGATCTGACGTACATATTTTGAGGCTATCTCAATGTTTCTTCTCACTGCGTACAAATGTGGATCCACTGTCATCGTGCTTGGTTTCCGTCGAGCGCCCATCATCACAGTGTTCATGAGGGACGGTCTGTTCTGGTTTCTAGCACTCGTTGGTATGATTCTTTTCTACGGTGGGCATATCCATATAGATTTACAAATTTCCACACAGCTATCGGAGTCATTGACCTCGTGATTTGGAACAGGGGACGCCCGTCATTAGCAGAAATAATTGTCCTGTGAGTGAACTTTCTTGCGGCCGCCCTGCAAATGATTGACGGTCAGATTCCCTTCAGGCCGGCAACTGCGTTCGTAGTGTTGGCCGCATGCAATTACATCTAACATATTGAGTCTCAAATTTAGGGCAACTGCAATCATTAGCACAAGGGTCATTCTAAATCTCAAACAAATGACGGCTGAAGCGTCCAACACTACCGCTCAAAGGTATAGGGACAGCACGATGGGGACAGAACTCGAAGTTCGGAAACCTACAAGGGTCGCCAGAGTGGACTGGGAAGCGATTGAAGAGTGATTGCAAACTGGAGTGCCGAAAGGGAACGACTGGTAATTAATTGAGAATTTTGAACAATGGGAACATGGAGAATATCCAGGTGGTAGTTCGGCATTCAAATTGCAAAATGGGGATCTTGTGGCTATATGGCTGACTGCATCTGCGGCGATGACGAGTGAGTACGAGCCAAAGTATGACTCTATAAGGACAACTTCAGGCAAACTTGAGGACAACGGTACAATGGCGTCAGTGAAACGTGGGTGACTCCGTGACAACGCGGTAAGTCCGGACCGGGTCCCCTTGATTGGACACAACCGGGAATTGCCGAACTTTCCTTGCTCTTGACGACCCGAGCATTCTGCGCAGCTCCTTGGATTCTGCCAATATAGCTACCTGCACACCGTCCTGAACACTTGATATCTTGAGGCCCCTTCCTGGCATGCGATTCTACCGTTGAAATTCGACTTAACCGGACAGGTCAAGAGTTCGAGAGTCGGACTCAGACTCTCAGAGTCGCGAATTACACAGAGGATACCAAGGACCGCATCGCAGATTTCACGCCAGATTCTGGATACGCCGACCAACCCGTGGCTTTCGTGGTTCAATCTGGGTATGCGGTGGTATCTTAGGTAAGTTGTCGACTATTGCCGCGCGTCAAACTTTGATACTCATTCAGCGGCGACCTATTACGACGTCGATCGTCTCGTTGATGAGCGCAATCACAGATATCTTGCGCATCCTTCCTTTCATCGCTGGCCCTCGAACTTGGATGGGATCTCGGGTAGGTCTTTTTATCGCTGGTATCGTGATACTACATATGCTCCTTGCCAGGCTCGCCTCTCAAGCCGCATCGCCTAACCACAGATTGCTTTCGATGAAACAGGATTCTTCCTCGATCGAATCCTTCAAACTGTTCCGAACTCCGTCTGCTTCTTGATGCAACATTGCCGGATCTTCTACCTCCCTGGAATGACCAAGAAAAGTCTGGGTCGGCAGACATTTGAGTTTGCATTCCAAGGTCCGGTGCAGCTTCGGTGATGCTTTGGTTGGCGCTGAAGCTAAGTTCTTCTCACAGGGCGGAGTTTGGGTGAGAATGAAAACCGAAAATAAATGCCACGACAACGCCGCTATGTAAAGCATACTACTTATTGTGCCATTACAGTCCATTCCACACGTCTGATGGAAGCGACCACAGCACTCACAAAACTCACAGCCTGGCGGCTTCCGTATGTCAGCTTGCTCATAGCACTGCACCCATCCCTCCCATCCATGATGTTGGGGATGCAGTATCAAGGCAACTGCGTTGAGACAGAGGGAAATTTCCCTTGTGTATAGCGGTCGGTGAACAAGCGGATAATTATCGTTTCTCAGGGAAGTTAATATAAGGTTGGCCCTTCCATTCGGTGCGCTTGTGGGCGCTTAAAGAAGCCACTAGAAGCACACGTTTCCGGTTGCAGACAAACCTCTTCGCACATCCTCTTCCTAAATTCGGCATATCTCCTAAGTCCGACATAGGGAACTATCCGATTCGCCGTGATGCTGGTAACACGCCATAGCCCGCAGAGAAACGAGGATAACATCTTCTCTCGGAACTGCATCCACCAAACCTCTCTTCATTCGCCACCATGTCCGACGATAGACCAGTCACTCCAGTCATGAAGCCCGACGCGGAGGACGAGAAGCATCCTCGAGATATGCGCTTCTGGCTTATTTTCCTCTCCCTTTGTGTTTGTGGCTTCATTACTGCCCTTGAAATGGTGAGCTCGACACGACATTGAGCTTGTCACTGACTTCGCGTAGGGGGTTATCTCTGCTGCTCTTCCCACCATTGTGGACGACTTGCACGGGTCGCAATTTATGTGGGTCGGGTCCGCATACGCACTCGGAGCGACGGCCCTGCTTCCGTTTTCCGGCGGTCTCGCACAGGTACACTCATTGTCACCCAAGTGGATTCGACTGAAACTGAGGGCAGTTATTCGGACGACGGCCTGTCTTACTCGGTTCTTTGGCGCTCTTCGCCGTTGGAAGCGTGGTGTGCGGAGCGGCTAAGAGCATGAACACTCTGATCGCTGGTCGAAGTACGTTTATGGGACCAATAAACTAGTGTTTTGATTCTGACTCTTCAACAGCTATTCAAGGTCTCGGGGGTGGTGGAATTATCTCTTTGAGTCAAATCGTTGTGGCAGACCTCGTTCCGCTTCGCGAGCGAGGGTCTTTCAATGGGTTGATTACTCTGTGAGTGGTTCTTCGCGTCTCTTCGTCCAAAGCTTGAACATCTGCGTATCCAGAGCGTATTCAGTCGGTTGCGGAATCTCTCCCATCGTAGGCGGTAGCCTGGCGGCGACAGGACAATGGAGATGGATCTTCTGTATGTTCCTCAGATCAATACTGCCATCCACGTCTGACCGGCGTTCAGATCTCAACGTTCCGATTTGTGGTCTGGCCGCTGTCCTTGTTGTCGCTTTTCTTCGGTTGCGAACTCCCCCGGGAACTCTGAGAGAGAAACTTCAGCGGATCGATTACATGTAGGTTCCTTTCCTTTCCCAGTCCATCTCACTGTCTCATACTCATTCGGCTGCAGTGGAAATATCCTTGTCGTTGGAGCGACCACGTCCACTGTTCTCGCTCTGACTTGGGGTGGCATCCAATTCTCCTGGGGGTCAGCCAACATACTCGTCCCTCTGATTGTGGGTCTGTGTGGTCTAGCCGTTTTTCTCATCTACGAGGCTCGATTTGCGGCTCATCCCATGGTAAATCGCTATGCATGTTCACTCCAATCAATATTAACAACGCTTCCACAGGTTCCCTTCGATGTCATGTCGACGCGCACCGGGTTGAGCGGATACGCCCAGACGTTCTTTACTTCTATGATTCTCATCACGATCATTTGTACGCTTGGTTCAACTCTGAATTTCGTCATTGATTAGACTAACTGCGCGGATAGACTACCTTCAAGTCTATTTTCAAGCCTGCTACAACGTTTCGCCCACCGCAGCCGGCGTGGACGGTCTCGGAGTCGCGTTCATCACCGCTCCCGTGGGTCTCTTTGCGGGCATTGTCATTCAGAAGACGCACTCGTACCGGGTTCCCCTTTGGATTGGATGGATCTGGATAGTCGTAGGAATTGCTCTGCTCGGCACCCTCGACGCAGACACTTCACGGGGGAAAGCGATCGGCTACTCGATTATTGCGGCCATCGGAATGGGCACCCTTATACTGGGATCGTACTTCCCCGTCCTCGCTCCCGTTAGCGTCACTAAAAATGCTCATGCACTCGCGTTTTTCGTCTTCCTTCGTAACTTTTCTCTGGTGAGTCACCTGGTTCTCTTCTATTGTGGGGGCGATGATCAACCTTTGCTTAGGTTTGGGGCGTCACCGTTGGAGGAACCGTTCTTCAAAATCAGCTCCACAAGCGACTGCCCGCCGAGTTTGCTGCCCAGTTCCCGGGAGGTGTCGAAATCGCATACGCCGCTATTCCTCTGATTCGCACGCTTGAAGAGCCGCTCAAAACGCAAGTGAGAAACGCTTTTGCTGACTCGCTCAAAATCGTGTGGTGGGTCACGACGGGAATCGCTGGATTGGGTCTGCTTTGTAGCCTCGGAATGAAGCACTACCCGCTGCACACTTCTGTCGATAAAGATTGGGGGCTAGACGGTGCGCCACAGTCCAAGGTGGATGACATCGAGAGTAATGATATCGGCAAACCCGAGAGCCACCAAATCGTTGGTTAGGATTCGGGGTAAATTGTCATGGACTTGATTTTGCACTTCCAGTTACTTCATACCGATTGTGTCCCGGGTACTTTTTACTAATCAATGCACTTCTCTTGCTCGCCATGGATGGCGACACGCAAACGACAGGAGAGCGCATCAAATTTCCTTTAAATCGGAACATAGTGTCATAGGCTCGCAGAATGCCGACTTGAGAAAGTCACTCTAACGGGAGGTGCGTTGAATCGGCTGAGTTTTAGGCTTTCAGCTGGGCGAACTAGAATTAATATTCCCAATGTCAACACCAAACAACTGTGCTTAGAACAGTTCGGTAGCGGGAAAACTGACGACGAGTCACCAGAGTTATGATTGAAGGAAAATGGCTATCTGATACACGAGTGAATTTCTATGGTACAAGATTCTATGGCAGTGACCCAAGAAAAAAAACGATAATTCAGCACACATCCAGCGCAACGTCTGCCTGCCAGACATCTTCGAATGTGTTGTGGAGTGAAATAAGGAAGAGGTGCTCGAAGCGCACACAGCTGGGAGCGACCATCCAGTCTCGAGAACTTGGCGTTTCGTATTGAGATTTCTATGGGCAAATATTGAGGTTGTAAAGAGAGCGATACTGATTAGTTGACGAACCTCCACAAAGTGAGCGAAGCTCGACGCAATCTGAACTGCTAATGCAACTCGTGTGATGGGAGCACCATTGGGGGCGACAACAGGAATCGCACGGCACCATTCGACGTGTCCATATCCTGGCCACTGAAAGGAGAGGAACACATTACTAAAACACATAGGATGCATCGTGGAAAGGAAAACTCACCATGATACGGAAGACAATTCTCTGCAGTCCAGTATGCGCAAGCACTGGATCGCGAGCGCCTTGAAGTGGTGCCGACGTTCCTTGGAGTCGAAGGTCCTTCATCGAGACACCTTGCCTGAGCGGCATTCCCGCGCAGTCGAAGGATATGGAACGATGGACGGCGCTTGGCCCGGTCGCACTCCGCCATTGAGCTGGCTTGAACTGTTCCAAAGGGAGGCGGCGGCGGGTGGGAGAGGCAAACATTGGGGGTAGATTCAATGAGGAGCGGCGGGCGATGTAGTTGCGAAGTGTCTCAGATGAGTTGAAGCGAATGCGAATGAGTGAAGATGTGGCGAGCGGACGGTATATATACATTCTATCCCATCAAAGCGTTCATCCAAGCTCTTGAAGGTCAAAGCAGACTTGAAGGTCCAAAAGTCCAAAGCGGGTTTGATCTATCCGAGTACAAGCCAAAGGGATCACGTCGCCACCAGACAGGATGTATTGTCGTCGGGGTTTGGGGAAGGGAGATAACAGTTGGTACATCCCATTGAGACGTATATTTTTGAACAGTGCAGCTTGAATCTTCAATGGGCCCGTTTATGTAACTTTCGAGCGGTCGTCAAGCACACTCAGTGAGACCGAAAGGGAGGAAATTCTCCGACGAGTAGACGGTCCAAGAGACATTGTTCTCGCTTTTTTGACTTCAAGAAAGGCATGTAGATGGCTGGTAGGTTCCCTTTGCCAAAGTTGCTTTGTTGCTGACGACAAAGCATTGAAAGGGGACCAAGCGTGTCGTCACCGTCGTGAGTCGGTGTAGAGTGGACGAAGAGGGAACGACGCAGCAGTGAGGTACGGAGCCTGGCCTGAACGTCGGTGTTACTACCAAGCAAACGCAGTGGTGGTTCGTCTTGGACCCTTGGTTCGTGGACGTGGCAAGAATAGAGTTTGTGCATTGCGCTCCAGCTGCACCATGATGAAGATGACTTAGATGGAGGCGGGAGAAAGCCCTTGGGGCTTCCCGGCGCAATGCGAGGATCCTTGGGCGCGATACCCATGATAACCAGCCTCGCATTGGCCCAAAAGAACAAAGGAAACGACATACCTGTTCAGAACAGAATAAACTAATCAATGCTTGTAAGATAACTTAAACTACAGTTGACCTCTGCACAATTCATTTGAAAGTCAAAGGTGAGGGTGGGTGGGCAAGCAAAAATGCGACCACCGCCGCCTAAGAAAGGCGATGGTCGTGGAGGGAGATGAAGAGGAGAGTCACGGCGTGACCTCCGAGCATTCCGCTGATGCACAAACCCTATTCTCCGGAACTCTCGTGCCTCGATCACCGGAGAACGTCGATTTGTGCATTGCGCTCCAGCTGCACCATGATGAAGATGACTTAGATGGAGGCGGGAGAAAGCCCTTGGGGCTTCCCGGCGCAATGCGAGGATCCTTGGGCGCGATACCCGGAAAGTCTAGGAGGCGACGACGCATCCGCCCAAGGATACCCGCTCAACTAGGAGTCGACTCGCTATAATTGCAGTAAATTGAGAATGAATAAATTAAATAGGAACATACTGCGCGCGTAGCGCGGAATGCTGATGCAAGTGCCGAAGCACAGTGTAAAAATGCAGGTGCCGAAGCACGATATGAGGATGCAGGCGCCGAAGCGCGATATGATGCGGGCGCCGAAGCGCATTGGATGCAGGCGCATGAGCGCAGTATGATGATGCAGGCGCATGGGCGCAATATAATGATGCAGGCGCCAAAGCGCGGTATGATGCAGGCGCATGAGCGCGATATGATGATGATGCGAATGCACTAAGCCAGTTGCGAACGAGAGCGTCGACGGGAAGCACAAGGAAAAGTGACGTCGTTGCCGGAGAAGATGGCTTGATAAAGGACCCCATTAAAACACCGGTACTTGAAGCCGCCAGAAATTTTGGATTCATTGGCCGGAGCACACAGAAAGGGAGAATTTGAAGAACACTGATAAGCCCAACAGCTGATGAAAAGGTCCGTAAGGTTTCTTGAATCCGCCCTGAAGGGAAGCAATAGGGGTATAGGGGTTGCGCTTCCCTCCATGCAAGGTAGACGCCTTCGTCCTCGTCCCGACTCGGAGCAGAGATACTGTGGCAAAGAAGCAGTTTGTTGCCTAGGGACTGAAGCTTGACATCTCGAGCTGCGATTAACGGCTTGCTTGGAGACCGACGTGGAGCAGAAGACTGGGGATTGCAGACTCGGAGACCCTCGGACAGGAGGCGCGCGAATGGCACCCGTTGATGTAGCCGACGAAGCAGTAGCAGCGGAAAGCAGTCTTGAGTTGTCTTCGTGACCCCCCAAGCAAAAATGCGACCACCGCCGCCTAAGAAAGGCGATGGTCGTGGAGGGAGATGAAGAGGAGAGTCACGGCGTGACCTCCGAGCATTCCGCTGATGCACAAACCCTATTCTCCGGAACTCTCGTGCCTCGATCACCGGAGAACGTCGAAATTTGGAGAAAATGATTGGATCAATAATCATATGATTTCGGTGATCTCCGTTCGAATTGTTGACCAGATTTTCCGATTTGCCTTATTCTTATGGTGTGTTTGACATTCTGAGAGCCGGAGGTCGAGAGAGTCTATAGCTGAAAGTAGCTTCTAATGATTTCCAAAGAGCAAGCCTGATTTTTGGGGCAATTGCGCTGAAAATTCCAACCTTTGTCGAATCGCTCAGTATTATTTCGACGCTTTGTAGTACAGACTCTAGACCTCCACAGGTTTCATATTTTGCAAATCATATCATCTTATCTCCGCCCTCAGCTGTCGACACTCGTATTTACGGCAAACATTGCGAGTAGTCTAAAGTAGATTCAATGTTAAATCACTCTATCGCATCGTCGAAAGACAAACACTCACAGGCATTCGAGACCTTGCACGTCGTACCAGATGCGCAGGCAGTACAGCCAGTCCAGCCCATACCACCGCATTGTCCCCACTCCGCCGATACGCTGCATGAATCAGAATCATCAGTCCTTGTCGCGACAACCTTATATTCAATACGTACCATCCAGTGCTTCCACCAGTCGCGGTACTCGAAGTCGTGGACTTGACGGTTGTGGTACCACCAGTTCCAGTACCAGAAGAGCTCGTCGTCCCACCCCCGGTACCAGTGATCGTGCAGACGCCCGTTCCCGAAGCGGTGGCGCACGGCTCGGCGTTGCCTGCGGCGTAATTCTGTAGGCGCGCAGCCACTTCGTAGGCGGCGAGTTTGGGGTTGCCGCTGGCGTCGAAGAGCGTCGCGGCAGCGCTGGCTCCACGCCATGAGAGATCGTCTCTGCACCGAAAGTTTGGATCAGTCGTCTTCTCTTTAGATTATTGAATTATGCGAAAACAGACCTAGGATCCCAGTTGATAAACTCGTTGCAGTTAGATGCGTAGAGGCATGCCTATTCAATCATAACAATCAGAACCTCGCAACCGCAAGAAGAGGAATATAATGAACGAACGTCGAGGTAATCTCCCCAAATAGCTGCCTGGTACCGAAGGTTCGCTTGCGAGTTCGAGTTGAGCGAAACATCAAGCTCGGTGATCATCGATTCAATGCCGAGAGCAGCCAGACTCGAGAACGTCGTAGCCAATGCGGACTTGGTGTAGAATCCGCCGGTGCTGGCTGTCAAGTGCGATTGGAAGCCGACGGCGAGTCTGAATGATTAATTAGAGATTTCAGTAATTAATTCGTGAACAAGCAGACCTGTCAGCAGGGACGTTGGTGTTTTGCTGAATGTTCTGGACGAGTGAGATAATGCACGCGGTCTTGGCATCCTGTCCTCCAGTGCTGATTCAAGGAATTCAGTCCATAATCATCTCACTCTGAAAACAAAAACGCACTTGTACTCATTGATCGCCAGACGCGTACTATTCCCAGCATATTGGAACGCAGTGTTAAACGCCGCGTAAATAAAAGAAAGGTCCCCAATGAGCGGTTTGCCGGAGCCGTCCGCAGTAACCGTCGGCCAGTCGCCTTTGTTCTGCACGCACTGCAGCGGCGTCATCCCGTTGCTGACGCCGTCGCCGACGACCTCGTTAACGACGTCCCAGGAGGTGACGGAGGTGCCCATGCCTTGGACCTCGGCTTGGACGTGTTGCGGGATGATCGTGCCGGTGATTTGGGCTGCTGTGAAGGAGCCGGGGAGCCACGTCTGAGAGAGAGAGAGTTCGAATTAGATTAGATATATCTTTTATTGGGAATGGATTGAGTGATGTACGAACCGGTGTTTGCGAATGCCAGAACGTGTTGTGACCGCGGAAGGTTGCCCCGTTGGTAGTCGCGAATTTTTGGCAGGCAAGGCATTCCGTGAGATCGCTCACTCCTTGCGAAGGTTCTGTCGCATCCCACTTGCACCTACATAACAAACACAGCGTATCAGCCAACCACCTTTCTTTCGAAACCACGCGGCAATGAATCAAAGACCTACCCATTTTCCGAAACCACATGCCGATAAAACGTCGTAAAAACGCTGGTGAACCACGACTGATTGGCGTCGTATGTATCGTAAGTGGAGCCAAAGTGGAACGCCTGCCCCTTCTTCGTAGAGACTTGGCTGAGAACCGACGCGATGTTGAGCGATCCCGTGGAGGGGTATCCGTTGTCGATGAGGAGAGATACGGCAGGCTGCGCCCGCGCAACAGAGGCAAGCATCGCTAAAGCGACAAAGGATGCAGCGAGTTTTGTCATTGTGAGCGAGCAGTTGTCAGCCGAAGAGCTTGGAAGGGTAACGGGATGCCTGGGGCTGCTCAATGCTGCCTGAAACGAAAACGAAGACTTTATATCTGAGCGTCGACGTAGCGCATTCCGAGCTTCTTCCGGCCAGCGACAGCGCATACCAAGCCAATACCAAGACAAAGTCCGTAGAGCGGCCGAAGTTTTTCGCGTGGAAGTGATAAATGAGCAGGGGGTTGTGATTGCGGTCCAAGTAAAATACAAAAATCGACACTTCGCGGAGCATGAGACGACATCATGAGGTTCTTCTGTATGTCAAAAGCTCAAAAATAGCTGATAGACGTATTTTTAGCTGGAGAAAATAGCAGGTCAGGAATTCTCACCTTCGAAAATCGCCGTTGCTACTCCGGATTCGCTGGCGGGCCGCTCAATATTATCATTCCTCCCATTCTTCAGCGGTGATTCGATATTCTAGCTGTGCAGTTTTTGACCGTGGTGACCCGGGGGGTGGAGGTGGTAAGATGTGACGAGGAAGGGGGTGAACGACGGTACCGGTGTGGTAGATTCGAGATATGTGCGTCGATCATTGGCTGACTTATTCTTGGGTAAGCGGTCCGAGGACCGAGAGATGGAGACGAAGTTGCTGTTGATCTAGAGAGAGAGCGGATGGCGGTACAGCTGCGGAGTAGAGTGGTGAAGTGAGCGGTGGAGAGACGGATGCTGCTCCTCGAGTCCAAGGTCACCGGTAAGGGGTCTCTCTTCCCTCTCCTTCCCGGCGGCGCAAGTCTCCGGCGTGTAGCGGAGTCGACGGGCGGATGACGTGTACAGAAAGGGTCGGCAAAAGGAACCAGATAAGGAGGTCGTTGAGGGCAAGGAGCGTCTCGGCGTTGAGTTGGCGGGGAGAATGACTGTCGACGTTGGGCTCGTCAAGGTGCGCGTCAGTGGGAAACGAGAGGCGTGGGAATACACGTGACTCTAGAACATACTACGTTGAGGGAGGGGGTTGATTAGTCTAATGATGGCATACCGTAATGACAGCTTCTCTTCCCGAACCACGCCGCCACTGTCAACAGCGTTCTGCGCGACGGTCGGGATCGTCGTCCGCGGCGCTTCCCTCCGTTCGACGGCGACCGTCCACGCTTTTGTCCCGGCGACTGTGACCGGCGTCCTCCTGGTCTCATTGGCTTATTTCGCACGAGTTTGCTAGAGAATTAAGACGACTTCAGAACAACTTGAAAACCTACTCGATTCTAGTCCTGCCCAATTCGGATCTTCGGTGTCCTGCGGCATGTTGCAAGACTTGCTCGCCAACTGGCTGAACGTGCGGGCAATGAAGCACTGGCGCGCTGTAACGATTCGCAAGCCAGATTCGGCGCTGAGATTTGTTCCTCTGCCTTTTGGCAGGTCTTTCACGTTCGCGCGCGTGCTTTTGCGTACTTCCTCATGAATCGCCGATTCGCCGGTGTGCATTTCTCTTCCAGCACGAGTCTTTCCGTGTCCCGGAGGTTCAGAGTTCGTATGATTCTGAATCCTCCGCATGTAAGCGCCGGCTTGTTCTCTTGCTTGCAACACCGACGGACTTGCCGATACATCCAGCAGTTATTTGTCTTCTACGAATTATCCGTCTTCTACTGTACGGGTTGAAAACTTGCCGCATTAATCATTCTCAGCAACCACTCTTCTATGAGACAGCGTTCCAAAATGTCACGCAAGTAGTCTACTGTTTCGTCTCCTTGGTTGTTATATCCGACCTCGCACAATTTTGACTGTGCCTCAAAGTTGTACATCACTCACCCTGCTCCATTCTTGGGACCGTGGTTCCTTGTCAAGGCCTCCGTGTCGGCGTGAAAATCGCTGCCTTTGTTCAGCCTTCGCGCTATCGCTCTTCAAGCTTCAAGCTCTATGGCCTTCGCACCAACGTCATAAATCCTTGTCCTTCGCGGTCTTGGCACCGCTGTTTCTGTGATGGTCTCCGCGCCGGCGTCAAACGCTTCGCCTTTCTTCAGCCTCCGCGCTGTCATTTGTTCCATGGCCTGCCTGCGGTTGGCGTACTCCTTCGCGCCGTCGCTGGACTGACAATTTCTGTCATTCCCGATCTTCCCACCGTTGCGTCGGTCGTCTGTTGTGTTCCCCACACTGCGATAATGCATAACAATTTAATTGTGTTACGTTGGCGGCTAAGTTACAATGCATCCGTTGCGAGTTTTGCGTCCTTACTCTGCTGAGGCTGTGATATTCTCATTCAAGTAGCAAGAACCCAGTCAATATAATGTATATACAGAATGGGGTCCTCAATAGCTACATAGATACTCGTATCTAGATCTCCTGAGTTGCTGCTTTCACAAACGTGGTTTCTGAATCACTAAGCGAATCTAGTCCTTGATAGATGTTGAATAGGAGATGAAAGGCTCAAAGTCCAGAATACACTTTAGCGATTCGAGGTTGTAAGATTGACTCGATCATACGATATTTCGTTACTCACCCGTTACGCTGCTCACCCAATTCCGAGAACCGGCTATTTGCAGCTCAAGGCGAGGTCAGCTATAGCCCTAGGGAAAACAGATTCAGCCATCGTTCTTCTGAGAAACAATATAAATTTCAAGGAGACAAGCGCACCTCGAAACAACACCCGCTGCAAGTACGGGTACGAAAACCAAGTGAACCCATGTCGATATCACGAAGAGAACACACGTTTTCTCAATTGCATCGTCCGAATCAGCCTTGAAATCACACAACTTGTAACCAAGGCCCTACCCTGAATACAACAACGTGCCTTCATTGTGAGACTGTGCGTCTCTTGACTTTCATTCCATCCCGGATAACAGTTCGAAAATTGATTTGTGTCCTGTACTGAATGCAAGATTGAACAAACACGACTCGAGTGTCTCAGTGTGAGAGACGCGTCATCAAGCCTGCAGTCGCTCTATACCGCCGTATTTAAGTCATCAGCTCCTCAAAACCTCACTGCAAGCCGGATGCTCATCGCTGCATCGCCCCTCGGGCTCAAATTCGAATTTGAATGTGTTGACTTGAAGTTGATTTAGGAAGAAGCAACTCACATGATAAATCTAATAAAGGCTGGAAGACTCCAAACTCGAACATGAACTCAACATTGAATACAAACTTCAACATTGACAAAGAGTCCTGTGATGTAAGTACCGAAAAGCTAGAGCATGAACGAAGAAGTGAATAATAACTGGTGTTGCCGTCGTCGAGGCCATTGTCGGCGCTTCACAGCAAGCCCGGGGAGTTAGTCTAAGTGCGAGATACTACGGGGCTAGCTTGCTGTCTGTTGGAATCCCGTTGTATAATTGATGATACAATGCGACGTTGACAAACTGTCGTGAAACGAGTTGCTTCAACAGGAGGATACTAGCAAGAGAGATCCCCGTAACGTCGTTTGGTCTTCGTTTCTATGTGCACAGATGGTATGACCTTAGTGTGGCAGCAGCGGAAACGAGTCAAGCAGAAGATACAGCTACTTTGCCAACGGATTTCATGATATTCAGTGTAAAGTACACATCCTAAGAATTGCAACGAGCTCCAAGATGCGGCGAAAATTTTGTACTGTTACGACCGTAGGAAGCGGCATAAGTAGTCGGCGGGTTCAGTGAACCAAAAAAACAAGAGAGACTTGAGAGCGAGCTTGAAAAGGATGAGCGAGGCTGACTGTCTGAGTAATGTCCGAGTGTTTCGAGTCGAAGCCTTCAAGGTGCCGTATCTTGTCCGTGGGGGGGAAAATGCAGGAAGAACGTCGAGATCATGGTGTGACTCTGCGCCGGAAAGCGGCGCCCGACTTGGCCCGAGCGCTGGCCGAGGGAAACACAGCCTCACCGATTAGATTGATGTTTCCTGTCATCGCAGCGTTATCTGGCCTTATCTGGCTTTATCAGGGTCTTCTGGGTCGTTCTGGACCTATTACGGCATTCGATCATTAGACTAATCCACCTACTTCTCTACTACGTTGAAGAATCACGTGAACTCCCACGATGTCACTGCCCCAACAGCCGGCCAAGTTCCAACTCCGACTCTGGCTTTGCGGCTGAAAGCCTTAGAGAAATCGCAATGAAATCGGGCGAAATTTACAACGAGCTCGGCCAGTAGTAAGTTGCAGAATATGCTGTTCGTGGTGATCATCCCGACCAGAGTAGCGCATCAGCAGCCGGCTATCGAATCCAAAGTCGAGGACATTATCAAAAGTGGGGCTGCAATATTCGGCAGGTCCGTTGTGTTTCTGATTGAGGATCTCGAGGTCCGCCTCTCGACCGCCAAAGATCCTAGATAGTACTTATACCTCAGGAAATACTTAAGGTTCGTGATGGCGCACGTAAATTCCATCAAACGCGTCCACACATACAAGCAACGCGTGACGGGTGTCGTCCGTATCTTCGATGTACCTGAACGCCACCAAGTGATTCCGGTTCTTGTGAAGTGAAGTGAATTGAGTCACTATTTAGGCAATATCCCGGCCTCTCCTGGGATCGACCCGAGGCACTGAACCGGAAACTGAGTTCGAATTTAACACGGTGCGGAAAGGTTCCGAATATAATTGCCATTGGATCGCGGCTGTAGATTGCCTGATCCCTGCATACACTACATGAGGAATTGGTATCAAAATAGAGAAACACCTCAGGCTTCCACTTCTACCTGCTAAAGCTTCAAAGCTTTCAGGTTGCAAACTTGTCTTTTTGACAAGGTGAACAGTAAGAATATGTATAAATACGGCAATCCGCTCAGTCGGCTCAATCATTGCAGCTCAAAAGTGCGGCTGTTGATAAGTACAGCGGGATGCCCGAATAACAGATCTATCGTTTTTCATATCGTGCCAAGCGAGAACTTAGAATGCCAGATTGCCAGCCGGGTAATATGGGTCCGGGCTTCCAATCATATGCTGAATCTTGCTGAATAGTGTAGGGAAGCTATGAATTTGCGGAACCGCAAATCGCGGTTCAGTTCAAGGATTGGCACGGATCCAACCCGTGAGTTCACACGCCTCGGAATGTTCTTTTCCCCTCTGAACGAATGATCCTTCCTCGTCCCACCTCACTTGGCTCTTTACACTCTAATAAATCGTAAAAACTGAAGTTGTTGGAAATATTCTTGTCTGTTTTCCGACTCGATGCATTTTGTTTCTTTACCCCGCATCTCGAAGGGCTTAATTACGATTTGCGGGGTAACCGTTGGCAACGACAGCGTGAGAGCGGAGGAAAGAACATATAAGCGAGGCGAATCGGTTATAACTTATTCCCTTACCCGTTACTTGCCCGGCCGCCCACTCTTCCCTTCGACCCCCACCCCTCACTACCATCCACCTAGCACCATGTCCAACGAGTTCGACGACGCCAAAACCCACTCGGGCAGCATCCCGCGACCCCCGGTCTTCCAAACCAAACTCGAGGAGCGCGAGTTCCTCAAGTTCCGTCTTGCTCAGGCTTTGCGGATATTCGGTTCGTTCAGCTATGCCCTCGCTGTTCCCGCCGACCTTCATCCAATATATTTAAGGCAATCGTGGATACGATGAAGGTGTTGCCGGGCATATCACAGTTCGGGTCTGCACTCTGCGCCACACCGTCTCAATCTCCCACTTACCTTATCTATGAAGGATCCCGTCCGTCCCGACTGCTTCTGGGTCAATCCCTTTGTACGCCTCTATTTCGTATCCTCGGATCCCAATCTGATTTGACTTTCATCGGGTAGGGCTTGCACTTCAAGCTGATTCAACCCTCCGACCTCCTCCTCGTCGACCACAACGGCAAAATTCTTGAGGAATCTGGTCAGAAGAATGGCCCCTTCCGCGTCCTCAACACCGCCGCCTTCATGATCCACTCCAAGATCCACGCCGCGCGTCCCGACGTCCTCTGCGCCGCGCACTCGCACTCAACCTACGGCAAGGCGTTCTCCGCTCTAGGCAAAACCCTCGACCCAATCTCACAAGATGCATGTGCATTCTACAACGTGAGTCCAACCCACTCCAAATTCCGATGAATGGAACACAACACTAATTTTATTCATTTATATAATTCCGTCTCAGGATCACGCATTATACACCCAATACAACGGCATCGTCCTCGACGAAGCCGAAGGCCTCGCTATCACCGAAGCCCTTGGCTCCAAGAAAGCCGCCATTCTGCAGAATCACGGTCTGCTCGTCGCGACACCCACCATCGAAGCGACGATCCACTTTTACATCGCCATGGAGCGCGCGTGTCAGGTGCAGCTCCTCGCGGATGCGGCCGCCGGCGCACAAGGCGGGAAGACTGTGGTGATCAACTCTGCGCAGGCGGCGGAGACGGGGAAGACGGTCGGTTCGGCGATGGCGGGGTGGTTCAGCGGGAGTATGGAGTTCATGGTGTTGGAGAAGGAGGAGGGGGTTAAGTTTCAAAGCTCTTCCTGAGTATCGAGAAAGCGTTCGTAAAATCGATGCGGAAATATGTACTTCCTTATCATGTATTGTGCCCAGACTGGCCCGGATGTGATCAAGTAAACGTTGTTTATCCTGTTTTGGTTCAGCTAGGTACGGTTTAAACTCTATTCTCATCTTCTGAGCCTGCCAACAGCGTCTGCACCTCTCTCCATCGTGCAGACATAGACGAATGTCCGTTCTCCTCATGAAGAGAATTATCTGTTGGATCGAGGATCCGCAGCGCCGGAAAGATCGCCCTCAAGAAGCGGGCAACCAACTGCGGATCCTCAATGGTGGAATACATAACTTTCAAAAATCCCAGCGTCGTCTGTCCGAAAGGGAACCGTGCCGCATCCAAATCGGATTCCGCTAAACGTGCCGCGTCAAGAGACAACTGCAAGGCGAAAAGATGTGGGCAATGACGAGCGAAGGCGCTTAGGGAGGTAATGTTCAGGGAAGGGGTAGAATCGGGATCAATGTTATTGGGATTCGCATAAAATTTCAGCGTGATGAGATATGGCCAGGCTTCTGCCATGCTGGAACAGACGTTGTCGTCGAGAGCAACTCCCGTAGGCCACTTCAGCCTGAGATGGCGCAGGTTGCGGAGGCGGAGGATGGGGGAGTATATTTGTAGCCCGATTGGGTCGGTTTCTGGATCGTCGAGGGCAAGGGACTCGCACCATAGAGTGAGACCGGTTAATTGACCAGTTGAGCAGTGGACGGGTAAAGCTGCGAAAATATCGTGCAGGGCCTCTTGAGAAGATGCGACGTTGGCTATACATTCCAAGTGTTTGAGAGGGATATCGGTGGCAGAATTGAGTAAAAGCTCGTGAACTCCGTCATGTAACCTGTTGGCGCAGATGGCGAGAGATTCGAGGGATGGAAAGATGGTTCGATGGAGCTGAGGCTGCTGAGCTCGGGGATGAGGCACTTTGAATTTCCGGAAATGAGTGAAGGTGAGGCTCCGTAGATGGGGTACAGTCGCGAGATGGCGAAACATCGGTTCGGTGAGATGCGGGATTCTGAGGGAATGCAGATGTTTAGAGGCGATGATGCAGGCGAAGATCGCGTCCAGGAACGCTTCGCTAAAATCTCTCGCCGCGTCGCCTGACGGAATGTGGGTAAAGACTTTGAGTTCCTCTAATGAGAGATTATGTACTGCCATGAATAGCAAAAGCGGGGCATATTCCGAGAAGTCGAGCATATAGCCCAAATTGAGGGAGACGGAGATCAGCCGGGGACCGAGTAGCAGTTCGGGGTGTAGAATCGTGTCGGGGCTCGTGATGTTCCATTCGATGGAGAGAATATTCGGGAAAATGCAGTTTACTGGTGCTGACCGCAATGGATGCAGCATTTCAGATTCCCTATCGGAAATCTGGATATCCCGGATTCGGTACGAGTAAAAGAGAAACCTCTTCCAGCACGGTACTTCGCCATGTGGGGTCGAAGATTCCTGTAAATGCGATTCGTGCGACAGTCAACCATCGTTCAGTGTTTCGAATTTGTGAAGACGCACAATGGGTATTTTGAGTGTCAGGTTGGTCGGTAAAAGTTTAAGAAGGTTCTGAAGAGAAATCTGCTTTTTCCATAGCAAGTCGAGGGCCGGTTCGCTGAGTAAACGACAGCTCATCGCCAGCCTTAGCAATGTTTCCCGGTTCTGCCTCCAGGGGAGACTCCCATTGTCCTTGGGTGGATCTGGAGGGAAGGCACCAACTATTTTGCGAGCAATTTCTGACACCTCCCAGCAACGGTGCATAGCAGTCAGCGAGATGGTGGGCAAGAGCAAACAGTGGGCGCTGGCAATGTTTGCCCGCCTTTCTTGATCGCCGATATTGATTGGCAGTTATCCCAAAATGGACATAGACTGATGTTCTCGACAATATTGCAGAGAAAATGCCCGGGGACTCGGATGCTCAGAAATACATAAAATACAAAGTACATAATCATCCGAGCCTCCTTTCGCGATCGAGGAACCTACTCCTGCTCCGTCGCAACAGCTTTCATCCTCACCCACAATCCTCCCTTCAAAAAATGAGACAAAATCAATCACGGTCAGTCAATCTTCCTTCCACCCCACCTCCGCCATAGCCACTCACCTTCGCAAACATTGTCAGATGCCTCTCCAACATAATCTTCTCCGTCGCCTGCGTCCCCTTCGCGTGCTTCCAGCTCTCCGGCGGCCGCGTGGATTCCGGTTGCGCGTCGGGTGCGAGCGTGAAGGAGGCGAACTTTTGGAGGAGACGGATGAGGAAGAAGGAGGCTTCGTTATAGGCGAACTGAGTATAATAGCGTTAGTTAGTTGAGAACGCAAAGAACAAGGACGGCGATAGAGACCTGTTGACCGAGACAAATACGAGGGCCTGGAGGAACATTGAGATTTTAGCATTGCATTGAGTCATCATTGAGGAATGCAAGGCGAACGACGCACCAGCATTGAACGGCAAGAAGATGAACGGATTCGGCGTCAAGTATTTTCTCACACGATCATCCAAAAAGCGGTCGGGGTCGAATTCGAGCGCTGGATATCGCAGCAATATCGAGTAAGTTGGATATTCCGGCTTAGATTGAGTGAGGCAACTTACCGTCCGGCCCCCACAAATCCTTGCGCCGATGCATCAGGAAGACGCAGTATCGTACTCTGCAATTAATTAATATCTCGCGTGAGTTAAACAAGCCAAAGAACAGAACGGTATGTGCACCTCGAATTCGGAGTAACATAAAGCGGCTTATCGCCTGGCTTGAGCGCAGGCCACACTGTCGCTGTCTTCGATGTTCTGGGTGGAAAACGAAGAATGAATCAACCAATCTGCACTTTGTTAATATACTTCCCAGCGCATCATACATACCTGGAGTCAAACGGCCTATATTACATGCACCCGCCCACAGTAAGTAAGACGCCGAACAAGGGAAAAAGTGATAAAGCTTGAACTCACACAGGCGGATACAGCCTCAGAGTTTCTATCCCCGTCGATCAACTCAAACTCTGCAGTCCAATTCATTTCCGACGCACCGTTGATGAAAGCCCTCAAAAACTTCATCCCGCGCACATCATCGTACGTCGGCATTCTTGCGCTCCCAACGACCTCCAAAACCTCTTTCCTCAGCCGATCCGCCATATCGGGGTGTTCCGCCAGCATGTACACGGCGAACGTGAGCGTGGCTGCAGTCTATAATATTCAAAAAGTCAAGGTGTTGTTAAATACATAGCAATGGGATGGATAGAGTGTTGAGTTGAGCGCACCGTGTCTCTGCCCGCAACCAAGATATTGAAAATCGAATCCATGATCACTTCCTTATCTACAACACAAAACATTGGTCCGGTGTTGCGCAAATAAAGAAAGGCACACATACCCTCCGTAGCCTCGACCAAATGACTCAAAAACGTCTCCTGCTGCTCTTCCTCCTCTCCCCCTTTCGGTGTCATCCCATGCCCCGTCCCCGCTCTCTTCCTTTCCACCGCCTCCTCCAAAATCCCCCCCACATAATCATCGCAAACGCGCCGCATCGGCTTCACCCGATCCCGCCAAAACTCGTACAGCGGCCATTTCGACGAATAGGCGACGCGTTTGGTGGTGAGGAGCTGCGCTTGGACGAAGGCTTTGACGTAGGTGTTGGAGGGGTGCGTTGAGTTGAAGTTGGAGTTGGAGTGAGAGGAAGAGGAAGGGTAAGGGTAAGGAAGACCGGCGGAGATCGAGTCGACGGATTTGCCGAAGAGGAATTCGGTGGCGGAGTCGAGGGTGAAGCGGGAGACTAGGTCCTTCAGTTTGGTTAGTAAAGTAGAAGAAGGATTTAGAGGATCCACAAGTAGACTGATGGCTTACTTGGATATCCACCGCATGCCCTTCGGACAACCGCTGTCCCAACTGTGTGAGCGCATCGTTGCTGTGTCGGTCGAAGAGGTCAAAGTCGCTGATGCGTTCTGCATTGATGATTGGTTTTCAGCTGAGTCAGTCGAGGAAGGGGAGGGAGTGAGGTGCTGACCCCGGCTGAAGAACGGGCGGCTCATTGTTCGATGAAATCTGGCAGGGATGGATAAAGTTGGGAAAATTTTAGAAGGAATGGGAAGGAAGGAAGGGATACGCAGCGTACTTCCACATGACATCTAAGCAGCCGCCGGTGATAAAGCTAAGTTGACGCAGTGTGATTTCAGGGTCTTACCGTCGGTGTTGAACACACCTGCCTACGACTTGAGAGGGATATTAATGTAGAAGTACTCTAACATACCAGATCCGAGCAGGGATTTCCCGACGAGATGTGCATCTGGCCCTATACCGAACATTATCGTTAAACATCCATCCGTCTCGAAGCGAAATCAAGCATACTTACCCTTCCACCAGCTATCGAAATCCGTCGCCAAAATAGCCTAACTCACATCGACGTCAGTCAGTCAATCCTCCGAATTGTCAGAAGTGGATGCCTGCCTTGATGTATTCCGGCTCCGTTGTGAAGATCTAAAGCCAGATTATCAGTCCTGAATCCCGAGAGACGTAACACTCGTACCGCATAATCGCCTAATACCTTCGCCACCACCGTATTCCCATATACCTCCATCCAGTCCAGCAGAAAATCAGCTAATACCAGATGCATTATCAGTCTTAAGTATCTCTGTCAATATACGATAACTTACCAGGATACACCGACCTCCTCATCTCCTCAATCAAGGACAGTCCGCCCCACTTCTTCGAGGGGACAGCCGGAATGTGAACCGCGCCACGCGAAGCGGCGTCTCGTGCGTAGCGAATTTCGCGGAAGATGTAGGAGATGACGATGCCTATTGGGTGCGCGATGATTGCTGCGCCCACACGCGCCGATAGAGGGAGCTCGAGGCCGCTGAGGAGAGGCAGAAGTCGGGTGAGGAAGACGTAGGTGAGGGCGCTTGGGAGGAGCGTGAGGGGGAGCTCGCGGGAAATGTATACGACGCCGGGCGGTAGGTCCATCGCTGTGGTGGTGGTGGACGGAGAGGGAGAGGGTAGGAGGACCCGAGGATATGGAGACAAGTGGGTTACCAGTCAGATCATCAGATGGGATCACGGATTTGGCCGCTGCCCGTGCCTGTGATGTAAACTTTTGCTGATCCTCACCCCGTTTCTGCTGAGAAAAAAAGCAGGGCCAATTCTCTGTATAACTTGAGCTGAGAGCCGGTAGTAGGTAATTGCTTTTAGGGGACCAATCAAAATTGAAATGGAAAGCACATTTTTGTGACATTTTGTGACGCTGCCAAAACGGAGTTCACTTCCTGTCACAATGTCGCAAGGTTCGTCCACGCCACCGTGCTCTGTCATAAATCCCCAAAATAATTAGGAATGTGTATAACATGTGGCTGTATATGCCGTTTAATTTTCACTGGCATGGCTAATAAAATAATCTAGAACTATGGCAAACAGTTTCAAACGCCGTAACATCATCGACTGAACAGTGAAGTCCCAAATATGGAGCAAAACACTAGTGAACTATTTACATCTTCTTTCGGTTACTGTGAAGAGTCCAAGAAACTATGGAAAGTAACTATGCCTCAAGAAAACAAAGTCAGATACCAATTTTACGACTCAAGTTCTTCCCTCCACTGTGTTCGCGTCTTTGACGCATGAGCTTTGATAGCATCAGCGACTGCGAGGGCATAAGTACCGTCATCCTCGTCTGGAAAGAACATCAGCCTCAAACCCAACGGAAGTAAGGTAAAACGGCCCGCGTACAATACTTCAACGACGCTTGAATCTCCAGAGGGTTCTCGAGGTCCGGCGTGAGCAAAATCCCATAAACGAGCGAAAATATTTCTTTTATGGTGATATCTGACGACCACAAACGCCCGAGTTCCGCAATGCACACCTGTAAAAGAAATCTTTCAGCGCGATAGCAATGATTACGACGCAATCGACTCACTTTGCCTTGTTTGGAAACCTTGAAACAAGGATCAGAGTTGTTTTGACGACAGAACGAGATCATACATTGGGGTGCAGAATGAACGTAACAAATCTGACTTCAGGTGGGTCGCGAGGGTATCCCGCGGGTAAGTCACAAGTGAGTAAGGATGTGCCTCCCTTGTAGGGACAATTCGCGACATCTCTAGGCGCCTATTACCGCTGTCAAAGACGAGGCCAACGACAAGAAGGTACCACCTACCTCGACGATGACCTTGAGGAAAGACATATTACTATCGTTGAAGTACACGTCGATGTTCGGATGTGGATCAGCTACAAGACCCTTGATCTGAAACGGAAACATTTATCAAATCATATCGCAATTCGCAAACAATTGCTTACCTCGCGCATGATGCGTTTCAAGCGTGGGTCGCCGCCACTGGTCAAGTCCACTGAATTGACAGCAGGCTTGACGGGTTCATTCAACAGTCTGTGAACCGCTCGTGCAGGGAACGTATCGACAGTGATGATGTCGATCGGGTAGAGTATAAGGTTCTGATACCTCTGCATCTGCAAGTCCGAAGTGATGAATGGCATCCGTTCGCGAACAGGGCGGTCTCCTGAGTACAGCATAGTTTCCAAGTCCTGAGAAGTTTCCAATCAATCACATTTGACCCTAGGCGCGAGACAAAACTTACAAAGATACTGAGTGCATCAGCAAGTGATGTGCGTGGAGAAAAACGATAACCTCCTGCTCGGATAGTTAAGTAAGCGTCATTGAGCAATATGGCGCTTCCTTACCTGTTGCCACCGAGATCGCATGCAAAACTGGATCGGTACTGGTACCAACCTGAACAGAGTCGACGATAATCTTCGCTCGTTGAAGCGAAAGAGTGACGTCCCGAGCGGTAGTGTCTGAGCTTGTATCTTCGCCATCCGACACAATTATAATACGCTTGCGAATGTTGGTCAAGTCCGGTCGATATTCGTTCAAAGTCCGTCTGGCACGATCGAGGGCATCATACACCGCAGTGTCCCCGCGCGCCTGTGTACGCTCTAAAGCTTGTCGAATGTTTTCGATACCGGGCGTTGGCCGTTGTTTGAGCCACGCTAAAGAGGAAACTGGACGGGAGGACAGATGAGTGTGTGAGGTGTAGATACAAATGTTATCGCTCACATGTAACCAGTCCCACGACCAGGGACGCCGCGGTATCGAATGAACCCTACAAGTTGCATGTTCATCAGCAGAGGGTAGCGGAGATTAACACCAAATGACCCACGGCGCGATTTAAAAATATATTCGATAGTTCGTTCATCAGATTCAGGCGGGTCAAGGTGCGGCTATCCTCCCTTGTCTGTCTCGCATTTGAAAGGCGCACTCCGCCAAACGCGTGACACTCGAGAACCGTCACGGGAGAAGCGTCGATTATTGAATCCAAGATATCATCATCTTCGACGGGCGTCCCTCGAAACAATCCATCGCCGGAATCTTGGAGACCATGCCTAAGAACAAGATAAGGCGCAGCACCGCGAAACACATTGTTGACTTACCACAAAGCAACTTCAGTCATCGAAAGGGCAGGCTTGCGTACCTCGATATAGCTGAGTAACGCGATAAGCGGCGAAGTTGCTGGGACCAGGATTCGCTGCACCGAGTGATCGTCTTCAGTGATCAACTCAAACTCGTGCATTTCGCGCTCATGGTGCACACATTGAATCAACTCGATGATGCCACCGCCTGCGAGAGATGTGTCTTCGATGGAAAGGGAGGAAAAATTCTCAATCGTGTTATTGGACGCGCGGTTCTTGATCTTGAAACTCGAATACATCGCTTCGGTTGCCCGATTAGCAAGCGAGTACAACGTGCGCGTCGAGGTTTGCGGCGAGAGCTTCCAGGTTATGTCTGTTCGGCCATGTTTCAAAGATATCGTAACCAACACCGAAGTCGATTTCTTCGGCGGGAGCAACTCCTTTCCGGATTTCTGGATTGTGAATAAGGATAATGATGTGGTAGAGAGCGAATCAGATTACCCAAGCTGCGACGGCTTTCTTGAGCTGAGTAGCGGTTAGATTAGCGGAGACAGAGTGTCCCATTGGCCATGGGTCATCCTCAAACCAGTCCCGAGAACTACGAGCGACGAATGTTTTAACCGGTGCGTTGTTTGGGTGTACAGGGTCCGTCATCAAATCACCAGTCCTTTTGAATGTCAGCTGGAGTAATTTTGGCGTGACCCTTCAAGAACTTACTTGAAGTCGAGGAATTTGCGTGGTACGTCGAAAGGCTCTGTGCCAATTGAAGTAATAGATTCGGTCTTGTCCACAAGTTCAACTAAAAAATCTTTTAGCTGATCACGGGTTTCGGCGTTTTCAGCGGCCGAAACGAATGAAGCAAGCTAAGGCCAATGAGCAAAACAGAGATTGATGCGAAGCCGAAAATATCTCACCTTCCTCATCTTGCGCTTCCTGCTTCGTTCATGCAGCACAGCATCTGCGTCGTCTTCACCCTCAAACTCCTGTTTGAGCAACTCTCTTGACGCCATCTTAGCCAGCCGACTGAGTAAATCGGGCCGCAAAGGACTGCTTCGCGCCAGAAGAATAGCCCAGGGATGGTGACAACTAGCGTCTAGGCTTTCTAGATACTCTTTGGCTGCAAAACGAGTTTGTGAGGCGGGCGAAATAAATAGCTTCTCAATCTGACTTACCTTCGTCGATGATCTCTTCTTCGCTCATTTCTTCCACTATTTCTGACACAATCTTGGCGCTTTCAGACTCTGCGTCAAAATCCGCCACCTGTGCGCCGCAAGTTCCCGATTTCTGGACGCCACTGGGCCGGTTCATCGACTCGCTGAGGTCAAGACAAATAATGATAGCCTAGCATGGGATGAGAGTCAAGACAATGAATCGCTACTAAAGAAAATAGAACAATAACGTACCTCATCTGGAGGGCGAACTGGTCGTAGCGCATCGTTAATATCCCCAAACGAGTCTACAAGCCAAGTATCTTCGGCTTTTCGTCCGGGAATCATCCTCTCCAACGAATGGCTAACATCATTCACATCTACGTCCGTATCGCCTCCTTTCCTATAGATCGCAACGTCAGTAAAATCGAGGCATCGAGCTTAAAATTGAACAAACGTCGGGCGAAAGAACTGAACATCACGGGTCGTACCGCACCCGCGTCCAGTAAACACCGCAAGCAGACCCTAAGGAGCATCCGTCATTGAGTAATTCGTATATTGTGTTACTCGCAATCATCTCACCTCTTGATCAACCACAATGCGCGGCGGGATCACATCCACAGACTTCAGCTCCAGGGGACCTTGCGAGACGAGATCCCCGCGATTAGCTACCCTAATAGCCCCCACAAAATCCCTCCCTGCGCTATCAAGCGCACCCACCATCTTCTGCGGGGCAGCTCCAACACACTCGACCTTCAGCAAAAGCGCCGTCCCACTCGCCGACAGCCCCCGCAACGCGGACAAAACCTTGCGTACGTCGTGAGCGGCGTCGAGTTCCTCTACGGCAACGGATGAACGCTCAGAGGGCGGGGGAGGCTGAGAATGTGGACGGTATAATGGCCCGGAGGGTTGGTAGAGGGCTGCGACGCTTCGTTCCACAACGGCAGCATTGAACGACACGGGATCTTGCAGTCGTTTCCGAGACAACGCGCATACTAGAGATACATCTTCCACCGCCTTCATCGGCGGAGGAGAAATCGATGCAGAGCTCCCATCTACACCATCGGCAGCGCTTGCAAGGTAAGCAAGGAAAATCCTCGCCTGCATGGGTTTCGATCAACTCATCCAACGATTCGTCCAATTACAAAGACCAAAAAAAACCCACAGTTTCAAATCGGCGAGATTCATTACCCACGATCGCCTCCGGCGCCCGAAACGCAAACTCCTTCAACGCATGAAACACCGCTTCAGCAAGCGCTGCCTTCTCCTCCGGACGCGGAACCTTGTTGAGGAATAGACATGCGACTGAAGAATTCGAAAATAAACGATCAGCCATCATTAAGTGACAACTCATACGCTGAACGATACAGAGAAAGAAAACAGAGTACTCACGTGTTCGAATCGCCGGCGGAAACCTCAAAACCGCATACCCCAGCGCAAGAACGCATTGCTCCGCAGCCGCACCCTTGCGCGGAACCGACTGCGCCAACAAATAAAGCGAGGAAAGCAGCGCCGCCATCCCACGTGCACCTTGCAGAATATCAGGCTGCCACGCGGCATCGGCGAGATACATAGACTCCTTCGAAACCGTTCTGTTCCTGTTAGTTGTACCCGCCAACTCCTTCAATCCGCTATTTTCGATGGCGTCCTCGTTCGTATGGCGCTTGACGGCGTACAAAATCAGAGAAGATGTTTCGGCGTTTGCCGGCGCGGCGAAGAGCTCCTTGATGGGTGTGCAGCTGCAGGCGACAATCGGCGAATTAGCGGTGTGTAAGTCGATGAAATGCGAGGACTGAGTCGAAGGAGGAAGAGAGATAGTGTTGGCAGCAGGGGCAGGTAGGTTTGAAAATAGGGGAAATCGACGGTGGCCGATATTGGAATGCGTTGCGGACGGGCAGACGCTGACCAGCGTTGACCATGTGAATTTCGTACACCTGGAAAGACATATAACGATTCAGGAAGGAAGAGGATGCATAATTCATGAAGTAGACGTAAGGAAACGCACTCTGTGACAGGATCCCTGAAGTGCACACGCATCGAAAGCCCTCCCTGCGCGAACTCGTTTTCCGTGAGCATATCTTCGACCAGCCTCACGATGTTGGGGGTCGTCAGCATCGCCGCCGCACCGCCGCCGGAACCCGGTACAGCGATCTTGCTAATCTTATCCCCGTCCCACGCAACGACGACATGCGGCTGCGCCTCAACGCTAGCGCTGAAATCGACCGCCTCGCGGGGGAAGCGCGCTATGGGACAGCCTGAGGGGCAGCCGGTTGGCGTGGGGGTGCGGCGTGGGCCGAGGCAGTGTGCGTGGTGGGTGTGCGCGCAGCCGGCGTTCTATGAGTCGTAGTGAGAACTTTTCGAAACACGAAAAATGATAACAGAATTTTGTATGCGTACCTGAACTAGAGGACAGAATACAACTGAGGAGGGTTCGTCCCCCGCCATTTCGGCACGCGCGAGGCATGCGGGGCACGGGAACGCTGAGATCATGAGGATGAGCAGCCACTCGGGTTTGTTCAAATTCACGTACACAACGCGTCCCCGCATATAGAGCAATGGGGCGGCTCTGCGGTATCGAGTCCTTGAAGAACATCAATAATCATGATGAGCAAACCATTTGCGCGTCGCGAGAGAACAACGGATTGATATGTACCCTTCAAAGCAAGATGTGAATACGGACACGCCTCGCCGTGACGACACTGCGATCCGTCGATGGTGAAGCGGCAGTGGAACGTGGTGGAGAGTCCGTGGCGCTCAATTTCGCCCGCGATATGGCAACTGCAGCTGGCTTCGCTCTCGTGTATGCAGTACTCGCCCGCGTCCACGTCCATCGAGTGGGAAGATGTCCATATCCAGCCTAGAACGCGCGCAGCTTCGCTTTGCAGGACTCTCTGTGTGTGTACTTAATGAAAAAGAATTTCCTAAAGCGATGGTTTACGCACCAGAGTGGTATTACCGCTCACAAATTCGCCGTCAAACGCGAGGACGCCGTTCGTAGGCTCGCTCTGCTCTCGGGGGGTCTCTTGCGCGTACGCAACGGCTTGCTTCGCAGAGACGAACCGGATCTGAAAGCGCTTAGTGCTTTCGTGTGAGATGGGAACACCTTTGGTTTCGACTGCGCTAGATTCGTCCGCCATGCCCTCAAGCTGATTCGGCAAGACGGCAGATTGATGGTCAACCACCCTTGCGGTGACTACGTCGGTATCCCCAATCATTTCAACGCCGCTACGAACCTCGTGAGCCCTGTACGTCGTAAAAGATTCAAAATTTAGCTCACTCTTGATCACGGAGCTCAAAGCCGCCTGGAAGTGCAAGGGTGACGCCAGGCTGCTCGAGAGTACTCGCAATTTCTTTAGCAAGATCGTAGTTTTTCGCCGTTTCATCGATTGAGACCTATGAGAGGATTCATTGTATCTGCCACTGGCCAAAGAATATTCGACTGACTGCGAGCTTTCGTTGACGCTTTTGGGGACCATCCGCGTCGGCCGAGTCTTCAAATGCAACCAGGATTCTGCGTTTCTTTCCCATTTGTGCGATCGTTGAACCGTCTGAGTCAAACTAGAAACGACGAAGAGGAGGAGGGAAAGGAGGCCGGTATTTGTGAGAGTTTGGATGCCATGGCTTCGCCCAAGAGCACCAAATTCTTGATGATGCGCTGATCCGTTGATCGTCATCCACACCACCACGTCGGATGCGTCTCATGGCCGATTCTCCTTACCTCCCTGCAGATCTAGAGCACACAATCTTCGAATTAACAGCCACTCTCCACCCCAATACAATTCCCCGCCTCCTGCTCGTTGCACGACGAGTTCTCGTTTGGTTGGTCTCCACTCAATCAAAAAAAAAATCAAACTAAGCTTCACCAGGATCGAGCCTCTACTCTACAGAAAGATCTCCATCCCAGGTCTCACTGAAAAATCAGGCAATGGTGCAGCGATTCTCCACGCCCTCGTAAACGACTACAAAACTCCAGACTTTTTCGCATCAGCGACGCGGTACCTGTACATCTTCGGCATGGAATGGAGTTTCTTCAATAGCGGCTCCGGAAAACGACGGTGGTACGACAGTGAGCTGGATACAGTCTTCCGCGTCTGCTCAGGCGTCGAAAGTCTCCTCCTGATGGGTGACCTCGAAAAGCCGAAACTTCTCTCAATGGCGTCGCAGACTATGCGCCCACGACGCGCTATCATGCTCGTCGACCTTCTCAGCCCCCAACTCGATTTCTCCCTGCCACTATTCCATACCCTCACCCACCTCCTCTTGGGCGACCTGACGCGTAAGAGCGCCGTCATCTCCGAGAATTGGCCGTACCTCAACCACCTCCGAAATCTTACGACCCTGACCCATCTGGGACTGGGGAATTGCACGTCCCCCGAGCTAGTTTCCAACCTTCTAGATCAATGTTTGCAGCTGGAGTGTCTGGTTATCTGCACACAACAGCGCATCCCTGCTTTGGAGGAAGGGGAAGAGATTCGGCGTGATCCTCGTCTGGTGATGATGGTGATGCCTCAGCGAATGGTGGACGATTGGGATATGGGGACGCGAGGAGGTTTAGATCTATGGGCTCGCGCGGATACGTTAGTTCGGAAACAGACGAGATTGTATGGACTGAATCATTGACATCCCGGTTCGTGACTGTTTTTGACAATTTCCAGTCGGAAAACTTGATTGATTGATTTGGGTCTCCACTAGAAATTATCAGATTCATGAATTTGTAATAGAGTTGTATCCCGGGTCTGGAATGAGGTGGACAAAAAAGGAATAGCATTAACTATGTAAGAGGGGAAATATTGGTCGACACCAAATCACTTCAACCATCCTACAAATTATTCAAAAACTGCTCCCAAAATCGCGCCTCCTGCGAATCCACCGCATCCGCGCCTATGCCAGCCCCAACCCCCGTCTCCATCCCATCCGAATACGAAGCAAGCGTCATAAGACTCCCCAGCTCCGGCATAACCGCAATCAACTCATCCGTGTATTCATCCCTCGACAATCCCCCCGACGATACAGGCTGATGATCCCATAGCGCATGTGTCGGGAAGTTTGAGTTCAGGTTGAACTCGGGGTTGTCAATGTCGTCGACGGCAAGACCGCCGTTGCCAACGGCAGATCCAGCCTCACCCTGCTTGAAACTCGAAGTCGCAGTAGCACTGCTGACCAAAGCCACATCGTCGCCGGCCTCGTCCTCCAACACACACGCCATGTCCCTCTTCGTATCCACCTCCCCACCCAACCTCTCCGGTAACAACCCAGGAAACCGCAACCTATCAATCGTCTCAAATCTCAGAGCTTGCGTCTGTATCTCCGCTGTGCCTGAGGTGTTATGCGGCTCAGGATGATGCCGCGAATGAAGCGCCAAAGCTTTCTCGATCGCTGATCGTAGGATTCCCTAGTAGCAGAGCCCAGTCAAAATAACAGTCTGCCAAAGGAAAATGTGTTAGCGAGATAACTCACAAACCCAGCATTCGTCGGCCCACAACTGCCAGCCGAAGCCTTATCAAGCAAATCTGCCGTAGCTAACATCTCCCCCATAACGCGCATGAAATTGGCTTTCGAGAAGTCGACTTCACAAGGGTTGTTGTCGGGGTATCGTATAGCGACGGTACCGACGATTATCTGTTTGTTCGTGTTCAAATCACTTTATAACACGATAATCGCAAGAGAATGAAACCCACCGCGGATTCCACCACTGCAAGATACACAATCGTGGCATATCAATGGAACATATTGACTGGAATTTGAGATGGGAAGAACGCACCACTCTTCCACGTCCCACTCCACCTCGGAAGCAAGTCCGGAAACTTTCTACAATTCGCCTCATTGATTCTAACCATCTCAGCCGCGCTGCGGTACGCAGCAAGGAACGAGCTGGCGTATGGACTTTGCAAGGGGTTACTCGGCGAGGTGCGCATCGCCTCGATGAAGCAGTCTCGATGGATGAAGAGGAGGACTGCGTAAAGGAGGGAGACGGGGAATTGAATTACCGAATGAGAAACAGTCAAAATCGGCGCTCACCCTGATTCGCCCACACCCTCAACATTCCCCGCTGCAAAAATATAACAGGCGGATCCCCCTCGAGTACCTCCATCGCTTCTAACGGCACTATCCTGATTTGCATGAATTTTCGAATCTTCAGATCAAGATTCAAAATCGTTTCGTAACTCGGTTTCTTCGTGGCCAAAAGCTGATCCAGTACGGGCGTCATGATGTCTTGGACGAACGTCCAGCGGGCGTGGCGATCTGAACAGCAAGGGAAGGATTGAATTAGGTGAGGATATTCAGAAAAGGAATGTCAAATATGAACTCACAACCTGGTAACGTCTTAACAAACGGCTCTTGATCTCCTTCCTCTCCCTCATCGTCTCTGGGGAAGGCACATGTGATGGAATGAAGCTGTATGCTGACGGGTCGACCGACAGCGAGACCCTACAATGAGTTGGTTTCAGTGAATCAATCATCAAAACGAGGAGGATATGGTAACGCACGTATTGATTTTCACAAGTGTAAAGTTCCCAGAATAGCCCCTATTCAAATTCGTAAGATTCGCAGAAGGAAGTAGGGGAGGGGAGACGCGTGAAAACTGACACGATAGCGGTTGGCGATTGGGGCAGGAAACTTGGAAACGTGCTTTTCACTGTCTGCTCAATGAAATAATCAGCCAGTTAGAACCATACAGTACACCAGCATGGAACGTACGCAGACCGAGCTATTTGAAGTTGATGAAACACGTCAGCAATTCACAATCAACAAACAACAAGATCGACTCACCCTCTGCGCCAAACTACTCGCCATCGAAATCATCTGCCACGCCGCCTCCAACGAGTACCTCCGGCTCCCATACGTATAGTAATTTGCCAACAACACCAAAGCCTGCACCGTCTCCACCACCGGCTCCTCGTCGAACACATTCCGAATACTCAACGCCGCATTCGCCAAGCCAAAATAACAATCCCCATCCGGATTGTCCAGCTCCGGGATATCTAGATCTACGATGGAGCCAATGGCGAAGACGAGGAATAGAATTGACAATTGTGGCGCCGTGGGGGGTGGGGTGGAGTCTGTGCGTGTGTAGATGAGGTTGAAGAGGTCGAGGAGGGCGGGTTGGGTGACGGGCGTGCCGTGCCAGACGGCATTGCGGAAGTACGTGGCGCAGAGATGTCGGGCGCGGGTCGGGGAGGGGAGGAAGACAGCAAGGCGGTCAAGGCAGGGGATGGGGTCCCAGACTCGCGAGCTGAACGGGGAAAATGGGAAGGAGAGGGTCAATGCGCCGAATAGAAGACTGTCTCTGCCGGCTGTAGCAATCTTTGAGGCGGAGTAATACTGAATGAAGGATCCCACTTGGCTGAGAGAAATAAGGCTATCTAGTCGAGCTCACCGATCGCAGTACCTGAAGAAGGAAATGGCTCAATTCGACCGATACTAGAAATAAGTGAATAAATGTACCTCAACGCCTCCAACAGGTCCGAAGTACACAGGCTCACGATCCTCATTGAGGATGAAAGATCCAAGAGGGTCACCGCAGGGTGTGGGTGTCAGATCCATCGCCGATGAAGCCGGAAATGACCAGGGCTGCGCATTCACACTTTTCTTTTGCGTGCTCGCAATAGCATTCTCGAGGTCCCGGATGCGCTGGCCCATCTCTGCGATGGTGGAATGTAGCTCTGGGATGTCGTGCATGACAGCGCTGGCGGGCGTGAGCAGAATAAGTATTATTTTACCAAGACCTACGGAATCAAAACTCACCGTTTCCCGCGCCCGACAGACCTCAACGTCCCTGCCTAGTATTAGCAGGATATCTTTGTCTCTAGCCCGCATGCTGACCGGTCGGACAAATATTGTCGCATCCTCGGCGAACTGTCAACCATTATTTATGAGGTTTTAATCAGGGGTCCGAAGAACTCACCACAAGAACTACAGGGCACATGCTTGTCGCACTTCAGTTTCTGCCTAGATGTGTTTGAGAGATGAGCAGACAACGCAATCTAAGGCCAAGAACCTTTGGCACTCGGCACATGCCTTGAATCATTGAAGTCAAAGATGAAATTCTCTTCAAAATTATTGAAAGGATTACGCAACGCACCAGTAGAGCTACTGAAACATGAGCGGAGGATGGGTGTGTCTTATTTTCGAGTGTTGTTTCTGTGAGAGCCATGTGTGTCCAGGCAAGGTGCACTTGAAAGAAGCAATGGCCGTCGTCTGCGTCAGCGACAGAGGAAGGGCGGCCATCAGAAATTCAAAATCCGTGATCCCCGCACTAATCTGTAATCCGGCTTACGTCGCTTGATACAACTTAGCGGTTGACTGATCTACGAATTGTCTACGAATTCCCTACTTTGTTACGAGCCATGCAAGTGAAAACATATTACACGCTGAGCGACTAGCAAGACACGCTAAGGAATGGCATTCTATTATACACAACCTTATTGCAAGCTCAGTCGTGACGAGCTTGCGAGTGCGGCTGAGTGAAAGGCAAGGTAGTCACGTGCGATGAGACTTGACAGCATGATGCCATCTGATGTCATCAAGTCTCTTTTCCTCTCGCCTTCATGTCCGCTGCTGCCTCGCTGGCGGCTCATCCTCCTCCCTCGCACCTTCAGCTGCATTTTCTTTCGTGTCTTCTGGCTTTCATTTGTCTGGTCCGACACTCCCCCATCTCACACCCTTTGACTTTGCGTCAGGGATGATTCTCTTGACTTTGCGTCGGGATTCGTCATAGACGGCCCCTCAGCTTTTGAAAATACTTCTGCCTCCACAGCGGATATGTTCTTGGTGCACTCATCTCAGGTTGCGCTCTGCATACCCAACTGCTTCTCTTTCAGCCAACACTCCTTTTTTCGCGAATTTTCTGCCTTCTACGTGGCGAAGTTTCGGCACTCTCCATAACGCTCCATAACGTCACCTATCCGGGCTTTAGCTGCCATCCCTCGACGAACCGGTCCCCGACCCTACGACTTATTGCGATTACTCGTCTCTCTTCTTCAATGCAGGGCGAAATCTCAGGGTTTCAATATACTTGGATATTCCGAATAACTCGCGGATACGCCGGTGTGTCACCGGCTTAAATTTATTTTCCTCGTCTGTTATCTTTCCTCTTTCTTTTGTCCTCTCTTTCTTCTTCATCGTCCGCCTCCCACGTTCTGGAGTCGTCAATGTTGCGTCACGGTGGTCCATTCGGAGACTTTGATGTAGTACATCGAAGCCTCCGAACGTCACCGCCAAGACGTCATTCGTCTAGTCCTGGAATTGGGCCGCCGAGTCCCATTACTTACTTCCAATTTTTCGCCTTACGAACCTCCGTTCTATATTCATCTTTCTGTGGACCTGCTCCTTTGCACCAACCCACCTCGGACCACGTTACGTGATGTGGTCATTATTCTGCACTCGAATATGGGCGGTTTTTGTTTTGCTTTGTGCCGCTGCTCGTCCTTTCAATCCTCATTCATGCTTACGATACAATCTCGCCGGGTGTAGACGCACTTATCGCTGGCGATTTGCGTACTACTGCCACATTGTCACTATTATTATCATTCATCATCGTTCATTTTGCGGTGCGGATGTGCTCGTCCTTGACGGTTAACATCCCACCGAGCCCTTGATGTCCCACCCTCTACATTGTAGAAACATTCATTCTTGATGACACATCTTATTGATCCATCAACCTTCAATCCTCGGGGCAGCTACTCTCGTCTGCGACGACACATACCTCACCGATCTATCCTCATCTCTATTCATATCATTTTTGGTGTATACACACTCGTTCCTTGACGGGGGACCACACCGAACAATCTATCCTCGAACTTCCCATTCTTATGACGTTACATTCAATACCGCACTCTATGTGCTCCTCCCGCTCCTCTCCTCATGCATGACGGTGCATTCTATCCGCGCACTTGCGCTTCTCTTCTCTGCAGTGAGGTTGGCCGGCCCATGCCGCGCCCAACTAACTGTTCCATCACCGCAGTGAGGTTGGCCGGTCAATCCCGCGCCCAACTAACTGTTCCATCACCGCAGTGAGGTTGGCCGGTCAATCCCGCGCCCAACTAACTGTTCCATCACCGCAGTGAGGTTGGCCGGTCAATCCCGCGCCCAACTAACTGTTCCATCACCGCAGTGAGGTTGGCCGGTCAATCCCGCGCCCAACTAACTGTTCCATCACCGCAGTGAGGTTGGCCGGTCAATCCCGCGCCCAACTAACTGTTCCATCACCGCAGTGAGGTTGGCCGGTCGATCCCGAGCCCAACTAACTGTTCTATCATCGCAGTGAGGTTGGCCGGTCGATCCCGAGCCCAACTAACTGTTCTATCTGCAGTGAGGTTGGCCGGTCAATCCCGCGCCCAACTAACTGTTCCATCATCGCAGTGAGGTTGGCCGGTCAATCCCGAGCCCAACTAACTGTTCTATTTGCAGTGAGGTTGGCCGGCCCATGCCGCGCCCAACTAACTGTTCCATCACCGCAGTGAGGTTGGCCGGTCAATCCCGCGCCCAACTAACTGTTCTATTATCGCTATCTTCTTCGTCACGTTCGTATCCGACGGACGCAACTCGTTGAATCATCTTCATATTCATCCTCGGTACCCGTGTGCTCGCCCTTGACGGCACATTTCTCTTTTCCATCTTCATCTATCATCTTCAGTGCAGGCACTCGAGCGACGCATAGTCGTCTCCCAACTATCTCACCTCACTATTCCCATCTCCATTCTCTTGCACACTCCTGCCCTCGATTCAGCATGTCCATCCCGCCTTCCACTGTTCCATCTCGTCGCCATCTGCACTCAACACTCACGATCATATCATTTACGTCCGGATTTCTTCGCCTATGTGACTTATTGCATCCCGTTCCAACACATCCAATCTCATGAACGTCCCGTCTCTATCCACATCTCACCCATCCTCCTTTTATGGCCGTTTCACACCCTTTACAAACGGGCTTGCGAGCCTTCCATCCTCATCTTCATCGTACACTACAGATTTTCTTTTCACAGGAGGAGCCTACGAGGCAAATCAGACGCGGTGCGCTTTCATGTTTTTCTCTCTCTTTATTTCTTTCTCTGCTTCTTTCTCCGTTCACCACTTCTCTGGGCTTCCGGTTAACACGCTGACTCGCCCGAGCCGCTGGGGTTGCCATGTATGTTCTTGCAATTCGGGGCAATCTTGCCGGCTCAACGGAGATCACTCCGTCGAGACGGCTGGTTGTCAAGATATTTTGCACGCAGGGCATTGTCTCCGAGGTAGAGCTCTCTGGAGATCGCTTTACCCCGTTTACTGCGATTGTGCTGGCTCTCAGCCAATCTTACACTTCTCTGGGCATTGGCTGTGATAGAGACATTTTATTGTCGAGACAGTTGGGACGATGTCGCGCTCGGCGCGCAGCGTTTTGGGGCTTGCTAGCCCTCCTCTCTGTTGTCTGTTTGCGATCCACAGCGGCTCAAAGTTATCGCGCTGACTTTAACGGCCATACCTTGGTCCAATAACTGTGTCATTGATACACCTTGTCGGTTCTCAGGTTTTCGGTGTTCTACGCATCACGTCCTCCTTTCGCCATTTCAACATTAATCTTTCTCGAGGCTTCGTTTTTCTGTGCCGTTTGCACGTCGCTATTTCGATGCCCAGCATTTTGCGGATCAGCTCTGGGCCTACTTGTCTCTCTTTTACCACGCAGCGGTCGTTCGAGGCTATCGCGCAGACCACTGATAGCAATATCTTTGCCAACATCCATGGGTTGGATCTTGCGAGATACCTCGCGCTCACCACATTCTTTGAAGTTGAACTTCTGGATTACTGCGCGTATCGCGCGCCCTATGGTTCTCATCCTTTCCGATTCCTGGGCAGGCCCTTCGTGCGCTGGCTTCGACGGAGATATCATAATCTTCGTCGTCTTGATCAGCTCACTACGACATTATGCACCTTGCACATTATCTCGATGTCCAGTCTTTGGGGACAACTTTATCTTGCTTGCTATTTCCTGGTTTTCTCCTTCAGGCTTGCCACTTCGTCGGTATCGCACAGGACTTGACGACTGAACAAAAGGTCTTATGTGACCGTCATGCAGCCCTTGCATATCCAACACTCACCCCATGTATCTTGTCGTCAATACCTCGCGCAGCCATGGGGTCTCCTCCTTGGCGGCGATTTTTGTGGTCTTTCTCTCTGCTCCTAATTTTTCGAATCGGACAGTTTGATGCTGTCGTGCTGGTTTTACAGGCATCACCTCGTTGAGCCAGATCCGTTGGCCATTTAATCTTGGCATGCGTACGCACTATCGGGCTGTCTGGTTTTGTTTTGCTATCGCGCCGGACTCGCCGAGGATATCGGCTTCGAGACGGTCACATCCCTGAGCCTTGTCGCGGCTAGCACAGCGTCCTTACGGAGTATGCAGTCTCGGTGCAAGCGCTGATGTACTCACTGTCATCAATGCAGCCCCCCCCATATTACGTCGTTCATTGCTGGCGCAGCGGTCGCATGCAATGCTGGAAAGCCGTCTTATAACGGTCGACCTGACCACCGCTCGACCGACATCGAGGTGTTGTTTCCAAGTTTCGTAACTTTTCTTTTCTCTCTTCTCCGCCATAAACGATACAACGTGGTGAACGCCTCTACTTTGAGGCGTAGCTTCGATGCCTGCGCACCTTCTCTCTTCACTGCAAATATGCCGGCCAGATAATGCGGATCCCTTGTACCATCTTCTTTCCTTTTCATCACGCTAACATCCAATCACTGCTCCAGACGTTTCATCGAGAATGATTTTTTCTTCGCTCTCGATGCTGCAGTTTTAGCTTAACCCAATCTTTCCACCTGGAGATCCTCATCCGCTAGCTCGAGCCTCTGGCAATTGAGCCTTTATTTGTATCCTTGCCTCAGCTGGGCGGCGAACGCTTCCGTTGCGTTAAATTTCTTACGCCTCTCCGTTCCGTGACTTTCAAGCTCTGCTCATGGCTCTATCTATCTTTCTCTGCGCTTCTGATCTCGCCGGCGACTATCCCATACATGGGCTTGAAATTCGCTCAATCATTCGGAGACTCCTGGTCCTGCCTCCACCCATTGTTCACAGCCGTCTCATTATTGCAGATTTGACATTCCCATGCAGTCCTCCACTATTTTCTCGAGAGTATTTACTCTCACTCCTGCGCAGTCTGAATTCACCATGGGCTGCAATGTTACGCCTTCACTTGGTACCATTCAATCCCTTTCCTCGCAGTCTTTCCGGTATCGTCAGCGCGGTGTACTACACCGTTCTATTCACAGATTTTTCTGTTCCACGTGCACTCATCGTCATTTTCCGCCTCTAGAGTCTCCTGGGCCTCAAGTTTCAACGCTCTTCCGGCGACGATAATTTCTACCAAGCTTATTTCGCTAATTCGGGATCTGCCTTATCCCTCCTTTGTGGTCGTGTCTGCGATCTGTCTTCCCCGAAGACAAATTTACGCCTTACAGGGGCTAATATTGCTGTCTACTGCACCCCTGTGCTGTGGTACCTCCCGCGAATCGGCCGCCTCCGGATATCTGGTTCAGAAGCCTGCAATTGCTGATCAGAAGCTGCATCGCACCCAGGTCACCACATTCATCGATAATCTTGGACTATGCTTGAACACTTTTCCGCCTCCTCATCGCGCGATCCCTCTGCATCTCTCTACATCCATATTCAAAGCCACCCATCTCTAGGGTATGACTCGTCGATCGGTTCGGACTCCGTCGTATTACTCAAGGTCTCATAACTACTGGGATTCAACTTGCTTCTTCATCTTCCAGTTTCTCAAATTTGTGGTCATACACAATACCCCGACATTACCTCTACTGATTCTATCTCATCCGCCGCTGTTTCCGCTCCGTTCGCTCTTGGTGGGCCCTCGGGTTCGTCTCTCGTCCTCGCACGAGTCTGCGACTCTTGGAGCTTCACTCCATTGGGTCGCTCGGGGTCTCATTCCGACCCTCGGTGTCCTTTGCGTACGGTTCGGCCGTGTCTGTAGCCTACGGGGAGCGGCGGGAGACGAAGATTCGTCTCCGCGCCCCATCCTCGTCGGTCGGAGCGGCCGTTCCCCGCACACACCCCAAAAACATCTCTCATTCTCTCCATCCCATGTCTAGTGAGCACGACGACCTACCTTGCTGCAAGCTCAGTCGTGACGAGCTTGCGAGTGCGGCTGAGTGAAAGGCAAGGTAGTCACGTGCGATGAGACTTGACAGCATGATGCCATCTGATGTCATCAAGTCTCTTTTCCTCTCGCCTTCATGTCCGCTGCTGCCTCGCTGGCGGCTCATCCTCCTCCCTCGCACCTTCAGCTGCATTTTCTTTCGCCCACCCACCCTTCGCTTATGCTCCTTCCTCACTTTCAAGTTCATCTTACGCTGGGTCGCTCGGGGTCTCATTCCGACCCTCGGTGTCCTTTGCGTACGGTTCGGCCGTGTCTGTAGCCTACGGGGAGCGGCGGGAGACGAAGATTCGTCTCCGCGCCCCATCCTCGTCGGTCGGAGCGGCCGTTCCCCGCACACACCCCAAAAACATCTCTCATTCTCTCCATCCCATGTCTAGTGAGCACGACGACCTACCTTGCCAACAAGATATCTACACATACTATGATACACTGGGTCAATCCAAATCCGCGATGGACGACGCCAACTCGGACATCGTCGTCAGCGGCGTCGAAGACGTCTTTACCACCACAATAGTGAACCCATTAACCAAGTTCGGCAATCGATAAAGCGGAATCGGCCGCTGACCAGGACGATGGAACGGATTCGTCTCAATCGTATACTCCTCCGCCTTCCTCGGCCGACCACCACCACGGGCAGCCAACATGCCGAGATTGTTTGACGTATGTTCAGCGGATTGTTCCGCATATTCGGTGACGGCGAACGGGATGTCCCTACGATGCGCCTCCTGGACCACGGGTTCCCATTCGCGGTACGAGAAGATACCGGCGTTGCAAGCGACTAGAGCATCGGGAGGACGGGTCGTAGCGGACGGGGACCAGCTCGGGGAGTCGCCGTAGATGTGGATCGCAATTTTGGATGCGCCGCATTCTTTCGGAGCAGTATAATCGTAGACGGGGGTTGTGAGGGAGGATTTGGCGACGAGAGAGGAGGGTTTCTTTTTCGCTGCTTTGATGAGGGTTTCAGCTCCACTACCGAAGACGACGAGCTGGATGTCGTGGTAGGGAAGGAGGAGCGCCAGTTCGGCGAATCTGAAACGCTCGGCGGTGAGTAACAAGTCATCGAAGGCATTACAAAGGGCTTACAACGGAAGATAATTCAACTCAACCTCTGCGCCTAATAGGTGCACCGACAGAGCACGTCGTTTGTCGGCTGAAGCTTGAGTTGGCCCGGTCACCTCCAAGCAGTGAACGAGGAGCCGATATACAGTCATGGGAAAGGACATCAACAAAGCGGCAGGCGACTCTTTCGGAAGCTTCCGCCATTGATACCACTCGTCCCATGAGTTCAAAGCCGATGTCACTAACGCTGGACGCTTATCGGTGCTCAAAAAGTCGAGGTACGGGATGAATGCGGGTTCGAGCTTCCACCCTTGGACATCGGTGAGGTGGCGGGCACCCAGGAGATCGGTGCCGTCTGTGTGATCGAATGCAGCAAACGCTTTCATGATGGTGGCACCGTAGGGTGAGGAGGCAAGCATGCTCTCCATCACTCCGCGATTGGAATGCGGAATGGGACCGCCCCTGTGGCTCCAGTAGCCTGTGCCTGTGCCGCCGAAGACGCCAAACCTTCCGCGAGCGATGTCGAAGCTGAATGTGGCGTCGGACTAAGTCTTCCCCAGGGGAAAGATTTCAGGACACCGTCGTAGTACTCCCGCCGTTCCATGTGTCGCTTCGGACGATATCAGCGAACGGAGTCTCGTCCCAAATACATACAGCTTACCTTGTTGGCGGGGCAAAGCTCTTTGTGCGTGGGGCCGGGAATCGAGCCTGGTGGTTGGGGCGGAGGATATTTCCAGTGTTTGGTCGCGCACTGGACAGTGGATTAGTGGGAGAGTTTTGTAAGTATACTGATCTCCTACTTCTCTGCCGCAATAGATTGGGGCTCTACAAGCGGAGCATCGGAGAACCTGGAAGCAACGATATTATTCAGATACCGTTGATCAAAGACCTTACTGACTTTCAACGGCGGTGTAATATTCTTTTGGCATACACAGCACGTCTACAGGGTATCAATGTCAAATGATTGTACAGAGAAGGTTTGGACAACTTCGATTCACCTCCTGGACGCTAAAATCAAAGTTTTTGGTCTTCGGCACGTTCCCCTTCTTTTCTGCCGCTGCGAGGGCTTTCCCAGCTTTAGTAACACCTCCAAAAAACTGTTCAGGGGCGAGACTGGCAAGCGAGCTGAGAGAGTCCATGGCGATGGCGTTCGTCGTGAAGGACAAAGAGCAAATGTCACGGTCACAGAGTTGTGACACTGCATGATCCGGCCCGCGGGCCGGCCCATAAGGGTTGGAGTTTGCGTTGCTAAAAATGGTGTAGCGGGTGCGGGCTGAGCCGCGTTAGAGACAAGTCTACCGGATTATTTAGAGGGAACTCTCATACCCACCGGCTCAGAAGAATCACATCCGACCTTCTGAGCCAAGTAAAGCAATGATCATATGGCACTTGTATCAAGAATTCACAAAGCCTAATCGGTGTTCCCTCGTCATGATGGGGGCATACACGCCAGAGAAGCCTGGATAAGGATATCTCGGAAATATATTCAGCATGTCAGATCTCACAGGACGGGGACGCAACGACACTCATTAACTTTTGTGGCCAAGCGGCAGCGACACCTATGGATCAAATCAATATACCAGCCTGGTAATCGTATATGCCAGACAAATCTGAGGAGTTTCTTCAAATTCCGAACTGCAGTTGTGCGAAGTTTGACGAGAAATTCGTCGAGAATCCATTCGTTATCAAAAGTCCCCGGCAAGATCCGATGCGTGACCATCAGTAACGTCACCCGCGAAAGCCTGCTCACCCTCTCCGCTCTACACCTTTTGTTCTCCTTCGCTGTATGTCCACCCCTCTCGCAGAAAACCCTTGGGCCGATGTGGATGTAAGCGTTTCTCCAGACTGGGGTATCTAGTGTATCATCTGACGGTCACCTTTCTCCGCTTTGCCACACCTCAAATCTCAGGCTGTATCCAAAGCCCTACCGTACGGAACCGCTGTGGACCTGAAGCAGATCATTATTTCTCTGAATACGGAGTGTGGGACGCACATGCTGCGATCCGGGAGGAAACAAGAGCTAGTAGACCGACTTCGTGATCAGTTTGCCACTTGGAAAAGAACGAATAACGTGGCGAGTTGGAAGCGGGCGAAAGGCTTGATTGACGCAATTCGACTTCCTACCACGTCGTACGCCATGTATAGAGCTATCGGGACCGATTTGCTGACCTCGTCTCTAGATTTACGCCAATGCCCCCGCCCGTGGCGACTCCACAGCCTCAATCGCGGAGTGCACCCTACCCTGTAGCTGCCCCGAACCCTGCGAGTATCCCCCTTCCGCCTAGTCGAGGTCCGTCAACGTATAACGCCCCGTTTTCTTCGAATTATAATCAAGGTTGGTTATCTGTTGCTCGATCGCCCAATCTTTTGTCCTGATATTTGATAGGCCCGCGCTTCAAGCCATCTCCGTTCTTTGTTGTACATGAAGCTGTTTCTACCGTTCTCGACTGTCCAGGTTCTTCTTCCTTTCCTTACTATCAACTCGCATTCGCTTTCTAACGACAAGTAGAATCATTCAGTGCAACTGATCGGCGAGAATGCACTCTGCACTTCCAAATCAACGATAATCAAATGGCAAAGCTCCACTCTCCCGGGTCTGTCTACACTTTGGCGGCTTCATCGTGCTCCCTGTACTGAAACTCGACAAAACATAGAGCGGGATATCAACTTCGCCTCTTCTGCACCTCTTCCAAGTTCTACTCTCCCGGATCATTCAACAACGTCGAATGTCCCATCGAATTCCCTCAAACCTGCGAAGTCTACGTAAACAATATCCAGTTGAAGACGTCTCTGCTCAAGGGCATCAAGAAACGACCTGGTACTGCGCCCCCGCCCAAATTCGACATCGTCAATGCACGGAATTCTGTCCGGATGATATATATCAATGGCGGTCAAGGGAATCTCGAATACAAGGTCAGTAAGCAGATGTTGTGCGTATGCTGGAATTTACTAACCCCTCATCCCTCTCATCCAGAAATACTATCTCGTCGCGCAACTCGTCAAGTCCGTCAGCGTCAGTGCATTGGTCGATCAGCTCATGAAGACGCGGTTCATCAGTGCGCCTGAGATTCGACGACAAAGTTCGCTGTCTACATGAACCCACCTGCGTCAGATCTCACTAATCTCTCCGCTAGTGGTCTCCTCGATGTCCAACGACGAAGACATCATCGCCGGATCGCTCAAAATGTCCCTCAAATGCCCCGTATGCACTCAATCGCGTTCTCCTTTTCTTCACTCGTTTGAATGACGTTCCGTATGGTATTCAGCTAGGTCGTCCAAATGTACACATTCGCAGTGCTTTGACGCGACGTCTTGGTACTCGATGATGGAACAAACGACGACCTGGTACGTTCGTTCTCTCCATCCTATTCCATTCAACGACACAAAAACCTTAACTTTTGTGTATAGGTTATGTCCGGTCTGCGAAAACGTTCTCGACTGGAAAGAGCTCATCATCGATGGGTGAGTATCTATCTCATCTTCGCTATTTCTTCCTGTCCCTCACGTCATCTGACACCTCTATGCAGATTCTTCGCAGAAATCCTCAAAATGACACCCGACAGCGTCGACGACGTTATCCTAGAAGCGGACGGTGAATGGAGCACTGCGGATCAGAAATATTCTTCAGCTAAGGTCGCTGCTGGGATTGCGGGTCCGGTGGAGTACGACTATATCGACAGCGATAGTGATTGAATGTGGTGCGAGAGGAATGGAATACTTTCTTTTTTTCTTGGTTGGTGATTTCATCTTCCCGGCTTGGGTGGATGCAGGGTTTGACTGACGATATGAATTACAGGTACTGTGATACGATGCAATACATACAATACATGCATGTTCAGGATTATGCCCCTAGCTAGTAATGAATGATATCAGCGCTTGACGCTGCCATTGAAGAATGTTCGAGGCAAGGACGATCTCGCATCGCCTTGGTACTGCTCCGTGACGTTTCTGTTCTTGTCGTTGATATCGGCTGCTACATGGGAAGTTTCACAGTAGCAAATCAAATATGGCGACAATTGTCAGCGTCATTTTCAGAACGAAGCGTCAGTTGCACGCGTTCTGAACGATATCTGCCTGAGACTCAATGCTTGTTCTTCCTCGACGATCACGAGAATTACTGACGTCTTAGACTTCGGTTTGAGAAAAAGATGTCTGTTCCAGGTATGTTCAGTAGCGCTCTTCCCCCGCTGTCTGATTTGGTCGAATTGCGAGCTTCAGTGTTCTGAACTCCAGACAAAGTCGCAGTCATCGCGCATTCGGTGAAAAGATATCAGTTGAACCAGCAAATTGTGTGTTCCGTCCACATTCCAACAAATCTAGACTCTGATCAACCGGCACCACAGCGCTCCACCTGTTGTTTCTGATATCCGGAGAAGCATTATATAAAATGTCCCAACCCTCGTATGATCCTCACTCGAACATAACCTTCCGTCGTTCAAGTACTCTCTTCTGGTAAACATGTTTTCCAAGCTCTCCGTGTCAACTCTTCTTAACTAGTGGCCGGCTGAACGAGAGCCTATAGTTTTCTCTCGATGCACTAGGTACTCCCTTTCGTTGGGACTACCTTCTCGGGCTTCTAGGTGAATCATGTCCGCAATAACCGGCTGCATCGATATAATCTAATATTACGCCGGAATGAATCCCCAATAACACCACCTCAATGTTTATCAGAAATTGACAAGGGCGGTCCTTGAAGTCGTAGAATTTTCTTACCTGAACTGTCTCTATTTGGCTCAAGTAAAGAACAAATATTCAACGCTGCCGCAGCTATATTCGCTGTAAATTCAACCTCGCGTCCTTCTCGGCTCAACTTCGACAGGATCCGACCGGGAATCACCGAAATCACAGATGTGATCTGCAATCAATTTCCTTTTCTCCCCAACTTTCACCACAGTTCCTTTCCCGACACGAAAACGCCTGGCAAGATGGCTCCATACTGCGCTTTTCGTCGGAAGCGGTGAACTGCTCTTCGGGCCACACTCCTCGAATGGCTGGCTGCACTCGCGCGAGCGCCGAGCGCTTTGCCGCTCGACCTCGTAAGCTTGGGCCCTTTCAATGCTTTGTTCGTAACAACAAAGCAATTGTGGGCAAAGGGAACTTCCTGACGATGCTGACCTCTCTTTGAGTTAACAACAATGCTCTTGCGCAAGCGTTCTATAGTCGCCAGCCTGCCTCCTACTACAAAATATTACGTCCTTGACGACTTCTCGTAAAATGCCCATTGAAGCTCGAATTACACTGTCTATACGCGTAGCACTCAATGGGAGTGGCTCCCGGGATCTTTCACTCTCTACATTGACGACAAAACCTTCTCTTCCGCCTCAATGTGTTCCCTTTTCGCGACTCGGATTTATCAAATGCGCTTTGGACTTTTGGACCTTCAAACTTTGCTACGACTTGCTTTGACCTTCAAGAGCTTTGGACGAACGCTTTGACAAGATGGAATATATATACCACCCTCCGCTACCGCATTCTCTCTCATTCGCATTCGCTTCAACTCATCCGGGTCACCCCTTGCTCAATCATCCAAACCACTACCTACTCCTCATCTATCCTCCAATGTTCGCCTCATCCACACGCCGCCGCCTTCCCTTGGAGCAATTCAAACCCGCACAATGGCGCAGCGCCACCAGCCCCAGCGCCGTCCATCGTGCCATCTCATTCGACTACGCGGGAATGCCGCTCAGGCAAGGCGTCTCGATGAAAGACCTCCGTCTGAAGGGAACGTCAGCGCCCCTTCAGGGCGCACACGATCCGGTGCTCGCACATACCGGCATGCAGAGGATTGTTTTTCGTATCATGGTTGGTGTACACCCGACTATTCAGCGTATATATCCTGATCTATTTATCTACTTTTAGTGGCCCGGATACGGACACGTCGAATGGTGCCGCGCGATCCCCGTTGTCGCACCCAATGGCGCTCCCATCACGCGTGTCGCATTGGCAGTTCAAATCGCGTCGAGCTTCGCCCACTTCGTTGAGGTTCGTAGATTCATCATCCTTATTCTTATTCCGACAGTGCTCATTATTGCTTTTCTCTTATCAGAAATCTCAGTACGAAACCCCGAGCTCTCGAGACTGGATGGTCGCTCCGAGCTGTGTCCGCTTCGAGCACCTTCATCTTATTTCTCTGCATAACACTTTCGAGGATGTTTGGCAGGCGGATGTTGCGCTTGATGTGTGCTAATTGTCGAAATATTACTTATCATAGACCTTCAACGCGTATAATTTTGTATCAATAGCTATTCTTCTTCTTGAATCATCACTGTACTATTCAAGCGCTCTTTCCAATTCCGGCGAAATTCCTAGTTTTCTTACTTTCCCCGTCTTCAATCATGAACTATCAGAGCTGACTGTGCATACACCGGGAATGCGTAGAAATTTAGCTCTCGATTCATGACAGCAGCACAGGTGGCCCATGCATTCGTTCGTTTCGCTTTTCCTGTATCGGTCCTAACTCATCTATAGCCCAGGCAATCTCAATATCAACCGCGCAAACACATCGCAATGACGGACTCACCGTAACTATGCGCGACCGCCTCCCACACCCAATCCGTTTTCCACCAGACATACCCGAAATGGTACCCATTGAGCATGATATGCGTCAGTTCTGGACATCGCTGCCGCAGGGCTGCGCGTAAGGAGGGGAAGTCAGGGATGTCTTCAGGAGGGGGTGCGGCGGGGTCGTGGCCCATCGCAGACTCGGTGCTCCCGTATTCGTAGGGAAAGTCCCATTCGAGCAAGAGGGTTTTGAGCGTGCGTGGGAGGAGAGCGTTGGAGGGGAGGTTTGAGAGGAATGCGGTCGCCTGAAAGACGGTGTAAGTATGAGATCACGAAATGGAAGGAATAGCTTGAGCTATAAGGTGGACTCGTACCTGGGGAGTGAATCCGCCATCCTCCTGCGCATCGGGAATCAAGGTGAGGTCTAGGGTGGAAAGTAGGGGAAATAGAGTGAGGAGGGCGTTGAATTCCATCTGGCTGAACTCCTCTGTCACGTCCGAGGTGAATCGAGCCTTGAATGAGGTGATATTGGGGAACGATGTATGTCCCAGCACCGTTTTCAGCAGATTCTGGACGGAGAATCCGCTGTCCAGCTCGATGTGGGTGAGAGTCGGGCGCAGGATGAAGATGCGGAGGTTTTCGTATGCCCCGGTGTATTCCTCGAGGATGGGGAAGATCGAAGCTTCCTGCGCCGGCGACAGATTGCGCAGGACACCGTAGTACTCGGAGCGGAAGATCCGAAGATTGGGAAATCTGGAGAAGAAGGAAAATATGTCGTATGGCATCATGGGGAATTCGCGTAATTTGAGTGTGTGTACGCTGGGAAAGGGCTGAAGGTCTTTCACCGATTTGAGGTCGGCGAAGTCGAGGTAGCGGAGGGTCGTGCGGGAGAGCAGCGAATCCCAGAGGTCGTTCATTTGGTAGTCGTAGCAAGAAGTAAAGCTTTCAACACGAAGAGTCAGTGAAGCCGTGTCGATGTGCTCCCCGTTTGCCACTGTGCATGATGAGAGATCTACCAACCGAAGCGCAGGGAGCGCACACAGGTTGGTGAGTCCCGTTTGCGTGAATTGAATACGATCGGCGTAGAATTTTTGGAGTGCTGTAAATTTGGGAATCGCGGCGAAGAATGCCTTCATCAGGACATGCTCGGATCCCTGGTCCTCCCGCTGCGGCGAGCCCTGCCATTTTTGTGGATTCCAGCGAGCCGTGCAGGTGCGTATGTTAGGGGCCATTTTCGGGGATGAATAGAAGGCCAGGCGATCGATAGCATTGTCGAGTTTTCTTTTTTGTGGGTAAAAGTCGTATGGATATGGGTAGACTTTGTATTCGGTGAAACCAAGCGGTCGCACGAGGTCGTAGAGCGGATGGTGAGTCGATGAGAGATTCCTGAGCGCGTCAGAGGGTAGATATGAGCATATTTCAGCCCAGAGCTCGTTGGGGAAGGTGGTGTGCTGGCTCATGGCGACCTAGAGGGACAGAGATGGTGGGAGTAAAAGACAAGGATCGGCGTACTTGGGATGTCGGAGATCACGGCCGGCTCGTATCCGACTCCCACGGCTCAAGCTACGTTCAGCACCTTCTGGTTCAACCTAAGTTCGGCTCGAGTTCCAGTCCTACTTCGACCGCGAACTCAAAAATCATCTGGGGAAACGGGACAGGAAAACTTATCACAAATGAAGTACAACCGTCGAAACTGTCGGAAACTCCCCGCCCAGCCAACTGTGCGATGAACTGCGTGGGTTGTTTCTGGCTTATAGAAATGAGTCTGTGAACATTAATGAGTAAATCCGAGAGAACGCTGTCTCCCATTCGCGCTTCATCATCCGACATCGCCGCCATTCGAGAGCATCCGAGGTGGTGATTTTGGAGCGCGTTGACGGTGTCTCCTCGAGACACAATGAGGGGCCGAAGACGAGCTTGACAAGATATATCGCGTAGCACAGAGCCCCGAGAGCGCGCCGAGCTCAGGCTGGACGACGCAAACAGCGACGAGCATGTGGCGGAAAGTGTGTTGTTTTGATGGGATCGTCACCTCGTCACGCTGTCACTCCACCACGCGGCGTCTCGGATCCATGAGACCCGGTGCGTCTAATCACGCTATTTCTCTTCCTCTCCCTCCACGTCGTCCCCGCCGCCCTCGACGTCGTCTCCAACGATGGACAAGCCCTCCTGGAACGACACCCTTCGCGCCACCTTCAGCTCCTGCCTCACCTGTCTCCCCTGCGCCCACCCCACCCCCACCACCTCAAGCGACTCCGACGACGACGAATACGCCGCCTCCAACAGCGTCCGTGGTGTCCGCCGCGCGCGCCCCGACGAGCTGGAAGGCCTCCTCGCCGACGCGCACTCTTCCCATTCCTCGTCCGGCGACGAAGGCTGGCGAGACGCAGACGCCGCAGCCGACGGCGACGCTATCTCCCTACACTCCCATCTCGGTCCGCGAGGGCGGCGGCGGGTGCCCCCTCGTACGCCGAAACACATATCTCTATGGGGGTTCAATCTCTTTGGGTCCGGGGTGCGGAGAGGCGGCGTGGCGCTCGAAGGCGCCGACGACGCCCTCAGTCGACCTCGGCAACCTCCATCACAAGGGCAATCTCAAGGGCAAGGCCAGGGACAAGCCCAGGAACAACCCACCCGCTCCACCAAACGCTCCCGCAAACGCGAGCATGGGCGGAGCACCGACGACCTCCTCGCGCGCGTCGCGCTCGACCCCGCGCCCATGCCCCTCAGCGACGCAGACGTCGTCCGTCGTGCCCGCGCCTCCTCCTCCGCTTCCCTCCTACCCCCGTCCTCCCAATCTCCCTCCTCAGCAGACACAGAAGACCCAGACGAACGCCGCGCGCGGCGCAAAGCGCGGAAAGAAATGCGTCGCCTCGCCGCTGCCCTCGCTGAAGCACCGCACACGCCCGACAGCGCTGACTTCGCCGGCTTCGGTGCGCTTCCCGAGCAGCAGCAGCACCGGGGCATACCCCCGCCGTTCCTCAATATCGCGTCGCCGCGGGTGTTCGACGAGAACGACGTACCCCAGCCGCCGAGCGCATTAGAGACCCTGCGCGCATCAAACGACGCTGCCCTCGCGGACCTGCGCTTCAACGCAGAAGAAGCAGACGAGGCGGATCTCGACGGGGTGGTGTATGCGCGGCTGGCCCCAAGGAGCGGGGCGGGTGGGGGGTCAAGGTCCAGTGGGCGGAGTTCGAATTCGGGGAGTGGGATGGGTGGGCAGATGCCGTATTCGCCTATTGGGGGAGGTGAGTTTGTGCTTCCTTCCTTCCTCCCTTCCTCCCTCTCCTCTTCTATTCTTCTTCCTCGTGACTCGTAACGCTAACCCCACTCCTCACAGCCCACCCAGACTCAACCACCCTCCCTCCGAAAAAATCAAAATCCAAACGCGACAAATCCTCGCGTACATCCAAATCGAAATCGAGCGCTACGTCGTCGACGCTTGCGTCGCTGTCGCCGCCGCCGTCCGCTACTAGAGGGTCTTTCGTCGCTGCGAAGCATCGGGATTCAGAGGAATTCGTGAAGCAGCAGGAGGAATTCGGCACCTTCGCGCATGCACACGCGGAGGAAGAAGAGTTCGACGGGACGCCGGGCGGGTTTAGCTTTGGCGACGTCGAGGAGGTGAGGGTTGTGAGAGAGGCGTTGCCGAGTCCGGGGCTGTCGAGGGCGAATAGTAATAGTGGGGGTGGGGGAGGGTTTGGTGCGGGGATGGGTGGGTTTTGATTAGGGTGTTGTTGGATGGGAGGGGCTGGGAGGGGAGGGAAAGAGAGGGATGGGATGGAGGGATGGGATGAATGGATGGGTGGAAGGATTTATGATATGATATGGGGAACGGATTTATGAAGTATCTCTTGGGTTAGATTTTACGAGTCACGATTTAACGTTTCCTTCCGTCGAATTCTCACTCCCTCGTTTTGCGCGCTGCAGCTGCATACCCCTACCCTCCTATTCGATTTTCTCAATACATACTACATTGATTAGTTTACGTTTCTGTCTACTGTATCGAGGTGTACTTCGTCGATTGTGGGACTTCGCAACCTTTAGGCTGCGGCCGCAGCATTGGATTGCAGCAAGCAGGCAGTTCGATTCGACGCGTTTTGTTACTGCTCCGTTTTTTTTTTCAGTTCCGCCGACCGTCCTCTAAATCAATCGTCAAACGGTAGCTCTTATGCTTGAGCATGAAACATTGTGCTCCTGTATTTATTACTGTCTTGTTCGTCGTCGTTGAACCGCCAATAAACTTCGAAAACTTCGGGGGAAAACATATTCTTTGCTTTGCTGATGACGGCGCCGGTAGACCAAAGGCTCTTACAAGGCCCGGTGGTGGTGGCCACCGTCTGCTTTACCTACGGCATCTAGATGGAGGTGAATCGCAGGAGATACCCGTTCGATTCGGGTCCTGGCTATCTCGGATGTTGTCCATTTCTTTTTACTTATGTATTCCGTAGGTAGAATTCTTAGTGAAGGATAAAAGAGATTCAACACTCAGAGCTGCGGTATTCCGTTCTCTCATATTCATGCATGAAACATTTGTGGCCTTTATCTATTAGCGTCTTGTTCGTCGTCGTTAAACTGCTGCCAATATTAATCGACTTCGAAAAGCCGGAGATCTATTTTGCTTTTTTGCTGACACGGTACCGGTAGGCCGAAGGGTTTTACTGGGCCTGGTGGTGGTGGCCACCGTCTGCTGTCCCCGGCATTATGTTGTACAGGTACTTGACCGCAGAAGATACCCGTTCGATTCGGGTCTGACCCCGGGCCAGTGGATGTGGACCCTGAGGTTTTATTCCGGGAACCGGGACGAGAATTTTTGCTGAGGGATCGAAGAGCTCCAAGAGAGGCGGTATCGTGTCATGGAATTGCAGAGCATCCTGAGTTCGTGGCATGGCGCGATTGTACTTTAGTGGGCCAACAGTGGGCAGCGACATCGAGAAGGGCACGTTTTTGGCAGTTTTTCGAGTTTTGGATGTGGTTGGACGGATCGACGAGTATATGAAAGCGGGGACTGAGACGAGTAAGTACAGACGGCAAGCTGAGAACTGAGATCGTGCTAATCGACGAAGCGGCGGGATACTTAGACCATCTTCTTGAGTCTCGACGAAGATGACATTGACAAACTGAGGCAAAGTGCTCATAGTCACATCACTGTCACATCAGTGACCGTTGATGGATCTCCTTGCTTCGAACCACGACGGACGATTTTCGACATGCGCGCCGCGCGCGCGCGCTGCGCTCTCTCGCCAACATTTTCAGATGCTTGCACCATGCTTGACTCTCAGGCGGTCGGTATCAAAACGCTATACACCCATCGCATCATGCCGGCCTGGATTCACACAAAATTTGCAAATTTGACGTTCAGCATGGTCTCTAGGCTGAATCAACTTTTAATTTGCCACAAGGCACACCACTTTGGACACAATACTCTTCGCTTCGTCTAGCCAGTCCAGCTCTTGACGTCGGCGGACCCTTTCGCCGCTCGCGGGTTCCTGGTACCCCTGGTCATTGCATTACTGCCGCCCAGAGTATAAATGGGACAACTTTGATACTTCAAAAAACTCTCGTTCCACACCATGAGCTCTTCTTGCTTCAAGTTCTTGGTCGTCTCTATGTCTATCTTTCTGTGTATCACTGGCGCTGCTGCCCAGACGTTGACGACGAAATACGTCACCTCGACTCCGGCCCCGAGCGAGGTCGTCATCGTCACTACTGCCTGTTCGGCGACTTGCCCTCCGACTGATACTTCTGGAAATGCTCTCATTGAGAGCTTCAGCTGCGGAAATACTTGCTTGTTTTGTCGTTGGAACTGGGTATGCATGCAGCTCCCTTCCTTCTCGCTCTATTTATTCGAAAATTGACTCCCGTGCAGCCCGGAGGAAATCATTTCGCTCAATACGACACGGTATGTTCTCTCTTTCCTCCATTCTTCCCATTTCCTTGAATCATTCCGACAGAATACGGGTGCTGTGACTTCTCCGATCGGCGTCGCTGCGAATCCCGTACGCGCAGCCGTCACATGCAGCACGAGTACCTCGACTTCCTTCATCTACCCCAGTCGTACCACCTCCGTCGTTACCAGCACTCCGACTGCGGGCGAAGTCATCATCGTGACAAAAACCTGCGCATCTATCTGTCCTCCGACTGATAACTCGGGAAATGCGCTCATTGCAAGTTCAAACTGCGGCGACAACTGTTTGTTTTGTCGGTGGAATTGGGTGAGTCGGCTGGCTACTAATTTTGAATGTTCGAAATGAACTTCATTTACTTAATACAGCCCGGAGGAAATCATTTCGCTGAATACTACATGGTGAGTGGATTTTTCCTCCTAGAATCCCCCTCGCGATTCACACGGTTTAGGACACTGGCCTAGTCTTCTCACCCGTCGGGGTAGCAGCGAACCCGAGCACCGCTGCTGTTGGATGCTCTACATCGACCTCCACTTCCTTCATATATCCCAGTCGAACTACTGCTGTCGCTACGAGCACTCCTTCTCCCGGGGAAATCATCACCACCACAACGACTTGCTCTTCGATCTGCCCTCCGCAGGATAATTCGGCCAATGCGCTGATTGAGAGCTTCAGCTGTGGTACGAATTGTTTGTTTTGTCGATGGAATTGGGTGGGTTATCTACCTATCGGCGTGAGACCGATTACTTAATTGTTGTGTGATTTATAGGCTGGAGGAAACCATTTCGCCGAATATTACGTCGTGAGCTTACTATGCTACAATGTGTTACTGCTCTTGCTCAAGATGTTCTAGGACACCGGCATTGTATTCTCGCCTGTCGGAGTAGCCGCGAATCCCAGCGTCGCAGCTGTTGCGTGCACTACCGCAGCCTCCACCTCTTTCCTGCCTACCCCAACCGCGCCAATTCCCTCCGGATGGTCGACAGCAATGGCATGCGCAACTGACACTCCGACGCATATCCTCACTAATTCGTATTTGACGACTCCTTCGAACACGAACACTCCTTCTACATGCATCCAGCAATGTTTCTCTCTTGGATTCACCTTCGCTGGGGTTGAATCTGGTAACGCGTGCTACTGCGGCTCTGGACTTTTGTCGAATGTGACGGCGGCTTCGATTTCCGACTGTAATGTACCCTGCACGGGCAACGCGAACCTGATTTGCGGAGCCACTTCGCGTATCCAGGTATGCACCTTCCTCTGTTCCGCGTACATCTATGATCTTTGTTCCTCAACATCCTCCGCGATTTTCCAGGTATACAACACCTCCCTAACTCCCCCCTCCGCCCTCATCCCAGCGAATTGGAAACCGTACGGCACCGGCTGCTCCACAGACACCCCCGACCGCGTCTTCGCCAACGTCGCCAGTGCCGGCGGCTCGTTTGCCGTGACGAATACACCAGCTGCGTGCATTGCTCACTGCGAGAATTTCAACTACACGAAGGCGGGGGTGGAATTCGGTTCGGAGTGCTATTGTGGCGACGATTGGAATGGCGCACCTCCGGCGGATACGCCTATGGCTTCGTGTAATACGCCGTGTTCGGGTGCGCCTGGGACGATCTGTGGTGGGCCTTGGGCCATCCAGGTTTATGTTTCGGACTGAAAGGTGCTCGTTTTTATCTCTTTGAGCATTCGCGCTCAGAACGTCGACAAGCACGTGTCACCAAGAAACAACATAACGTACATCTAGCTAGGATACTATTTTTTGTTTGTATTGCTATTGTATCGGAGTACACAGATGCTATGCCAAAGTGAACAGAAATGAGATATACCCGTGAAGATAACTGCACACGTACATTTTTACTCTCCACGTGATGTAGATTGTCTTTTTGTAACGGACAGTCATATCCATCCCTATCGCCGTGAAATTCCTCGAATTTTGAGCGTACGTACATGACTTACGGGCAATTGTCAGGCAGAGACCATCCGTCTTGCCATGATACCTCGCATCAGAACACTGCATAAAGATAGCTTCAAAGCTTACCTTCAATTCTCTTGTTGAAGAACCAGATCCAGAGGTGCTCTTCGATGAACTTCATCAGGCAAAAGAAACAGTAAGAATCAGAAGGATTCCATTCATCAAATGCCGGAGCGGTTTGCGATCTGAAAGAGAAAAGATCTCTGATAAGAGAACCAAGGGATTCTGAATATTGTAGTTGGCCCGTGGCCGCCATGAAGGGCTCGTGTATTGTAGTATTTAATCCTAGCCGGCCTTTAAAGAGTCGGGAAAGATAGACCGGGAAACGGTAGAAATCTAATGGAACGGATGAGCGAAAATCTTAGGCTGAAAAGGTTGATAATCACTGGCTTCGCAGAATAGCTTGAATCCATCGGGAGTGCCGCATCGCGAGCCTGAGAAAACGTCAGCATACTCGGAGCTTTGAGTGAAGGAAGGACTAACAAGCATCGCTGGCACTGTCTACTTGATCTAGAACCCACATGGAGGGCGGATCTGATTCACTCGGAGTCGTGATTCGGCGTGCAGTCCAAATATGCTTTAATGGAACAGAGAGATAGCCAACCAGACCTGGCGGAATCTCTGCATCCTCACCAAAGTCGAGCGGCACCTTTCCCTCAAGAATATCATAGCTACGATACTTCCAAACCAGCAGAGCACCCGACGGTCCGGAAGATAGTAGAGCATCGTTCAAGGCTGGGTCTACACATAAATCGTGAACCACAGACGGCGAGAACCCAAGATAGCGTACCGGAGAAGGACGCTTCGCCTAGCATGCTTTGGAGGAACTTGGCTACAGAGTATAGCTGCTGAAGCTCTTCCGTTGGGTACCTATCGAGGACGGCAATCCGTTGCTCGCGAATTTCGTCGAGCAATTGGGCAGCGGGCAACTCGGGGCGGTACGCCATTGCCGGGAACAGCTTTGAGTAGAAGATTAGACGATACACTGCGCGACGAAAACGCAAAGACTCTTCAGCCGTGAGAACACTGGTTTTCGATTTGCGATTTTTGTTTCTGCAATCCTATCATCAATAAAATAAAACTCTAGAAACAAAAAGAAACCCCAAACTGTAGACTGTAGATGTTCTCCAGCGTATCGACTATCTGCGAGTTTTCTTGAAGAAGTCTTCGCTGCGTGGGCGTGATGATAACCGGAGATGTGAGTTCTAGCATCGGTGCTGTCTTGCTGGATGGTACATCCTCGTAGGGATACTTGACCACAAGCATCGCCTGGGGAAGACTCGGCCCAACGGCATTATAAGCTACAGCCCAGTATATCGACTGTTTTAGTGTCAATATGAAAACGCGGAAGCGGGCATCCACAGCACCTTTGGATGCGCTTGGAAAACGCGGTAAAATGACTTGGAAACGAGGGAAATCGAGATGAGTGTTTCGAAGGTGGAACAGAATAACATGATACGATCTACAACGTCATTATGCAGGTGACGAGCGTTGCCGGCGAGCGCCATCATCGATGTGGTGGAGGACAAGTTGTGGGCGTGGACGTGACGAGTAACGGTGACAGATGTGACTGATCTTGGTCACGTCGGAAAATCTCTGCTGACAACCACCACGTCCCATCGCCGGCTTCGGCTTCCTAGCCTGGGATGACTTTGAGACTACCTGAAGAGACAGAAAGAAATTGACACGAACCGGCGTACCGATCAGCCGTTAGCTTGAAGGCTCACAGAATCAAGGCTTCTGGCGGCCAGGGGCCTGGTAGGGTCGAGTTCTGTAACTGGAACATCTCAAGTAACCGAACGGCGAACTGGAATCTTGCGCGCCGCATGTCATGAAATAAGTAATACATACTGTTGAGCTTCGCGCCCCGCTGGCTACGCATCACGTTTATTGGTAGTTACGACATGTTTGTAGTTGTTTCTATAGATCACTCTTGCCTTCCGCCTCCATCTCTCGCTCCCTGCCTCCGTCGTAGCAGTGGACTCAGGCCCCAGCCCACGAGCAGCTTAGGACCCACTCGCACACACACGCCTTGTGTTGCCTTCCACGCCCGGAGGCTTCGCAAGTCTATCATATTGGAGCCCACCGCGAGGGGTTTCAAGGCTTTGTCTTGTGTTTCTGTGGCCCACCGTGGTATCGTGCATTCAGTCGTGTTCGTTTCGGGTGTCTACGTTGACGCCAACGCCACCTCCGCCTTCGCATTCCACGTATCTCGCCGCTGTCGCCTTCGTCGTGCGCAGCCCCTTTCTATCCCGTCTCAGACATCGCCGATTCACACCGATCTCACTATGACCCACGTTCCCGACTTGCCCCCGACACTCGCCAAGCTGTTAGAGCTCTTATCGAAGCTTATCGAGCTCATCTCCGCGTCGTTCCTCACTCCCGCTCCCGCACCACCGCCACGCTGTCCCGTTGCGTGCAGTTACTGCAGTAGCCCCCGCCATCTTATCCGTCACTGCCCCCGCGTACTCGCCGACATCCGCAGCGGATTATGCAAGCGTAATGCCCTTGGACGTGTCGTCCTTCCGTCTGGTTTATATGTCCCGCATACCGTCGTTGGTCCCAATCTCCGTGCTCGTCTCCTAGCATATACGCGTACACAGCAGCTTCTGACGCCCCCGGTTGTGCGACGCCCCGTTCCCGCTGTTGCTCCGCCGCCCGCTTCCTCGTCCCTGACGCCCGCTTCCTTCACACCGTCTCCGACGTATCGCGCACCCATCATATCACACGATTTCATTCCTGGTTATGCGCCTCCCACCCGTTACGTTGTCGGTGGACTGCCAGACCCTTCACCCCGTCTCCCCGTCTCTGTTGTTTCTAGCATTCCCGACCCTTCACCTCGTATTCCCATCTCTAGCACCGCGACCGACGTCCCTACCGCTCCCGAAGCTCCCGCACATCTGCAGACAGCTACCAGCATCGAGGTCTCTTCGACCGCTCCTTCGCCACCGGTACCACCATCTGATCCCCTCGATGATGTCTTCCACGAGCTTGCTCTGCTCCATCTTCACCCCGATCCGTTGCGCCTTTCAGCGCTCGAGCGTCGTATGGCTCAGCTCCGAGATTCGAGTTGATTCGTTTTTCCTTTTCCTTCTCTTCCTGCTGCCTTGGTTGTCTAGTGACCAGGGACGGTCACAGTTTCAGTGGGGAGGAGATGTTGAGCTTCGCGCCCCGCTGGCTACGCATCACGTTTATTGGTAGTTACGACATGTTTGTAGTTGTTTCTATAGATCACTCTTGCCTTCCGCCTCCATCTCTCGCTCCCTGCCTCCGTCGTAGCAGTGGACTCAGGCCCCAGCCCACGAGCAGCTTAGGACCCACTCGCACACACACGCCTTGTGTTGCCTTCCACGCCCGGAGGCTTCGCAAGTCTATCAATACCTCTTCCTGCTCTTAGTTTCGCGTGTCGACTTTGAAGTTGATCATCAGACTGGCTCTGTGCGGAACTTTGGCTTTAACAGCGCATGAGCTATCGATCAAGATCCGTGTTGAGTCCCCACCAGCTCTCTCGTTTCAATGGAGCGGCGTCCGTCCATCCTCCATACTTCTCAGACAGCTACCGCCTAATAATTAACGTAGAAGAGGCTCTGCGCCGTATGGCTTGATGTCCGCGCCATTCTGTCGCAAGTACTCAATCACAGAGGCCGTCGCAGCAGATTTGTATCTCGGACTGCGGCTTGATATCCCAGGAACTACGACCACATGACCTTTGACGGCCACAAATCTTTGTGGGTCCATCCGTGCCTGACATCGCTAATGGGTACGTAGTTTTCAGAGGTTCTTTGCTTCCGGAGCTTATATTCACCCACGTTCCGACGGCCAACTACTATGTGATAAGTGTCGGATGTTGACAAGTCTCGTCTTCACCCAGGATCTCCGCAAAGAATTTATAAACTTCTAGTTTGAGGATAGCACGTAATTGACGGGGAAACACAGATGCTAGGGCGGGATCAAGTTATTGACCATGATGCAATAAGCACAAAACGTACATTTTTCTCTTCTTCGTGGGCTCTGTCCTTTCCTTGCAGACGACAGTCAAATCCATCCCTGTTGTGAAGCTGAGGATCGAGATAGAGGATGTTTAATCAGTGAGGCTTACGGGCAATTTTCAGGAGGTGTCCAACCCTCTGTTGCGGCGTAGGAAATAAATAAACGAGGAATTCAAAGCACTAACCCTTGACTCGCTCATTCAAAAACCAAATCCAGATATGCTCGTCGAAGAATCGGGACAGGCAACGTCGACAGTAGGAACCCGACCTTTTCCATGCATCGAACACCGGTGTGGTGTCGTTTCTTAGCGTAAAAAGGTCGCCGTAGAGCTCGCCGAGTTCGGCTGAATATTCCAGCTTGAGCGCTTTTTCGAAGAAGGAGTGTTGGATGGTGGTGTTGGATCTTAAATTCACTTTGAGAAGGTTCCGAAGCCTGGAGGGAAAGCGATGCCAGTCTGCAAACGGTGAGTTGGGGGGTAATACATGCAGCACCTTCAGCGTACTAGCTTCACAGTATAACTTAAGGCCATCTGGAGCACCGCATTGGGAGCCTGCACATGCACATATCTTAATTAGGTCGACGTGGAAGTTAACGAAGGACGTACAGCAATCATTCTCGCCGTTGACTTGGTCCAAGATATATTTTGAAGTAGGCGAGCCCGTGCTCTGGGGTAAGACGTTACGTTCCTCCAAGACTTTCTGTAGCGGAGTAGAGAAGTAGTCGACCATTCCAGGCGGAATTACTTCCTCCTCCACGAACTCGAGGTCCACTCGGTCTTCGAGAACGTAATAGTTCCAATTATTCCAGACCATCAATGCTCCGGATGGGCCGGTTGACAGCAGAAATTCATTCAAGTCGTCACCTGAAAGGCAAATCCGAGTCTCAGTTCCTGCAAGAACGTGTGGAATGAAAGTCTGCTACATACCAGAGTACTTCTTCGCGACGTCGAGCATGCTTCGAACGAACTCGACAGCGGAAGATAATTCTAGAAGCTCTTCTGTGGGATATACATCAAGAATCGCCATCCGCTGCTTGAGCAATCTATGAGGGAGCAGATCGTCGAAAGGAAACTGGATGTATGCAGTGGAAGGAAAGATCTTGGAATACAATAAAAACCGATACATCGCCCGTCTAAAGCGCAGGGTTTCCAAATGGGTAAGAACACTCGTTTTGGATGTGCGGTCTTTGTTCCTGCAGTCCAGTGTGTCCAGTGTCAACGGAGAATCGAGGAGAGACTATGAAAGACAGACGTGAAACTGTAGATATCCTCCAGAGCTTGAATCAATTCGGAGTTTTCCGTCAGAGCGTGCTTCTCCTGGGCTGTGATACTGTCCGGGATGCTGCTTTCTGGCGACGCTGCAGCCATTGCCAATGGCTCTGATTCCGGGGTATTGTCGCCGTAAGGATACTTTAGAACGCGAAGTGCTTGTGGCAGAGTAGAGCCAACTACGTTGTGCGCTACTTCCCAGGTAATACCCTGTTTGATCTCGTTGAAACGGGCAATTCAAAAAATCTGCGATTACCTTCGGACGAGTTCGGAATGCGGAGTAAAATATCTTGCAGATGAGAAGCGATGAGTGAAGTGTATCGAAGTCTGGAGACGATGCCATGATACAGCCCAGAATGTCATGGTTGAGGGGCAACCGTTGTTCAGAAGGCCGCATAGTACACAAAGCGGTGAGGGGGGAAACTTGGGAAAAGGCAGGTTGCGCAAGGTTGCGCACTGCTTCCGGCAGACGTGGCAAATAACGTAAAAACAAATGAAACTTTCCCACGAAAATCTCTTCCTTTTGACCCTCATTCTGTATGCCTGTATCACCGCGTGTTCTTTGGTTAACGACGTCCGACTTCATCGCGGAGGCTACACTTCCTCGGTCTATTGTTCAGCCGCTCAACCGTCCATCCAAGACTACTTATGATACCTAAGTATGTCGGCAATTTCACAAGTCTCGAAGGCTCTCGAGTCTCGACCAGCCTGACCCAAGTTTCCACGGATTTCAAGCCCAAGCCGAGCGAACTTTTCTAGCATGGGTCCATGTTTTGCCGTGCGGTGTTGTGCCTTATATCAACATCGGATTCCTGAGCGCCACTGACAGTTTGGCGCCAGTTACATATTTAACAACAGGATTTTGCTTACCGCCGACTGGCGACTTCGATGTTCTTCTGATTCTTCTGACATAGGAAAATCACCATCTTTCATTATGGGTAATTTGAAGCCGGCTTCTTGTTCGGTCATTGGCTTTAGCTTCTGTGTACTCGTCCTGCAATGATTAATTGCGAACCTCCCCGTACCCTACAACGGACTCCGGAGGCCTAGTTGATTGACCAATCGCATCCCAGCACTTCATTGTGGGTCCACCGTTGGCCATGCGGTGCTTTCAAAACAAGAAGGTGTTCCAAGTCCATGGAATTGTTCTGCTTAGTACGCTTAACTGCTGTATCTTACCATAATGTTCCTGACCGGCTTTAGGTGAGGCTAGACGCCGCATGCATACCCCTGGATTTTGATAGCTCCGAGCATTTTGTGGGTCCACTGTCCCATGGCCCGCATACGCACGAATTATATGGTCAGTATTAAATTCTATATAAAGGCGAACATAGGTTTACCGCCCTGTAGTGAACCCACCAGCACACCTTCTAGCACTATGCGTGGACTTCTCGGATTATTAGCCATCCCCGCTCCGCCGCCCCGGAGCATACCACCACCTATTTCAAATCCTATCTCTACCCCCGCCAGCTTTGCTTCTGTACGAGCGACATCGGCTTCTACCTCGGCCTCTGTCTTGCCAACTCCGTCGCGTATCTCTCGGCGAGCGGCGATTCCTGCTTGCCTCAAAACTGTGGAACTGTCTTGCCTCAATTTGGCCGCCAATTGCATTGACACTGTCGATGCGGAGGTTGGTCCTTTGAAGTTTCTATAATGCTCGCCCGCTCATGCACACGTTCGCAGACTTTCAACAACCTCTGGGGAATCAAGTCCTGCGTTGCTGCAGCTACTTGTTACGGGGTGAGGACCAGCGTTTTCGCTCCCTATTCCTGTTGATAACGTACCTTGCAGGTCGGGGATCTGATATCGAGCGTGGAATGCCAAACAGGATTTGTGCGGTATCTCTTCCTATTCGTGATCCAACTAGAACAGTCTGCAGATCATAACCAACGCAGCACAGGAGTCTCTGGATTATGCATCGGTCAAGCCATTGACTGCTTCCTACCACTTTCCACTAATGTATGCTCACAGATCTATGCGGGTATCGTTGGGGATTGTGCATGGAATGCCGGTGGCTGGTAAGATCACACAAATCTACATCGTTTACTTTCTAAATCGGCATAAGCCCCATAACTCAACAGAATTATATTGACTTCTACTATGGAGAGCTATCTGCTATCAACTCGGCCAACTATCCCAGGTAGGCGTTATGTTTTCGAAGCGCCTAACTTAGTAACTCAATCACAATACGGATTCTAGTTCGAACTCGGTCGTTATCTCATTCTGGAACGCAATCACTACATGGGCGGCTACCGGAAACTCGGTTCCGTATTTGAAGTGAGTCTGTTATTACATTATTCCCAACTCCGTTGACCGATGATCGACGTAGTTTCAACGATTGGCTCCATTTTTCCTCTTTCCCTTCCACTACAGTGCGCAGTTTCCTCTCCAAACTGCATTTCGTTCGATATGAAAATGCATGTAGACAACAACAGATCCACCGAGCCCAACTTACACTCAAATTGAATGGAGTAAGTCTGATGCCTGGCTGTTTCCGCATCCACTGACCAGGCGCAGATCCCAATCCGATTCCGTCGTCTGGGGCGGTATCCGAAACCTTCGCTAACTCGGAAACAAATGTTATCATTGCGATACCCTCGACTACGACGGTCATCATCTTCGCAAGTGCTAGGATCACGCTGGCTCCCGGAGGAACCCCAGTCAATGGTCCACTTCCCTCCGATGTGTCCATGCCCGGAGCCATCACACCGACGTGGAGTATGTCTCTTGTGTCTCATTTGTCCTCGGAGCCTCTATTGACGTCGGTGCAGACCCCAACATTGTGCCTCCAGTCTCTGTTCCATCCGTAACTTTCACTGTCCCTCCATCATTCACGACAGTGGTAGCCGTTCCGACGTCCTCTGATTCGCCACCTCAGAACATAACTGGCCCACCGGGAGACAAGAACAGTAACGGGGATGATTGGTGGCTGCTTCTATTCGGCGGGCTCATTGGCGGACTTCTACCCAAAGATGTTGGGATCCCCGGCGGCGTCACACCTTCGGCTGCACCTCCTGCAGGGTGGACCGGGTCATGGACAGACCCCAGTCCCACATCAACATCCACATCCACATCGACGTCGTCGAAAACAGCTTCAGCAAGCAGTTCCTCTGCCGCCCCAACTTGTCTTACACCTAGCTCCGGGTATCATTTATCTGACGATTCTGAGAACGAGGACTGGGATGGCCAGGGAACTGACCCGGATCGAAGACGCAGTGCTCTCATAGCACGCGCTGGTAGAAGTAAGTTCCAGGCTCTACGGCAGGGATTTTTGTTATTAACATGCTCTGGATCAGCGATGAAGTTCTCCAGTTGCGGGCTATCAGTTACAAATCCCCAATCTGTTGACCTTAAAGCTGCCTACTACTATAGCATTGGCCTCAATAACGTATTTGGGTCAGGCATTGTTCTCTCTGGGACGAAGGTCGGTGGTCGTCCGAACGGGAATGGAGCAGGAGATGTGAATCGTAAGCTTTTGGTCCATGTTCTTCCCCAGTGTTTCACTGAAACTCTGAACCAAAGAGGAGCATGTACTAGGTGCATACACCTTACCCTTCATGCTTGCATTCTTTCTTATGCCTCTCGCAGAAATTGGACACGTGGGGCAATTTTTGCTGTGGCTCATACGAAAATATCCACAACTCAATTGCAACTGGTACGAGTGTCTCTATTTTTCTACATACCGAAGATGACAAGCGACTTTAGGTTCGCAAACAATGTTTGGGATCCTACAGGATGGGATGGTGTGACCTCCTGGGCTCAATTACTGCTCGGCGATATTGACGATGTCCGATTTCTCTCTTTTATTTCCAGTGCAATGATAACTTCTGTACAGGTCAGAAACATGGTTTGGGTGGACAAGCCGATGAATCAGGGTACGATCTTCTCTTGTATGGGGGATGGAGAGTTGAAAAAATCTTCCTGCAGCGAAATCAAATATCGTGAACAACAATAGAGCAGCCGTAAACAACCCTCCTCAGAAGGACAACATCGACAAGATCATGGATCTTGTCTCAACGGATCCATTACAGGATGTCGAATACTTCCTCCGAAACCTGGCCGCATTGGGTACATGTACGTATTATCCCACAATAAAAACAACATTTAATCCATCATACAACACAGATTTCAGAGATACTGCAGGAGTGTTCCAATACACAGCTCTACGTGTTCAACATCGACTCTCTCAGATAACACCGCAGTCACCCGACGTCAATCTCCCGGTCGAATTCAATAGCTGGTTGCGCCAGTTGCTTGCAACCTATCCCACGGGATGCACGTAGGTTCGGTCTAACATATAGCGTTACAGGAGTAATATTCTCGTCCATTTTAGATCGAGAGGCGACAATTCTCTTGCGTACTATAGGAGAAGGGTACAACTGGTCGCAACTCAAACCAATACGGCCATACCGCCGTGCCTGTCTGTCTACCACATGGGTGTAAGTGACTCTCCATTGCTGTCCAATGTTTCTCGCACTGAGCATTTTTAGGTCACGCCTCAGAACTTTAACTGGCAGGTAAAGTGTCTTTTCACAACCTCTTCGTTGTGAGCCCTGTTTGATCGATATTCCTCTGCTAGGACCTCGCTCCTCCGGCGTTTACATTTCCCAGTTGTAACTTCCCAGGCACAGAGGGAGAGGTTCAAAGTGGGGTATTCCAGGATGGAACACCCGTATTATCATCTGGTTTCAGAATTCTTGGGGCAAACGATACTCAACACTACGGACTGGGGACCGGAAGTAATTTCGTTGCCAATCATTTCATCGCGGCAGATATTTCGACCCAGTTCCCCGGATGCGAGTGGTCTATTGGCACAGGCACTCTACCAGTTGGACAGCCTAAATTTGAGAACGCCTTCATTTCTATGCAGTGCAACGGCAACACGGGCGGAGTCACTGTCCCGTTTTCCTTTGTTGTAAAGGATCAGCCGCTGCACTGTAGTATCATCTACAGTCCCGCGCAGCCGAACATGGGTGCCCTACTCTACTATATCTGTGCAGTGGCAGCTGCGACTGCATCTGCCTGTGCGAATAACCAGATCTTACCAGGGCTCACATTTGGCAGCTATATCCTGACCGGCGCAACGGGGTTCATACCGACATGAAGCAGTCACAATTTGATGCCTTGGGTACATAGCGGTATTTGGTTTAAGGATATCTGGTAGATCGAATGATTAATCAACATTCTATGGTTTTTTTGAACATCGTGCCAACGGGGGAAACAAGACTTTCGGATTGTCCGCTCGAAAGAGTAAGTAGGTAATCAAGAATTTTCATATTTTGTCTTGAGCGTACAGAGTTCTCAAAGTGCTGGACCACTCTGAGGAGAGTATTACATACTATGATACACCAGGCCAGCTGAGAACCATCTAGCTGAACGGTGTACAACCTGTACAACTTGAGTTCCGAGACAATCTAATCTAATCTTCGGCCCGGGCTAATGCCGACATCATTCCCCAAATACAACCAAAGATCGCCTCTTGCTTTTTTCTCTCGCGATTCTGACGCTCCTTGGTCCCCGCACACCTCGCGCTTGCCCTTCTCTGTCAAACAAACAACGACAAGACACTCACTGGCAGCGCTCAGCGCTAGCTTCGTGCTCCGCGTGACTGGTACTTGAAGCACTGGGCCACTGGCAAACTTGAAGTAAGTACTTTGCTGGCAGCTCTTGGCAGCTGGTACTACTTAGTACCGTACTACTCAGCTGCTACCTGTCATGGACAGTTTAGGCGACTGAATTCGTGAATTAGGCCCTGTCGGTGCAGGAGCTTCGAGCCGTCGAAGTGATCTCATTCTCTCACAGGATTGAGTATGTACCTATCGAAGTCGAGAAACGCCTGAGCGCATGTGGATCTTCGAAGGATCGTCTCATCTTGTTTCAGATATCCGACACTTGGAATCTGGACAGCAGTTGACTGGTTCGAAGACGTGACACGTCCCTCATCCAGTGGCCCCAGATCGAAATGAAAGAAACCGCCAAGTCCAATCTATAAACTCATTACACCCCATCGACCATGGGCAGGTAGAAGATGGGTAAGTAAAAGCCAGCCCTTGTGAAAAACAAGTTTGAGATGATGATTCAAGTACCCAGGACCCATGTTATAGCTTACGTTGTATATCACATAGGTGTTGGCATCGTACCCTCGTGAGCGAAACAAGAAAAATCGACATCCCACTACTCCAGCCAAACCATACAACACAAACAGGCTCGTGGGACCCAGACTCCACGCCCATCCTAAAAGAACGGACCACGCTACTAAAAGCGCAGGGGTGACGATGCGAGAGATATTCGGTGCGTAAATGGGAAAAGTCTTTCGGCCAAGTGCTGCATCTCCCTCCATATCCGAGAAGTCTTGTGAATGAATTGTGGTGAGCACCACTAGGGCGTTGAATACAAGCGCTTGCACGGCAGTACCGTCAAGTTGGAGATTTGCGTCTACGATTGACCGGTGAGCATATTCTCCGAAAAGAAAATGAATATACTCACTCATAATCCGCGTCGCTCCAAGCTCGAAACACATATATCCAAACGTATTGATGATATTCTTACTTGCCCAGTGTTTGTCCCAATTTAGCTCATCGTGAGCGACCAGCAGCGCCGTCAATCCTAAAGATGACAGAACCACTCTACTTCCAAAGGGAAACGAAGCTAACACGCAAAGAGGGATCAAGAGCCAGCGCAAAATCGCCGCCGAGCTCTGGGAGATTCGGTTCCCTGGTAGGGGCCGCCAAGGTCGGTTGATAGCGTCCTCTACGGCCGTTTGGTATTGATTCGAAACGTCGACTTGCAAGAGGTGCAGCCAAGTCCAAACTACACCATACAGAAATCGTCTTGAGGAATGAACTGGCGCCGCAACCGAGGCGAATATTGTCTGCAGCCGTTTGAGCTGGGGTTGAGTCTGACGGCGAGTCAATGTGGCCTCTTACCACCGGAATCTGTGACCGATTACTTCTACTCAGTAATGTCTTTCTTTTTTCCACGAGATTCTCACCACGATAGTCTTGAAGTCGGTATAGGTGAATAATATCAGGGTCCAGATGAACTGGGGAATATTGCAAAATGCATTGACGAGGGACAGAATGGCCGCCATTACTTTGGGAGACGGTATGTTTTAGAAGATTTATGCGCCCTCACTCCTCCCGATCAGTCCGAGATAGTGTATGCAATACCGCCGCCTGCGGAACCATGCATGAAGATCTCCGAAACCTTGGTATATATCGCTTCAAAGATGCGCAGACAACGAAGGCCTTTGGGGGACTGATCTGAGTCGCTAAACCTGTGTGAGGTGAGCATTGGCAAAGACACAGTATCCGCGAATCGGACGTTGCTTTCGATGCAATGTGGATGTGCCAGAAACAAAAACAGAATTGGAAGATAATTCGGAAACCCGTCTCCCCGTCTCGGATTGGACCCGAGGCACGAACACCTATCATACAACATCAGAACCTCCTTGCTATCAGTCAGAAGCTCACGACTGTATGCGGGAGAATGCTAAAACCTCACATTCCATGGATGGATATCGCGCAGAAATTGGAAACGGTGAGCGCAAAAGATCTCCTCCGATGTCACGGTTCTGACGGTCGTTATCACCGGGTTTCGCCGAAGTCACCATCGCGCGGACTTGCTGAAATCTCAGGGTCATCGCGGGAGGTGTGTGCGAAATATCAGCCTGATCAAGTTCCAAGGAGCGCAGAGGACAGATTGCTCATCTTCCCCATTTTACATTTTGTCCGGCCTTTTCATCATCAAAATTAATCTCGCCTCCCGCGCCTCGTTTTGCGACCACCTCCCTTGCCTTCCTGTGGAATAGTCCCCTCTTTCCAGCCTTCTCTATAGTCTCGGAACGCGCCACTTCCCGAAAGCTTTGCACCATGATGGCTGAGATACCTCTCGACAAGGCCTCTGTGCGTCGTTTCATTTTCAAAAATGAGAAAGTTTGCTCTCAGCTAATTCCTTAATCAGTTGATAGCACTCGTTTTGGAGACGTTCAATCTGGGAATGTTCACCGTCATGGGCGGTGCCACCCTCCGCGTCATTTTCCAGCGTCGGTTCGCGAACAACAGTCCTTTAATGCTGTCCACCCTAGCTCTAATATGGTTGCTCTCCATCGTCGTGAGTAGCTTCTCTGCGCTCAACAACTGCTCGGCTGAGCGCACTAGCATTGGATCATCGACATCGTTCGAGCTACCAATGCGTTTCTCAATTCTCCGCTTGGGGCGCTTGCATATTATGCGGACGTATCGAATCCCCTCCAAGCTGCAAAGACAGCGGTCTATGTTACTTTGACTCTGGCCGGGGATTTCTTTGTGGTATGGACACACTTCGATGTTGTCCCTGGAGGAAAGCCTGAATTCAATGCTAGATTTATCGATGTCATGTTGTCTGGGGAAGAAATTGGCTTATCGTCGGTCTTCCCATTCTTCTCTGGCTTGGGACCGGAGGTATACATCGTAGTGTTAGACTGGCTTTCAAGAACGCTCACAGACCCTAGCCGTTGGATACGCTACTACGCACGCGTTTCTACAAACACATCAGGGCGGTATCTTCTTGACTCGACTCAAGCCGCTTGTGACAGGATTTATATGTATGACATTGGCTACAAATGTCGTGTGCACCAGTGAGATTTCATATGAAATTTTTGACCCGCTGTTACTTAAATGTGTTTTCACAGTACTCATCGCGTACCGCATTTTAAAAACACGGATGCGCCTTCACAAAGCAAATGCTGGAAGCAGTAGAGTCTACTCCGCCCTGGTACATTCAATTTAATTTTTTCTCGAGCTGTACAAAGTCACCAATCATGCCCAGATAATATTTCTTGAATCTGCGGCGACCTATTCTGCGGCATTGATTGCTTTGGTCGTTGTCTACGGGATGAACTCAAACGCTCAATTCATTGTTCTTGATCTTGTGAGCTGCTATCGAATTGCAAAGGATGTTAACACTCTATTGACAATTACTCTAGACCGCTCCACTGATTGTAAGAAATCTCGTAGTGTGCCCGCTCGCCGAGGATTGAAAGCAATTTTAGGGAATAACCTTCAGCATGATCATTCTACGGCTTGCTATGGGCGACTCAAGTCAAACAAATTCACGGAATGCGAGTGGGTCGTTTCCCCTTCGAGTGGCAGCAGTCAATGTGTCTCGCTTGGTCGAGGTTCAAGCAGATTATGGAACAGAGTCGTTCGACAGGAATGAGAGCGGGAAGCCTGACAGATACGAGCATCCAAAATAACTACCCGGCCCTATCTTCTCTGTATGTATGCATATCATTAGAATGCGAAGATGAAGGTTGTTCCAAGTGGTGATAGAGCTAAATCGAACCGTGGGAGTTTTGTGATGGCACTTCATGTTGGTTCTGTCACTCAGGTCTGATCCGAGTCCACTGCGGAACAGCTTCAGCGAACCTTCTTCAGTGTATCTGGCCATTGCTTGGTGGCAGAACATAGGAAATAGACCTGAGTTCCCTTACCTACGCCGAATTTACCACTGGCATCAAGTTCAATTCGAAACAATCCACGCCCGCCGGATGTTGATGATGAGCGGGAGAAGAAGATTGGGATGAAAATATGACCGTGTTCCTGGTAAGCGGGCTTTGTCGTGACTTTGAATTCTCCGAACAATAATCCCGATTCCCGATTCGCATTCGCAATTTCGGCGTTGCCGGCCATCGTTCCCGCCCCGCGGATCTGATCCCTTAAAATTGACAAAAACGTCACACCCAATTTTGACGTCTCCCACCATCGTCCATGAAGCTGCCCACACCTCAAGGTCTTTCCAGCTCGACGTTTCGACCTCCTCCACTCGATGGGTCACTCACATTCCCCGAAATTTGCGATCTCCACGCGAAGAACAGCCCGAACCACCCTCTTTTCCGATACACCGACGCCGACGACAATTTACAAACAATCGAATGGTCGCGCGCTGTTCAAGGATTCCACAAAGCAGCACAGATTACTCTTCAACGAGTAGCACCAGAATCTTCTGATGTCCGTCCTGTTATTGGCATAGTCGCCGCTATAGGTGCGTAGAACTGCTGGATCGTGTTAAACTTCCATCGTTCACCAAGCGCAGACCAAATCACTTACTTTTCCCTCATCTGCGGAATTCTACGAGCAGGATATCAAGCTTTTCCTGTGTCCCCGCGAAACTCAGATGTAGCCGTTGCTCATCTCCTCCAATCCACAAACTGCTCGCACATCTTTGTGAGTAAGGACGGTGGCATGCAGAAACTTGCCGGCGCAGCAGCGGCCAAACTAGCAACGACGGGAAAGCAATTAACGATTCTTCCAATCCCTACATTTGCGGACCTGTTTGCGCCATCGGAACCTGTACACTCCCTCCCTCCGATGCCCAAACTCAGCTTGGACGCGCCGGCAGTGATTCTCCATTCCTCTGGTCTGTGGATTCATGGAAACACCCCATATCTTTCTGTCTTGACCGCTCTACATATAGGCTCGACTGCGTTTCCAAAGACGATCATTCACACATTTCGCATAATGATGGAGTCGGGTCTCATTCCCTGTAAGTTCCTTCATTCTTTCAAAGATTGATACGTTGAAGTATATCGCATTAGATTACGGTCAAATGGACCTTTGTGGCCATACTCTATCTGCGCATGTTTGTCGTCGTTCTTCTTTCCATATCATTGATCTGGACTGACGCTCTTCTTCAACAGGCTGTCCCAATGTTCCGTTAGTCCCAACGAAAACCCATTCTCGTGCTTCTGCTCATGCGACCAATAGATCTCATGGGTGTCATTCAACTGTCATGGACGGTAGTCGCTCAGCTGCCTTCGCGACCAATGTCTAATTTCGAGGAATCTAGGCGTTCACGGGATTGACTATGGCAGTTTTCCCTCCCACGTCACCTCCCACCGTCCCAACGCCCGATCGCGTCTTCGATGGGGCGGTATCTACCAACTCTTCTCTGTTCTTCTCTGTCCCTGCATTTTTGGAGGTCGGGATTCCATAACTCCGATTTGAAAGCGATTGACGGCGAACATTTGATTCGCAGAGCTGGGCGCGTGATCCTCATCGTATCCCAATATTGCAAAAATTTCGCACCGTCGTAAGTGTTAATTTGTATTCTTCCCTGCCCTTCGAGATGATATTTCCCATATATTTCCCATAGATTTTCGCGGGTGGACCTTTGCAACGTGAGTGACCAAATAAATATGCAACACAGAATTGCGACAAATCCCAATCGTCTTGCCAGCCGCTGTTGGGGATATGCTTGTTCGACAGGGAATCCATATTGCCCATGTTTACGGACTGTGAGTCTAATTCCTTGTCTGTCTCATCGCGAATGTTTCCTTCCATCCACTTTGTTCATATATATGTTCCGCAGGACGGAAACGAGCAATATCTGCATGTTTTTGCCAGGTTGGTTCCTTCCTCCTCAGGCTTATTTCCTCTCCACAATGATAATAATCCGGCTCAAATGTCGTCGATAGACGCACCTCCCGAAGAGGGTTGGGACTATTTCTATGTGCGTGCGATAATACCGACTTGAAATTTAGATAGCATTGACGGAGATCGATTGATGAATTGTGTTCTCCAGATGTCCCCGCACACGGATCCCGTATTCGAGCCCGTGGAAGATATACCTGGTGTCTTTCATCTGATTGTCAAGGTTCTTCTTCGTCCATTCATTCATTCGCGTCTCTGCATTCAGTTCAACTGATGGACCCTCTCTTTCTTTCTCCTACACTAGAAAACTCCGCATCATACGCCCGCTGTGCTAGACACTAACATCAACGGTGTTCCAGCTCTTAGGACTAACGACTTGTTCGTGAAACATCCGACGAATCCGAATCTCGTGAAGGTCTATGGCCGACATGGTATGATATCATTCTTCCATTCCATTGGTATCTGCTCTCTGACTCATTCATTTCTTGAACGTTACAGATGATCAAATCATGCATTCGAATGGTGAAAAGGTTTCTATGACTCTTGAAGAATTGTTTCTTCATCGACTAATGAGATTAATCAGACAAATCCTGGTCCGCTGGGTAAATGGATAACAGTCCGAGAGATGGTCCAATCGCCGACAATTGATTATTTTAGAGGCGATTCTTCTGAAAGACACGAGGATCAAGTATGCGGTTATGTTCGGCCGTTCTCAATTCCACGCCGGTGTATTGCTCTTTCCTGCGGAACCATTCGATCCTGCAGATGACAAACGCGTTATCGAGTTTCGTCGAGAAATCTGGTGATTTCCTTTCCTTCGTTATATACCTTAATTCACGTCCGCCCGTTCCCAGGCCAACAATCGTTGAGGCGAACAGATACGCCCCTCAACATTCCAGAATATTCAAGGAGGTTAGTCTTCTAACATACTGTTTTTTAGATTTGAGACTAGTATTTCGAAACTGAGGGCGTTTGCAGATGATCCTAATCGCGGACCCCTCCCGTCCAGTTGAGCTCACTGCAAAAGGAACACTTCGGCGCCAGACAGTGTTGGATATGTACCAAGAAGAGATCCAAGCGGTCTACGAAGCTGTAGCCCAATCGTCTCAGATACATCTTGATGCACCGCAAGAATTCGATTCGCAATCGAGCCTCGAGTTTGTTCGACGGGTGGTTGCGGAAGTGATGCTTGATTTGCCTGGGGATGATGATGATATCTTTCAGCAGGGATGTGACAGGTGAGTACTCCAACGGAATTCATTTTCTGTGCTCATACTGAGGCGCGTTCTCCGTAGTTTGCAAGCGACCTGGATTCGCAACTCGCTCCTTCATGCGTTGCGAAGCTCCCAGCGCGTGGATATGAAGATCGTTCCAAGCAATTTCGTCTACACCTATCCCACGCTTCGACTCCTTGCTGACTTGTTGACTCGACTCACTTCTGGCGCGGCTTCAACGTCACAAGATATTACACGTCGCACTGAAGCGATGCGGGCCATGGTTCGGAAGTATTCCGCAGGCTTCCCGGAACGACAAGCATCAGAAGAGGCTACGAAGAATGAAGTAGTGCTTGTAACGGGTACAACTGGCGCTCTTGGTAGCCATATTCTGGTGCAGCTGCTTTGTTTGCCGGAAGTTTCCAAAGTCTACGCGGTGAACCGTCGCTCTATTTCTGATGACCTTCGGAAGCGGCATGAGAGCTCGTTCTCAGCCAACGGTTTGGATCTTGATTTGCTCGCGTCTCCGAAGCTTGTGCTATTGGAAGCTGAGTTGAACGAGCCAAAGTTTGGACTGTCGAGCGAGGAGTATAACTCGCTGAAACACAGCGTTACAACAATCATTCATAACGGTGTGTTTCTTGAATTCCCCTCCGACAGTTCGAAATGCGTTGAGACATGTTGCAGGGTGGCAGGTGAACTTCAATATCTCCCTCTCATCGATGGAACCATTGGTCGCGGGCACGCGAAATCTCGTTGATTTCGCGCTAGCATGTACGCACACCGTACCTCCGCGATTTGTCTTCGTTAGCACCGCCGGAATTTTCAGAAGTGGGAGTTCCTTGAACATGACCCTTCATTCATCTAAACGTTTGCCAGATCTAGATACAAAAGTGGCGCTCGAAGAGCGTCTTTCTGATCCTCGTGGTGCCGTGGGGCTGGGTTACACCGAGTCAAAATGGGTTGCTGAACAAATTCTCGAAAATGCGTCTCAATTTACGGGCTTTGAACCCATTATCGTCCGCCCCGGTCAGCTTTCAGGCGCTGAAAACGGTGCATGGAACTCGAGCGACTGGTTCCCAGCCTTATTGCGGGCTAGCCAGTTATTGGGGCATTTGCCCACCATCTCCGGAGTGAGTTTTTTTCTCAATGATCATGCATCTACCGTCTACATCGTTGTTTAACTTTTTCTAGTATGCTTCCTGGTTCCCGATGCATCACGCAGCCAAGGCTGTCATCGAGATGCGAACCGGCCACGAAAAATACCTTCACATTACCCACCCGAAGGCGGTGGCAATGACCAAGATCATGTCTCCGCTCTCTGGAGTACTTGGTTTACCTCTTATCTCGTACTTGGCCTGGCTTGAATTGCTAGAAGCGGCCGCTTTGAACGAATCGTCCGCTTCTGTTAATCCAGGAGTTCGTCTCCTCGATTTCTTCCGCACCTTCCAGCAAAATGCATCCGATGAAGATGACGCGCTCTCTCCAGTCGCTTTGTCCAACACTCATGCTACGATGACTGCGAGCTCTATGCTGTCTGTTGCGCCATTGGCTGCGCATGATGTGGAGTTGTGGGTTTCTTATCTTTGCCAGCGTGGATATCTCTCGTAGGTTGCGCGTTGTTATAGTGGTATTCTGGTTGTGGTAGTTGAAAATTGTACGATACCTGTACGCGATGTCTGTCCCGTGACCGTGTCATGCCGTAAATCAGTGATTTGTGCACGCTGCCGGCATCCTTTGGACAACCATCAAACCACGCAGCCAGACGCAGCCGCGCTCTTTGCTGTTCTCCCCACATCGACCCAGCACTCCCTTCTCCCTGCGACGCCGACTCAGATGCTCTAAGAGCAGTTGCTCCACTGCACACACCTCTGGCTAGCCGCTTTTATCCTCGCTGAGTATTGAACACCGACGATGTCGACGTCAGCGAATGAAAGAGATCCCCTTCTTCCACGACTTCCATACGTGGACGCTGGAAAGAAGCCGAAGTTTTCATGGTGAGCACACATCTGGGACTGGAATCCTACTCGTATTCAGCCCAAGCAGGCTTCTACCTGTTCTACTTATGGCTTCTATAAGTGTCAGTCTTGCAATGCCGTCCATTTTTGCGTCACTGAAAGCCATACAGCGCGGAATATTTATGTTTGCGCGTTTTGAAAACCATCAGAAAACCTTTTGCCCATGTTCTTCCATTTTCTTCCTCCCAATTTGACAATGTCTGATGGAATTCACCGCAGATTCAGCCTACCCTTGCGGGTATTTCTCAATATGGCTCGAGCTACCATCCCTCACGGTGATGATCCAGATATGTATGTACGATCTCTGAACTTCTCTCTGCTTTCGCTATAACCTCTCATGCGCTGTGTTGAAATGACAGGGGGAGTGTGGGCTTCATTTCTAGTCAGCTTCATGACCGTTGGACGATGGAGTGACCTTGGCGATCGCAGAGGACGCAAGTTTCCACTGTTACTATCGGTTACAGGCTCGGTTCTCATGTGCGTATTTCGTTGTTCTCGCGATTAAAACTTTTTCTATTGTACGTCTTACAATCCTGCAGAAATCTGATTTACCTCATCGTGTCCAATGCCGGCCCATCGCAAGATGACGCCCGCGATCTCATTTCTATTGGGTTGATTCTCGAGGGGCTGTTTGGTGGGTTTGCCACTTACAATGGTGCCGTGCACGCATACGCGTGGGATGTCGCGTCGACGCCAGTGTCAAGGTGCGTAATCCTCATTTCCTTCATCTATCTGCTTGAGCAAAGTTTCGTTCCATGCAGGTTGGTGCTGTTTGGCATCATTCAAGGACTATCCTTCGTCGGTTTTATTCTGGGATCCGCGGTTCGTCGATAGTTTGTTATGCCTAGCGAGACTGAACGCATCGTCTTTCAGATCGGTAGAGCCACCGACTACAACATATCCTACATTCTTAGTTTCAGCATCGCGTTACTCAATCTCGTATTCGTCTACTTCATCCTTCCCGAATCTCTGGATCAGCCCGATGCGGCTCGACCACCACACAGCTCCATCTTCGTCTCGATTTTCTCGCCCATTACTATTATGTTCGGCGGTACGAGTGGAAGCGGTGCGGGGTCTTCGAAGTACCTGCCGTTTCTTGGTCTTGCCTTCTTTATGTACTCGTTGACACAGGTGTGTTCTCATTAGCTTTTCGTACCTCGCCCAGATCTTGATTGACTTATAATCGCAGGCAATGCAGACTACTCTCCTCCGCTTCACACTCTGGTCGCAATATCTACGCGGATTACCTGTGAGTGGTCATTGCTGCCGGCGGGCAAAACTCTTATCTAACTAACTCATCCCAGCGTTGGCTTGTCCTTGTCACCCCTCGTATCCTCGAGCTCCTAACCCTCCTCTGTATTCTCCCATGTGAATATTACACCCATGCGACCTCTATCGCTCGACTGAAACCCCCGCAGGTCTAGCCCATTTCTGGAAACGCAAACACGGCACCACGGAGCACGCAGCCCTCCACCTCTCCGGCTTCGCATCCCGCAACTCCATCCTCCTCGCCACCGTCTCTTCCACCGTCATTCTGGTCTTCTGCATGCCGGAAAACGCGAACGTCCTCTATGCCATCTTCGCGCCGCTGTACTCTTTCAGCGTTGTGGCGGGGCCGGCGCTCTATGCGCTGGGCGGAGCGTATTTCGTTGCTCTTGGACGGGGGAATCAGATTGGGAGTTTGTTTGGTGCGTTCGCGGTGTGGAGGGAATTGGCACTGTACTTGTCTGTGCGTGCTTTCTGTTGTTTTTAGTTGGATGAATGCTGATTGTCACTTGGCTTTTGCATTGTATAGTACACGATGTACGGCCCCGGCTCTTCCTCGATTTTCTGGTTGACGGCGTTCTTCCTCATATTGTCTCTTTTGTTCCTCCTCCCCGACGCGCCTGCTGTTGAGAATGCGGAGGAAGTGGGAGTAGCTCAACATGACACAGGTGCGCCGGTTGAAGCATGATACGAGGAATCAATGCTTTGTTTTCTCAATCCATCTCTTCTCTCGATATCATATCTCTTCCGTGTACAAGTAGACTTGAATTGCGTATTTAGTTCCAGTTTGACTCAACGGATGCTATTCTTCGAAATTCGTCCTTGTAGACCACCCCTCTGTCAGCGTAGGCTATCAGATCCAATGTGCTTTGGCGAAGGTTCGGGGGTGTGGGTATCGCGGCCGTAAAAAGACTGTACAATCCACGTGTGCCGTTTTGAACGAAAGTAACCGCTGACTTCAAAATTGCGGGGCTGATGGTGCCTATGGAGTGCGAAACGGTTATTGTCAGCATTCATATTTGAGAAGGATTGGGTAGTATGGGATTACCGCTTTGTGGAGACGGTGCGGAGATTTCCGCCGTCACATTATGGACAAAAGCAGCGCTCAGGGCCTATGCAAGTGCGATTAACACCTCAACAGTTCGAAAAAATCGTTGACCGTGAATCCTTACCGTGGCGTAGAGTGCAATATTACCGTCGGCCCTCGTCGCTGTCTCTGCTGACAAGAATATCGTGGTATCTTCCATTGAAAACGTCACACTGTGCGAACTCGAGGGTTTGCCATCTGGTTGCAGAATTTTGACGGTATACGATGATATACCCTCATTGGGGTCGACGGTTGTGTTGAAGAAGTGATAGAACGTTGCGCCAAATATGCTGCTGTTTCCTGTACCCGCTAAGGTTGCAAAGGCGGCGAAGGCAGGAGCTTGTTGTCCTGACCGAGAGCTCCATGTTATCCTAGTATGATGGAAAATAGCGAAAATTTCAAGCATGACAAATGGACTTTGTACGGTATCGTACCTGACTAGATCTGTCGACTTGAAGTTCGATGACAGCAGCTGGAGATTGAGAGTATCATGAAAGTATTCTCTGTGTCAAACATCGAGGCGCACCCGAATATAGCCGCTGAATGACACCCGCCCCGAATAATCCACCGTCAGAGACACATTCACGGGCTTGACCTCAATCGGTTGAATGGGGTCCGTGAGATGAGCTGAAGCCGGAACGGTGTTTATCATCCTCGTCAGCAGAGAAACACAGGACGACGTGAAATCGGAGGATGAGCGGGCAAGCCTGAAACCAGTCTCGTTAGATATATGTGCACGAAAGATAATAAAAGCCGTTCACCCTTGAAGCGTCGCATTGTTATCAGAGAGATATAGCCTGAGATCGGAACGGACGGTTATATTGTCTGTCGTGACGAGTGGTCCTAGGAAAGATTACATGCCAACACGCAAAACAAACCTAAGGATATACTTACCTCCTCGCTGCCCCTTCCAGTCCAGGTATTCATTCAGCACGTCTACGTCGAAGATGTCGGGCGTGGCGTCAAAGTGAATGCCACCACCTTGGTTGGTTGGCGTGACAGCACTTTCGGGGACTGCAATAGATTGTAAATCTCACGTCCGATGCCAGAGCATCTCGTTCAACATACCAACTTGAGGAAATCCTCCGTGATGCACAGATCCCACCGAATGACCACAAATTGTGAGTCCCTTAGAATAAATAAAGACTGGGATTACCCACACTAGCAGGGTCACGTACAATAGCATCGGCTTGATGGAACCCAGCTTGTGAAAACTGGCTCAATGTAGTCTCGAGATCTGTCTCCGGTTCGGGGACACCGAATAATCCGCCTTCAGTTGCGTCTATCCTTCCGCCGCGTAAAGGGAGTATGATGTTCGGCGAAGAGCATGTTCCGACTGACATGACTACGCTCAGAGCGATGAGATCGGCCACTAATTTCGTGAAGTAGATCAACGCTGAGGTAGAGTTCAACTGAGAGGCGTACTGGAAACATGCGCATTAACAAAAGGCGCGAAAAATCCTAGCGAATCGTTCATCGCCGAGCCGCTATTTTCCGGTCGGAGTGTCTCGAAACCTATGCTTGCATCGATTCCTCCTGTTCCTGAATGTACGTCTGCGGTAGCAAAGTCATCTGTAAGATCATCACGGTCAATCCTGGCAACATCAAATATTGAACGCAAACATACGGAAAGCAACTCTGATCCACTGAGCAGCAGTCTCCCTCCCCAAAAGCTGACTCCCGCTAACATAGTTCGAGCATGGCGTGATAGCTTTCTGAAAACCCGCGTCGTTGAAGCCGTCGGTGTCCACGAGCAGATGTTCCAGCTCGTCGACGATGTGATTTGTTTCAGATATCGCAGCGGAGGAAAGAGCGACAGCCAAGCTGCTGCCAGCGACTAAAAGACTCGTCAAGGAGTGCATGAGGAGAAGGTGGAAAAGGGGAGGTGATACAAGACGTCTATCGCACGGTAGCCTTTGATTTATCGAGCATTGAATAGCCAACCCGGGTCCGGAGCGCATGTGCCTTGAGCTTCTGCGATTGGCGTCCTATTTGTGGGGCCAGGTACATCTACCTGTTATCTCGCTTTGTCAGATTCCGAACTTCAAGGACGTTGAATTCTGAGTAAGTCGAAGAGTGAAGCGCTGATTGAACGCCGAGGAAGGCCGTAAACTATGAGGGCACGGAGAAATATCCAGAAATGAACGGGTAAAGGGGATACGAATTCGTGATCGACAAAAACCGTTGATTTTAGCTATCTCCCGCTGTTACACAAGCAGCGATGTCGTCCGCAAATCCATGGTCGTATGCGATGCATTTCATGCAAATCATAGCGATTTCCTGAATCGCCAGGTGAGGTTAGTATTGTGATAAAAAAACCACTATGAAGGAGAAGGTCTTCATCTATAAATTAGAGTATAACGTACCTCATCTCCCCGCTGCAGAGCGCCAATAACATCTCCGGCTGTCAAATCAAATCGTTGTCCCGTCTTGTTACGATCCAGTTCTGCGGCAATGCTTGCCTCCGTAACTTCTTGTCCGAACTTCCTCAATCCTATGCGCGCAAAAGCCAATTTGGGCAACCAAGAGTATCCGCGAGGCCAGGGAGTTATCATTCGGTGGGGGGTCAATAATGAGAGTTGGGCGTCCAGCGGTGTATAGAGCGATGGTAGGTGTCGGTAAAACAGCTGGAATTTCCTCTTTCTTTCCACCGTGATCCCGTTTGGAGTTCTGAGTGGAATTTTAGCACCACTCATATGCTAGGATGACGGCGGAAGCATACCTTGTCCGCTGAGGAATAGGGCGCTTTCCTAGTACGCACCCTTGTTGACTACCACAACAATGTTATTGGTTGGATTCGTGTTGAAATGTATTCAGGTACTTGCATTCTTTGGCGAGCTAGCGTTGGACCGCACGTAACGACGCACGTTTCTCGTCAAGGATCATTCCGAGTCACCCTCGCCCTTCAGCGATTTAGGACATTGCTCTTTGGCCGTCTTGACCACTTTCGTGTCGTCCAGTGCTTCCTTTGTGCCGTCCTGACCATCTCGCTCAACCTTGGGCCGGAAAGTCATGATGGTGAAGGAAAAAGGTGGAAAATGTTGCGATCATCGGTTGATCGGCCGAATCATTGCTTGTTCTTGTTATTCTCAACTTAGCCATTTACCACCACCATCCACACCTTGCCCGATGGACTCTACGCTACAAGGGACTAGCCCTGGGCCTTCAGAAAGCTCCGGGGCCCTCTTTCAAGCTCTACCGTATCTCAGAGCTTCCGCAGCCTACGGTTTCTCGTCCTTGCTCTCTGTGATGCGTTCCACCCCAACAGTTGTATTATCTGCGGGCAATCTCCTCATCCAACCTATCGCAGCCCCTTTGCCCATCTTCGCCTATATCCTCGCTCCAGTCATCATTGTGCTGCAGGTTCTTTTGGGTGTGGTTGTATACGCGCCGTTACGAGGAATCGCTTTTGTTTCGGGCATTTTCTACCCCCTGTACGTCTTCCTGGGTGTCACCTGCATTGCTGGAGGCTTGCTTGGCCTCTTCGCCCGCTCTTTGACTCGTGGGCTCGCTCGGTATTTTCCCCCGCCCCACCTTCCACCCTCGAGCAACGGTACGGAAGTCGTGGGCAGGAAGAATACTTTGGATGTCGCCACCATACAGTATGTCACTTGCCACTCTTACTTCCGAGAACGTTCTGGAACTGATAACAACGGAACAGATACCTGCTGTCCAGATATTTACCCGCCTGAAGCCTCAACTTGGTCGTAAGCGCCTGTTCAATCGCCTCCTCATCCTAATTTCTTTCCCAAGAACCTGTTAGTCCAGACATCTACTTATTTGAGCTGGACTTGCTCGGAGCTATCTGTCCATATCCTGGCTCTGATGTTGCTTGTCATGTTGTATTCATTCATATACGCTATCAGCCGTACTATTCTTGCTTATGACAAGCAGCTCGCATTCTCGCCATTCGATATATTTGAACCGTTTCAAAGTCTCTCAATCATCTATTCCCGTCAAATCTGACCGTTCCCTTTGTGGGGAACTCACCTCCTGCTATCAAAACTCATGAGGTATGTATTCGTTTGCGTATGGAAAACAGAACCTGAAGCCACATCAGAATACAACAAGAATACATCTTCATCTGCGTCAACAGTCCGGGGGAGTGCAGGACGCTCCGCTGAAGCTCACGCAGTTCCAATTGACAGGTTTGACTAGCTGGCAATCGAGGACAGCGCGACCTTTTGACACATACGGCGAACCAAGACAATTCCATCGTCGCAAAGTTTCGGCAACGGTCCGGAACTCCTAGAAACTGACGGTAGCCAATTCGGAATTCCAACGTGCAGGCCCGCACAATGCATATCGACTCAACAAACATATCTTGATGTGCATGTTGCATCAAGATCCGCGCCGTGAAGATGAGTTTCTCGATTCATCCTACGTATCCATAGTCTCACTTCGCTTGGAGTCAGCTTTCTCTTTTTTCGCATTTCTCGAACTCGAAGAACAAGGGGAGATTTCTTCCCCTGTGCGGTTCTATGCCAGCCAATAGTAAATATGTGAGCTTTGCGCGGGAAATCAAGGCCGGACAAGTCGAATCACTCGTGCAGCCTGGTGTAGCATGCTTTTCCTGATGTTGGTTACTCATCTGAACTCTTAAAAAGATCTCCGTGTCATCCCTGCTGCGTAGGAATGGATCACCTGTGCACTGCTCGGTCAGACTAGAGTCACTGATCGCTCGCTTGGACGTCCTCATCTCTGGTGATGCGGGCGACCCTGACCGATTGCGGCTAGGAATAATCACCCGCTCAAGTTCATCCATGTGGGGATGATCTCGAAGGCTTTGTACTCGAGATCTCATATAAAACCTATGCGAGAAGCAAAATCTTCTACGAGATACCACAGTCTCTTCCTCTTCGTCTCCCAGGATTCTCCGAAATGAAGGCCGTCGTCGCTCAATCTCTGTTTACTCTGGCTATGGCGGCTGCTGCGAGTGCGCGCTCCATCACGGTGCTTTTTCTCATTTTGTTGCGGCAATTTGACGCTCATACGATGCTCTTCAGGTGTACAACGCATGTCCGTTCACGATTTGGTATGTAAATCGAACCGCATACATCGATTATTCTTCTCATACAGTTTCAAGGCCTGCTGTAACCTTTCGACGCCCTATTGTTGGCTATGAATTCATTGTTCATTGTCTAGTACTGTAGTATTTCGTTCAATTAGTAAGGCCATTTAGGGTGTGACACCTCCTACCAACTTGACCTTTAGTAAGAGGGCCTTGGGACCGTGTGACTTACGAAAATTTTCGTATTTTACCCCCCTTTTTTGGCCCAAAAACGCGTCAAAACGCGCGAGACAGGCAGGAACCTTTAGTAGGACCCCTTTGTGACCCTGTGACTCACGAAAATTTTCGTAGGATTTCGGGTCTGTGACAAGTGACCCTACTAATTGAACGAAATACTACAGTACTTCACCTCCGGCGGCCCTCGCCCATCACAGGCTACCGGGTACGTTATGCCTATGCCACACTTGTTATCATGGAGCTTCTAACACGACGATCCAGATGGGCCGCTGACCCCTGGACTCACGTCACCTTCACCGTTTCCGAAGGATGGGTGTGTCTTGCCCTCAATATAACCTTCTCGATGTCGCAATTGACGAGAATGTTTAGTATGGTCGGATCTGGGTTCGTCTGCTCACAAATGAATGAATAGTCGTCAGCCAGTTCAGCTGAAGTATACTCTCTAAGGCCCGCCGCAACTGCGACTTCTCCAAGGGAACTGGACCTAACACTTGCTTGACTGGTGGATGTCTTGGGGGATTAGTGCGTTTATTGTCTCATTATCTGATAGATTATTCATAAGCTTCACCAGCAATGCGACGTCAACGCTGGGACGGTAAGACTGAGATGTCTGGGTGACTGGATTGGAGGTTGACTTGATGTTAGGGTGTTCCTCCTGCTTCACTTGCCGAGTCAGTCTCGATTCCTCCTCGCCCAATCATGCGACGCTAACTTTCCATTTCATAGATTCGATTTTGAAGGGCCGCAGTCCGACTTCTACGATGGTACGCATTCAGCTTATCATATCAGACTTTGGATCGCGTTGATACCATCCTCTTTCTTCTCTAGTTTCCTTCGTAGACGGATACAATCTCCCGTGAGCTCATCCATCTATGTGATATCGCACCATTATCGACGTATTGAACCCAGGCTCCGTATCGACAACAACCAAGGATGCCCTGCCCCGGATTGCGCTGTCGACCTCGGTCCCAACTGCCCCGCAGAGCAAAAAGGTCCCTTCGACTCTTCCGGATTCCCTGTTGGCTGCACCAGCGCCTGCAATATTGACGCTTTGAATGGTCACCCAGGTAAGTAAGTATCTCTCATTCAGCCATCATTGCAACACGATGCGTACCAACAATAATCGTCTGAACTTTGAAGACAATTCCCCCAACTGCTGTTCTGGAATCTACGGCACGCCTCAAACTTGCCCTTCCTCTGGCGTAAAAAATTACCGGGTGCGTATTTTAAATTCGTTGTTGAAGAATGAATTGTTGACCTACGTTTCAACAGTATTTCAGTTAGTATTCTTCCTGGCGATGCCAATCTTCAAACGCTGATTCATCTACTGCTTTGTAGAAAATGCCTGCCCTAACGCTTACGCCTACGCCTACGACGAGTCTAGCGAGAGCGCGCTTTGGACCTGTCCCACCGCAAGACACGCTGATTACACTATCACTTTCTGCCCCGCTAACTGAGCAGCGAGAAGATGGGACGCAGCTTCACAGGGGAAGTTTTCTTTACTAGTTTTTCTTTTGAACGGATGGTATATGGATTCCTGGAAATTGGAATTGACTGAAGTTTCCTTTACTAGTTTTTCTTTTGAACGGATGGTATATGGGACTTGCGTCGGTCGTCGGTGACTGTCACTTACTTATACTACCTGGGGAAAATGAAGATTTTCTATTTGACGAAGTGGTCCGGCGCAGCGTATAGAGACGGCATTCTCACTTGCTTCCCTCACGAACGCCTTTGCTTCCAGCCTATTCGATTTCGAATTACCTTTCCAAAGCTTGAATCGGCGATCAATGATCGACATCATTTGATGATCATATTTTAACAAGCAGACCAAAACAAACGGTCTTGCTTCCTACCACCACGAGCATGATTCTTCATTCCGATCTGACAAACTCCTGTGCGCAATAGAGCTCGTGATGGAAGCAACATGCTTAGAGACTAATTCTTACGCGGTCTCAATTATCATTGAAGAAGACCTTCAATTTGCGAGTCAGCCTCGCGGCCCACAAGTAGCAGTTTCGCCATGTCGATGATCTCCAGACGCCTGAGGCTCATGTCCAAAGAGAGTCAGTCTGTAATCTCGGGGGTCTACATACTAACCGCTCACCAGCTGCACACCATCTGTACTACCGGGCCGTTGTTTGTGATGTGTGCCTTGAAATCATTTCACCGCCTCATGCCTACCTCACTGCACTCGATTTCAGAGTCTTAATGAAGTGGACATCTTCAATGCACCTCTTTTGACGTGCGACTGGAGCCACCCTTCTCCTTCCTAGTCTTCACTCTTCGACCGGGTGGCCCTGGTGGGACTGAAACGAAATTCATTGAAGTAAGAAGTAAGTATTTATGCTCGACCCCAACTTCGCAGCTGCCCGTGTGGAACCAGGCAGATCGAAAATATTTCTTCACATCATATCACCAGTAACAATGCGGAAGACGCCTGCCTGCCTGCTTCTTGTGGTCCCTGCAAGGTCTTCGCCCACTGTTCATCCAGGCGTCTACCATGCTCGCACCAGGCGGCCTACAACCATAAAATACACTTCGAGCTCGCCAACCGACCATATCCCTCATCCTCCTCTCTCCCCTTTCCTCTATCTAGCCTTTCCAAGAAAATGTCGAACGTCCTCGGTGTCATCGTTATCGCGCGCAACGGCGAGCGCCGCGAATTCACGCAAGATCCCAAGTCATACGACCCCTCCCTGACTGACTCGACTCCTCTCGGTGTCGTACGTATCCTCAAATCAACTCAATCTCCTTTCCTTTCCATTTATCCATTGATCTTCCCCTTACCTTCGTCGAATTTACTTACATCTCACGTAGGCCGACCTCCACCGCCTCGGCGAACAACTCCACGCAACATACTTCACCCCCGGCTCCTCCTCGTTCATCTCTGAGATTTCCGGCGACGTCGCCGATACCGAGCAGATCAAAGTTCGGGCGAAGGCGGGCGGTGAAGGCCCGGTTGTGTTCGACAGTGCTATTGCGCTCCTTCAAGGATTGTTTCCCCCGAATCCGAAGAACAAGATTACCCTTGCTAATGGCGAGGTTGTCACTGCGCCTCTTGGGGGGTACCAGTACGTCCCGAGTGCGTTTGTCATCTTTTGTTTTGACGCGGTAAACTGATCTTTTTTCGAACGCAGTGGAGACGGTCGAACCGGGAAATGACCGCTCGATGGAACCTTGGACCGATTGTCCCGTGAGCATCTACTTCTTTTCAGCAAATATACATCCTCCGTCGATGTTGAACCTTTCTTTTGCAGAACTTCCAAAAACACGTCGCGAAGTTCCACGACTCGGATGCCTTCAAGGATATGGAGAAGGAAGCCCAACCGTTCTTCAAGGAGATCAAGGACTTCGTCTTTGGCCGCCCCACGACTCTCGAGAACATCGTTCGTCCTTCAATTGATTCATGATTGCTGATATGTTGTTGATTCATTCCTTCCCCATACATATAGTGGAACGTGAGTCCAGTCGATAGCGTATTATATCCCTCGCTTAACCTGATTGAATTGAAAACAGATCCACGACTTCATGCACACCCAACTCACCTACAACAAAACCTACGCCTACCGGCTCCCTCCCTCAATGATCAACCAAGCGCGCACCCTCGCGAACTTCCACGAGGACGGCGTCTTCTCTGATCCTGAGGCGGATGGCATCGGGAACAGTGAGTTTCTTGTTTGCATCTTATTATTTATGATTTCGATTGTTGATGACGCTTCTAGTCGCCGGCCGCACCCTCCTCAACACGGTCCTGAAATCCCTCGGCCGTATCGCATTCAACGACGACCCGCTGCAGTTCATGCTCGTGCAGACGACGTATCAGCCGTTCATCTCGTTCTTCCATGGTACGGATATGGTGAAGAATGATCCGGAGTTGAAGGCTATTCGTATGTTGCTCTCTCTCTCTCTCTTTTTCCCTCGTTTTATTATGGTTTCGTTAATGATGTATACGATGAATAGCCAACTTCGGCGCAGCGCTAGCCATCGAGCTCCGCCGCGGAGGCCCACCCGACTCGCGCGATTTCCTGCGGTTCAAGTTCCAGAACGGGACGAAGGAGGAGTGGAAGCTCGTTCATCCGTTTGGAGAGAAGTCGGATATTGCGTTGACGGAGTTTATCTATCGGGCTGAGGTGGGTTTCATTCTTTCAATTTATTATTTCATTTCTATCACCAAATCGTACTGATGAATTTGACTTGGCGCAGGGCTCTGCGATCACCAGCAACAAGCAATGGGCGCAGGTCTGCGGGGCTTCATCATCTTCTTCTGAGGCCTCGTCTTCCTTCCCTTCGGTCTTCCCAACCCGGGAAACCATCGGCAGGTCAACAATCCAAATCGCCCTCGGCTCCATGCTGTTCTTCTTGATGTTTGTTCTCGCGGCGTTCGTTGGCAGACGGTTGAGGCAGAGGAAGAACAAGTACGTGCGGTTGCCGGCTGACGAGGAGGACGCTGAGGTGTGTTGTTGTTTTGTTTTGTTCTGTTCATCTTGGATTGGATTCAACTTTGGCTGAAATGATTTGTAGACGCTTGAGGTGCGCACTGAGTCGCCGAAGATGACGATGCCGGTTATGGAGAAGGGACGGGTCGTTCATTTTATGTGAAGTGCGGGGCTGACTTGAAGTCTGGATGATGGTCGTTGCTTTGACTCCATCAGGCTTTGGGATGGGTAGAACACAGGTTTGATTCAGGATTTTTAGGCTGGACTGTTGTCTCGTACACACGGTAGCTACTTACTATGTATTGTACTGTATTCAACCACACAAACACGAATGGTTTCTTTGTGCTCAATTGTGTCGCATCCCAGATCTACTCAACAGCCTCGAAGCAAATCCCCCAACTCAACCCATGGCCATCCAATCCGCAGACCTGGAGAACAGCAGGATGTGCCGGAGTGCGAAAAGATCGAAATTCCTTTTTTTGAGCCCTTCACGCGTACGGGCGCCGACTCAAATTTGTTATTACTTAGGCTAGCCTACACACCACCTCCCCCAACGTTCAAACCTCCTCTCGCAGCTTGAACTCGACAAAGCTGGCATGTACAGTATATCCATTGCCAAGACATACTGATGTAGGGGTACACTCAGATAATTATCGCGTTAACACTACTAGTAGAGAGGAGGAGGGAAAGTTGATTGGAATAATGAGGACTCTTTTCTTTGACTTATATTTTCAGCTTGACAGCTCTTGACAGGCGGAAGAAAAGTTTGTCCAAAAAGGGAACAATGCTTGTCCCGTCTCGGCGCGCGCCGAGGGGGTTGGTATGGCGACGCGGGCTAGCTCTAAAGTTCAACGAGGAGGGGGGGAGGCGGAACTCGAGCCGGAAGTTCAGCGGGCAAACCTTGAGTGAATGGAAGGAAGGGTTGGGAAGGGGCAAGACGGCGTTGAAACCGCGTGTATGTATTAGACCTGTTTTGTTTTGCCGTAACCGTAACAAGTCTCCGTGCAACGTCGAATTCAGATGAACAGATTCAAGGATGACGTAAAGTATGGTTGTTGTGTGCCTTGCTGGTCGCACGTTGATGTGAGTTTTGGAAAAGCGAGCGGAGCCCAGGATGAGGCGTTTGCGGACGGTCCAGCGAGTTGGAGTTGTTGCGGAGGGGAGCGAGTGAGGATCGGAAGCGTATGGAAGTGGAGAGGAGGAAGTGAACGGAAGCAGAGCGGAGGAAGCATCATACACTCCGAAAAAACTCGTCTTACCAAGGTCAGGAACTCGTCCTGGGAAGATAAAGTTTCCGCACCAGTTTCCACCCCTCGGAAACCGTTCGTGAAAACAATTGTTTCCACAACAGTTTCCAGAGGTCGGAAACCTTGGCGGAAAACAAAAGAATCCGGGGTCGATTCCGCGGACCGGAAATGAAATGTTTCGGCAACAGTTTCCCGAAGGTGCCGGAAACTAAACCTTTCCGGCCCCTGGAGCCGCGTTTCCGAGGGTTGGAAACGTTTGGTCTCCATCACCGGGGGAAACTGATCCGGAAACATTTAATTGCCGAGGGCCGTAGACTGCCGAGGAATCTTTTTGTTCTACAAGCGGCCGGAATTGTTCCGGAAACAATTAGTTTCACGAACAGTTTCCGGAGGGTGGAAACTGTTGCGGAAAGTTTTAGTCTCCAAGACAAGTTCCTGCTGTCGGAAATATCGTTTTTTTCGGAGTGATAAGGCGTTTCACAGCGGCCTCAACGGAGAAAGAAAGAGACACTTTGACAACGCGTTCACGGATCGGTGAATGAAAGCCGCGCCTCAACGGCATGTCTTTTTCTTGTCAATGCTCAACGCCTCCTGGTTGGTCTCTTCAAAATCATCGAGTGTTGTATACACGCCCCCTCATCGTGGCCAGCGTTCTTGTGCCTAACGACGACATTGGGTGGTGGTGGAGTGGAGGAGGATTGAATTTGTTTTGTCAGGTGTGACGTACATAAGTGACCATTGTGTGACAAGGACAAAGGAGGCCGTGCTGATGCTGCGGTGTGTTTTTAGCTCCACCTCCCTTCTTCTCCTCCCATCATCTCCGCCGTTTTCTTTCCCTCCCCCTTCTCTCCCTCACTGTCTTTCGTGACCTACGCACACACTCGCTTCACGATGCTCAGCACAATCCTCCTCCTGTCCTCCGTCTCCTCCCTCGCCGCCGCCTCAGGCCACTCCTTCAGCGCCCGCAGCGGCAGCGCACACAACGCAGCGGCTAAACGGCTGGAGAACAGCTCGCAGGGGTACTCCAAGCGCGACCAGTTTACGAATATCGAGATGACGTGGTATCCGACGAATACTGGTGCGGATGCATGCACTGGGAAGGACCACTCGGATAGTGATTGGGTGGGTTGACGACTCCTCTCTCCTCGGAATGCAATGCTGACTTGTTTTTGCTTTTGCTAGTTCGTCGCGATGGGCTATGATGTACGCGTTCTCCCCTTTTCTCCCTCCCCTCCCTCCCCTCTCTCCCCGATATGAGCTAATGCGAAAACAATAGCTCTTCAACCAAGGCGGCTGCTGCGGCAAGAAGCTCAAGATCACCGCCAACGGAAAGACCACCACCGCTACCTGCGTCGATATGTGTGCTACTTGCCCCCAGTGTGCGTTTTCTTTTCCTTCCTTCTTTTCTTTGTTCCGTCTCGTTTGCCTGCTTTCGTTTGACGCCTTGCTGTTGATTGCGGCGTGCGGCCCCCGCGTCCCCCTCTTCGTCCCCTCTCCGCTGTGTTCGATCCTGGACTTCCTCCGCCGCCGATGGCGGCAGTTCTGGGTTCTAGTCCCAAGATCGACGCAGAGCCTGCTCTTCTTTCCTCTCTTCTACGCTTCAATGACGGGCCCATCCGTCCACTTTATCCGCTCTATTTGCGCATGATCGACGCCTGCCCTGCCTGCCCTTTGTCTTGTCTTTGTTATGTTCTCGTTTGATTCTTGTTTTTTTGTTTCTTGGCGGAGGCGCAGAGTGTCAGACGCAGACAGACAACAGACATGTAGGAGGCGCGACTGCCGATCGTGTAACAGACCTCGTTTCGATCGAGCAGAGCGGGCGTCGCCCGAGGGGTGATATCGATCGTGCGGCGGTCGTTCTGTCTTGTCTTCTTTGTGTGCTGTGCTGTGTCGTTTTCCAGTTCGGGTAGTGGGGGAGACGTGTCGGGGATGCGGATGTGCATTCGCCAGGGGATAAAGCCAGGCGGATGAGCGGGTGGTGGCAGCGTTGTTTCCATTGCCTCGTGTCGTAGGCTTGGCTTGCATCACATTCAGAGGGGAGTGGTCCCCCTGGGTATCGGACGTCGCGGATGGCGTCACTGTCGCGTCGACGCTGGCGATGCGGTGGGATGTGGGTGTAGTTGGGCCCTCCTTTGCTAGCTAGCTAGCTTCCGGTACGGCGGTGTCATTGGCGGGGTCGGAGGCGGGGTTCCATCCTCCTGCTACCTGCGCCTGATCGTTATTGTGCGGCAGGAGGGCTTGCTACCTTTAGGAGAAAGTAGCTGCCTGCTAATCCATCTCCCCCCTGCACCTGTCCGTTATCGCTCTTTTTTGCCCAGTCGCCGTTTTCACCTTCCTCGCCTTTCTCTTCCCTCCTTTTACTCCCCACTCCCTCCTTCTCCTTACTCACCCTTTCCTTCCCACAGACGGCCAAATCGACATGACCAAAGACCTCTTTAAGTTCTTCACCGGCGGCGACCTCGACGTCGGCGTCATACACGGCACGTGGTCGTATGCCGATGCGGGGGATAGCGATCCTACCACGACGAAGAAGACTACTACCACTACGAAGAAGGCGGATCCTACCACTACTTCGACCACCAAGAAGGCTGACCCGACGACCACGAAGAAGGCGGACCCGACTACTACAAGCACGACGAAGAAGGCTGACCCGACTACCACGAAGGAGGAGGAGAAGCCCGCGACGTCGTCGACGCCCGCGCACGTTCAGGCTGCTGCGCCGCACACCACCTCGTCTACCCCCGCGCCTGCCAAGTCGACCCCGCAATCCCAGTCTTCGTCGAACAACAGCAACGATGATGACGAGGAGGAGTGCGAGGACGATGAGGAGGAGGACGATGGTGATGAGGAGTGTGAGGAGGATGATGAGGACGATAGCAGCAACGACAACAAGCAGCAGTTCGCCCCCGCACCGAAGACCACTTCTTCCACCACGTCCACGACGAAGAAGAGCGAGCCGACCAAGGCTGCCTTCGCCCCCGCACCTCCCCCCGCTGAGCCCAAGTCTTCGTCCGCCAAGCCCTCTCCCGTCTCTTCCTCTGCTAAACACTCCGCCTCCCCTTCCCTGATCCTCGCCTCCCCCTCCCCCTCGCCGATTGTGGTGCCGTCGGCACCGCAGAACGTCGCGCCCGCACCTAGCGGGTTGCCTTCTACCGGCGAGGACGAGACGCCCGCGCCGATTCAGGGCGGGTTGGGCGAGGGGGGGTCGAGTGGCGCGGTGGGTGTGAAGGTGTCGACGGTTTTGCTCGTGGGCGTTGTGGGGGTTGTTGCTTCTTTGCTTTGAAGCGCTTCCCCGACTGATCGACCGACGGGCTGACGTACTCGCCTCGACTCGTACTCGCTCACAATCTCCTTCCGACGCACATAACAACTCACACAATCACTCACTCACTCGCTCACCTCGCAATCGCTTTCCTTTCCCACCGCTCTTTTCTGATGACATACGGTTCTCGGTTCTCATAACGGACGTTGTATATACATCTACAGCTTCCCCATCCTCCTCATCCTCTGCATCTCGTACACATAGAAGATATCATATTACTCATTTACGGAGGCGCCTCCAGTCGCCCCCACCTTGCTTACAATTTCGGCGTACTGCGTACTTACATGGCGCGTGGCTGCGAGCCAGCCATTCGCTACTTGCTCCCTATCTTCTTGCGTACCTAGCGTATACTACTGCTGACCTACCTCCTTGTGGTGTAGAGTACTCTACCTTTGTGTTCCTTTGCGGCCGTAGTGCCGATTACAGTCAAAGGGTGAAATAACTTGAGATTTTGATTATGCCTTGGATATGTCGTGGGATGAAATCCTGGGGGGAGGAGGTGAGTTGTTGATTGGGGGGGAGAGGGCTTGGAGGATGGGGGAGATGCTGGTGATCATGACGGTATGGGGTGTGGGAACGGAAAGGGAGGAGCAAGAACAAGAGAAGAGCGAAGTTTTCCCCCCGCTAAGCAGTAGTATAATTCAGTCTCAACGAGACAGCCTTCAAGTTGAGTCCGAAGGGGAACTTGAATTGAATTGAATCTGTATGTATGCGAGCTATGAGTATGAGGAGGCTGACTTGAACGCAGATGCATGACCGCACGCCGCACGCGCGCCAGGAGTATTCATCTCTTGTTCATCTCTGCAGAGCAGGGCTCTCGGCGCATACGGGGCATCGAGGTTGAACCGGTGAACGCGGCGTCCCGCGTACTATTAGTATTATGGGACTCCACAGACGATCCATCTCGTCAGCTTGCTAGTCCCAGACCCTCAATGAGTCGTCCGATCTGTCTCGAGGAAGGTTACAACCGAGCTTCAGCAGTGCTTCAGCTCATTCCGCCGAGCGAACGCAGATCCCTCTCCCTGTCAAGAGTTAAATCTTGTCATACTCCCTCATAATGAGAATAAGAGCAGACCACTAGCGCAGCAAGGCAAGCAGTGCGCGAAATGGAATATTAATGGTAGGATCAATGGAGGGTATAGCTACCACCGAAGTCAATTGTATTTACCGGATTTCCTTGACACACGGACGAGTAGCAAGGGGAAGACAAAACTTCCGAATAACTTGAAGGGGGTTCGATACCAGTCGTGGCCGATGAAGAGACGGTTTGTTGAGAGAGTTCAATCTATTCCTTTAGCATCTATGAGTGTTGTAGTAGAGAGAAAATGTTGAATATTACTCTTATGAACTGATTTATTTGCTGGATGACGCCAGAAACTTGACTGTCCACGTGAAAGCTGTGGCTGGACCGGAAGACCATCGACGCAAATCCTTTTGCAAAGCCACCAGAGTGGGCGAACTACCTGAAGGTCGGTCATGACCACGTACAAAGCAGAGTCAATTCACAAGTTGAAACGCCCACATTGCCGAGATTCACTGCGCACCCAACTGACCTTCGTAATATATGAGGACATTCTCGGTGCGCATTACTGACGACGAGTTTGACAGAGTGCCACTGTGCGGTGTGAACTAGAATTACTTTCCGAGTCAGGAGGGCAAGAATACGTTACATTGAAAGGCAACCGGGCTTCGGAGCTGAGCCATTCATCGCTGTAAAGATATACAAAATGCCGACGAACGTTGGTTGCGCATTGGTTGGAGGCGACGGTTCGGTCGAGGGAAAATGCAGGATTTGCGGTCTAAGGCGCAGTTTCGCAAATCCCACCTGGCAAATCCTTTGCAATTTGGTCGCGTGTGAGATAGCAATCCGGGGAGGGATATTCAATCTGCATGACCGCCCATTTTCTAGAGACCGACCTGTAAGATTTGATCCTCAACACGCTGCAGAAATTCGTATCTGGCGATGACTGAGACCTCAGACAGACCACGAAATGCGGGATTCCAGGTATATTGGGGTTTAGGTTGACAGATCGTGTTCGAGACGCGCTTGCCACAATGCTGCGCATGAATTTAATGCAACGTGTTCGGCAGGAAAGGAACGTACTTGCCAGTGCACTCTAGGTATTCTTTCGCGATTGAAACAAAGTCGGAGTAAAGATTTTGACTCAGTCGCATGTGCTGCGCCGAGTCCGTTCTGTGAAAAGCCGAGGACGGTATCTGCTATCCAGTATAATGGACTCGAGAGGATGTTTTCGCAATTCCTGAAGCTGCAGAGAGATAGAGCCCTTAGATTATAAGTTAGTTAGAGACCAGATAAAGCAAACCAGCCTCTCCAAGTGGGATTGTAACGTATTCCTTAAGTTGAAAAACCTTCAAATTGAGTCTTGTCTCAGACGACAGAATCGGAGGCTGAGGCGGCGGAGTAATGGTAGCCTTCACCAGTTACGATGACCAAACCGTTAATCCTGGAGAAGCCGGGCGTTGGGAGAGCGCGGCCGTTGCGCGGAAGGACGAGATGAAAGTAGAAACAGAAAAGCAATTGCATCACATTCGGTTGTTGCCATCATCGCCACGGTCACATGATGTGAATGAATCGCTAAGAATTGACTTAACGGCGTCGAAAACGCGCATTTCGCTTGCCAAGGAAATCCAGACAAGCCTTTGTGGTGTCGGGTTGTGGGCATAGTGCTGAGCCATGTGGCGCCATGTGTATCGGCAGGATAAGCGCCTTTCGTTTACCGGCACTAGGCTGTTGATCGTCTTGCTCAGAAGGCTCGGTTCGGTTCAGGTTCGGTTTTTTGGGAACCTCAAACCGGAACGCCGCGTACGGTTCAGCCAATCACCAAATTGAACCTGAAACCGCCTTCAGGTTCGGTTCGGCGTTCGAACGCGTTCGAACCTTTCTTGAGTCGACCACTTTGAAAAACGTTGAGCGGCTCAGGATTCATATATATATGGGCTCACGGAGAGTCAAATTCACCGCAACGAGTCATAGAGACTAGGACCAGAACTCATACGGCTCGAGCGCTCCCTTCAATCGTAGCTTTACTACGCATGAAGCCAGGCGCTCGTTGCAAACACTCCGATACATCAAGTAACTTTCCCGAAGAATGGTAGTACTGGTTTGGGTCGCTTCATGGAGGTCCGACGCGTCAGTCGGAGTACGCAAAGAATGCAATATTGGAGGAACGTAGATTGGAGCTTGACACCCACAGCACCTCAATGGACCGAGATGTTGTCTCTATAAAAGAACCCACAGAATAAAAGGACCACCCATGTCGAGAACGCAAGATTCAAAATCGTCACTCTCTCCGTGAATCAGCATGTCTAAATTTGAAGATACCAGGAGAGTTGCAGTTGCCTGTTCTGGCTGCCGCGAGGTGAAGGTCAAGGTGAGAAATTTTCAAAACTACGAAGATTTCCTCTGATAACACATCGTAGTGCCTCACCAACTCCACAAAGGAGGCATGCATGCGCTGCCAGAAGAGGGGACTCAGATGCGAATATGTTCCTCCAGACAAGCAGCCTAAGCGAACTCCCACCCTCGAATCTGGGAGCAGAAGTCGAGGCCACCATCATAACCCAGGGTCATCCAGTAATCCGCACATGACCAGCGGTGGGTCTGAGGCTCATAACAATCCTGGGAGTCAGAGGCATCAGTATCGGTCTGCAGCATCTCCTTCGACGAGCAATTCGTCTTATGCCAGCCCAACCAGCGGCAGAGGCTCAGTCTACTATAGCCAACAAAATCAGCCGCTCAACAATTACTATCCGTCAATGCCGGCTAGTTATGGCGGACAGACGCAGTATTATGCGCCGAATGATCCAGAAAATATGCAGCCTTTGGAATATCCTGGCTATCATGTACCTCAAAGCGCGGGCTATCCTACCGAGTATCATAATTACACCTTCGAGTGGAATTCGTCGAACCCACCGAGGTATTATACAACCGATTTTGCACTGTGGAACCAGCGACTGATTATTGAACAGTTGTGTTTGCCCTTCGACCGGCCCCTGCTACTGCGGACTTCGCATTGGCTGAAAGTTCAGAGCGCGTACAATAAATTATTACCATAGAGGCTTAAAGCCATGCCGTTTCTCCTTGCTTTCCCTTAGAGTATGGATCCCAGCATAATACCGTAGAAATGAATTGCTATTGTAGGCTGCAAAATACTATCTCAGTATTTATTGGTCACGATGATTCAAAGCGAACACTGAGTGGAAATCGATGTCATACGGTTCCGATAGCCGCCCAGCACCTTTAGTGCTTTTACCATGCACGTCGGAGTATAAGACGGTGCGGACCCGGTTGTAACAAGGCTCAGTGAACTCGCATATCACCGATGTTTGGATGACTTGGAAGTTGTAATAACAGTCGATGATGATGTCGATCAGGTTTTGGCCGGACCAAACGCTCCAAAAGAAGAAATAAAAAAGCGCGCCGTAGCTCAGATGGCGCCGGTCTATTGACCCAGATCTCAGAACGGCTACTAGGTCAAATATCGGGAGACTAATAATAAAGTCTTCGTGAATTTTGAGACGGAACTGGGCAATTTCGGATCTCCGCGTGGAGTCGCTTCCGGAACCATCCGAGTCGGCCCTCCAAACGAGTCTTCGGCCGATAGAGCCGATTCTCCTTGCTCTTTACCATCACCCACCCACCATAGCCATCGAGCTGCGAGCAAGAAGTCAGTCCTTCGCCGCGGCTGTTCTACTGCTCAATAGTTTTGTTGAAGATGATCTAGATCTACATGGTCGTCGACTTCGATCCTCCACCGCCCAATCGGCTGAAAAAAGGGCTGGTCGGTTCTCCGAAATTCGAATTACTCAATACTCGATTCGGCTTATCTCAAGGAATCCTCAATCACGACTCACGTCAAGCCTCATCTTACCGCATAGCGAGGATTTCCGTTCCCGAAAGGATTCATTGAGAAATATCGCCACGTGGTCGCATTCCAGAATTCGCGGCAAGTAGATACTCACATTTTTGTGGGAGTTTATTTTCACCCTCGTTTGAGCGGCGCGGAACAACAGATTGTACTCAAATACAAGGAACGCGTACTTACGATTACTTCGTCCGGTCATTCCGACGCCAGGACGGAAAATTTCGCCGCGCGTGCGACTCATTATTGACTGGGGCTCGGAGTAAATTTGTCTTGACCTCAGGTTTGTGTCCTGGAAGCCTGAGTCCATGCAAACACTTTCTATCCGCCTTCCCAGTCAAGATTTCCAGGCGTTCTCCTCCTTTGTGGCTCGGTGCAAAGCATACCACTGTCAACTGAACTCGGTACGTGCCTTATTTCTATCACGGCTGTCGAATGTTGAATCGAATGTGGGTTCCGCACTCCCTCCGCAGTGTCGTGGTTGGTGAGGCAATATGATTCCGTCTTAAAACGCCCGAGGATTCTGCCGCGATGGAAAATTGGTCAGATGTGTCAACCTGGAGAAAAAGAACCTGTTATATCAAGACGATGAATCCGACTAAACTACGCCGAGACAAGTTCCTCCAGTCGATTCCCGTGAGCACCCTCAGCCCTGACATGAGCGGGATCATTCACGTTCACCTACGAACGAGAATAATCTTCAAGCTGTATCATAAAAAGACTCAATATTTCTCGCGTTTTTCAAGGAGGGAAGCGAGGGGCATCTGTCGGATTTCTATCGCTCTTAAATTAGCATCCAGGTATGTATGTCATCATCAACTGCGCACACATACCGAATCTGACCCGCCGGAATACAATACCAACGATAGATAAAAATTACTCAGCTGGGAGAAAGATTTCGGACATTTTCTGGGACATGCCCGCTCTCCTTCATGATATCCTCCCGTCCTGTTGATGACCCTCACATACTGCTTTTCCCTCCATGACGTCGAGCATTAGCGCCTTCGGTTGGGACACGCCTCGCTGTCATCAAGTCCATGTCGGTTTCGTTGGTACCTGATATGTCAGGAATGAAACCCGTGCTCAAAAGTTCAATGTTCAACAGCCATTTTGCCTTCCGGTGCCAGTGTTTCCTGCCTCGTCCAGCCGCTACAACGTCACCGAATTCAAAGTCTATTCATTTCTCCCTCATCATGATCAGGCTCATCGTGAGAGCTCGCCAGCCTTCACAAAATTAATCATCTTAGCTCTCCCGCTGAATTGTCGACCAACCGAAAGATGATGGATATCTTGTTGAAGCTCCACAAAATGATCTGTTTTTTTTTTCCCTGGGACGTAGTTGTCTCTCTGCATCATTCTTCTCTCGGAGGCGGCCACCGAGGTATAAAACTCACACATGGATAGGTCTTCTAGTCAAACTCAACAAGCCCCGCCGCATAACCTACCCCATCCTCCGCCCACCGCATGAATCTCATGGCAAACAATAGCTGTTTTCTCGCCTCTCCGATGATTCTTGTATGTCTTATATATCGCGTATCTGAGCCACAGTTCCTCACCACCCTCCGCTGTACAGTGCCTTGCGGCCGCCACCCCCAATCATCTTTCTGACACACACCCGAGGCATGGTCCCCAACTACCCTGCATGAGACTGCGTCACATCCCCATAGTGGAGTAAACTGGTGGGTACCACCCCCTCCGACTCCCGTGCTGGCAGCTCATGATGACAATGTACCTGCAGCACCGATACCTATATATTATACACGAACGAATATCGACTACTGTATCGCCCAACTGAACCACGGACTTCCCTACTCTTGTATCTCGAACACTCATACAAGAAACGAATGTATTCCTTCCACTCAGTATCCGCCCATCCACTCCTACATATCTATCCGATCTATCAAGCCACATTGAAGAGCCCAAAGAACTGCCCTGAGTTATTCCCATCGCACTGCTGAAGCTGCACCCCAGTAAACTGTCCTTCGAAACTGACACACTGCCCCGTCCCATTCGTTCCATCCGTGAGCTCGATAGCGCATCCATTCGCAACGAGGTCGTTTCCTTTGGCGAAAGAGTTGCAGCCGAAGCACCTCACCTGGAACTATACGCGTCGTTCCGGAATCAGAATTTGAACGTCACACGTAGATGTACTTAGGCATAGATGGAACTCACGGTAGCGGGTGTCGCAGCCGCACTTGCCAGGAGTTTTGAGCCTACCACGGCAACGTTTTGACTCCCCCCGTTCGCTTTGAAGGTGAAGAGATTCGGCTGTGATCCTTGAACTTGAACTGCATTGAACTTCTCGTTTTTACCGGGTTGACCGCTGACGAACTGTATGTGAGATCAGACATATTATGAGTGCCTTCTAAATGGATCTTTCCGAGGCTTACCCAGCCTAGATCTCCGCTCTGCACGAGACCGCGGGGAGCGACAAATACGTTCCAGCGGGTCTTCCCTTTTCCGTCTGCCGACGCGGTGACGGTCAGGCCGCTAAAGTCTAACAACGGACAAAGACGGAGGACAATGTTGTCAAATTTCGAATGTCGAGACCAGATGACCGGAAATCAACGCACTTTGAAGAGGGCAGGTATCCTGACGCTTGAAACCAGCAGGGGCTCCAACGGCGCTGGCAATGAAGGCAGCAAGGAGGGCGAAGGTGAATTTCATCGTGAATGGAATAATAAAACGATAGAATGGAGAATAAGAAGGTGATTCGGCACCAGGCACGAAGTTGAGTATGAAAAAGGAGGGGTGGAAGAAGTGAATGATGGTGAACGCAGAATTCGGCTCTGCTTTATACTTGTGCCGAGACCCATTGAATTTTTTCGTGCCGCTCCAGAATACCTGGACTTCAGTGAGGATGTAGTAAATGTTCCAATATTAGCCCGTCGATCGGCGTTTCGTATCCGTCTTGGCGCAGAACGGGTTCTCGGGCAGTTATGAAGGCAGAGAGAAGTCCTGTTTGTGAATGTCAAGACGGCCGCCACGGAGTAATCAATGCAGAACGGAAACCTGAATGCACCAAGGCTCATTGAGTTGAAACAGGCCTTGGAAATGAGGAAGCCGAAGCGATGTCAAAGAGAAAGAAGCCGAGAGACAGCAGTGTCGGTAGGACCGTTGTGATAGATGCAGAGAAATGGCCAAAGCTGTTTTGAAGTCAGTCAGGGTCGGACTAGTAGCGTGGTCGGGATTTAAGATCAGCTTGAGGAGAACTTGGGAGCAAACTTTGAATGTCGCACTGTGAACGACCAGGAGATCCGAGGCTGGCAGGAGTAAGAAAAGTCACCAGAGTTACAGATTGACGGATTCATAACACCATAGCGACGCCTGGGGAGGTACGGCTATGCACCCGACCCAAACTAAAACATGGTGGTCGCAGAACAGGAGAGTCACGTCACAGTCACGCATCACTTCGGCCATTCGGCGTTTCCCGACTCGGCGGAACGGCGTCTCGCACCTTTGCATCCTGCGAAATGTTCCTACATACACGCATGTGCGTCCACCGTTCAGTTTCCTCGCATGTACATCAAAATCCAACAACACGGCCTCGAGGTTCTGCGTCAATTCCAATTCCCAAACCACCGAAACAAATATCAAGTCAACCGTCCAAGCGGTCGCCGACTTGAAGTTGCGACAAGCGCAGAACACCCTCCAGGTAAGACGGATTCGTAGATAATAGTAACGTAGAGCTAGTATACAACAACAGCAGTCCGCGATCATAACCACATAAGTAAGTAAGTAGCGTAAGTCAAAAGCATGCCGCTTTTCCTTCCTTCCACCGTCTAAATGATCAAGTCAAAGAACAAATCATAACACCCCACCCCCCACCGCACCGACCAGCGCCCATACCCCAATCATACCCATCCCCATCCCCATCCCCATCCACCCGCTCCCCCTTCCCCCAACTCTCGTCGCGGAACCCTGATCCAAATCCGTCTGACTCGCCCCGGGCCCGTCCGCACTAACACTCCCACTCGCCGACCCCGTCGTCAACGGCGACCCGCCCCCGCTCGCACTCACACTCGCGATTGCGCCGGGGTTGACCGTATACGTCCGGATGGCGGGGATCTCAAAGTAGGCGGCGCCGTAGTTGGAGCCGTTGCCCGCGATGTTGGTCGAGAACTGTGTGGTGGGGGGTGAGAAGTGAGGGAGATGAGAGAGAGTGAAATAGATAAGACGTACACAAGTCCCAGGACAATCCTCTGAGTAAATATCCGGGATCCCAGCCCTGTCGTCGTCACACGCATCAGCTCTCTCCCTTTCCGATACCAACGAACGGAAGCGAACTCACCACAGTCCACAAAGCGATATATCTGAAATTCGTCAGCTCGATCTTCAACAAAATGCAGGAAAGTACACAGTAGAGCAAACGCACCGATAACAAGCTGCTGCGCGGGGAAGAACTCCGTCACATTACACCCCGAAGCCGGATACGCCGCGCTCGGCGTTCCCCAATCCGTCAAATTCATCTCGCTCGTAGGCTTCGCCTGCGTTATCGACGTCGGGATATTCGCGCGCTAGAAGCAGGCATATGAATGTTTCGATCAGTATGCATGGATATATTCGATTTTCGAAGGCAAGACTCACCGGCCAAAACCACATAAACACCCCAGCGACATCAAACTGGAGCGCAAACGCCCCACCCTTGTTATCGGCAAAGGTTTTCCCGAACGAGCCGGGTTTGGTTTCCGCGACGGTGCAGCCGGAGGCGGTGGTGTCGTTGCAGTTGTGGATGAGGGTGTGTCCGAGCTGGGTGACATTGGCGGGTTGGACGCAGCCCTCGTAGGAGTGGAGGGCCATTTGGTTGTGGTCCATCTATGGCGGGGGGGAGAGGAATGAGGGTGAGAGGAAGGGAGAATGGAAGGGAAGGAGAGACGAGAAGGGAGAAATGGGGAGCAGAGGGAGGGGAGGAGACGTACGAGATTTATCGCTTCGATAAGGTCGATCTCGCCTGCTTGCGGCCAGACTTGACCGGGTTGGAGGACGCCGTTGAGCCATATACTCGGCCATACCTAAGAAGAAACGTCAATAATAGTCGGTTTGAAGAGGACCAACGCGCACCGAACACCCATAAGGCATATGTAGCGCATCGATGACGAACAGGGTGCCGACGTCGAATTGGGCTTTCGAAGTCAGGCGGATCTAGTTGAGCAAAAGGATTATGACATCAAATAGTCAGTGAAGGGATAAAGAGAGGGCAGCAACGACGCACAGATTTCCGATATTGAATCCCTACATCCAACACCTGACTAGAATTGTCGACTTTGATGATAGCATTGCCCGCGCCATTGACGTATGCTAAGGACTCGGAGTTGGCGATGGCGGCGTCGACGTAGGTTACGTTGCCTGTAGCAATCGCAAGAGTTAGATTTCTCGTTGAGGCATAGTAGAAGGAGACGCACCCCATGTCGTATTGTCTATATCTCCGTAAAAGTCAAATCCATCGAAAAATGTCGTCCCGCTGTAGGTTATGAGGGGTTGATAGGCGGCTTTCGCACAGAGAGCGAGAGAGAGGAGGAGAGGTAGGGTTGCGCGGCTCATTATCATGAGTTTTGGTTTCGTTTTATCGTATGGTTTTCGTGTCGCAAATGCGTGTGGAGTCGTTAGCGTAGAGTGCGTGGGTTTGGTGCTGGCTGGGGCGGCCTCGATGAGTGCTTGTGGATGCGGTGGGCAGGGGACGTACGGGGTGTGCACCAGGTAGAGCGGAGGGGGGGCGTGGAGGAAGGAGGGAAGAGGGAGTGGGCGGGGAATGTGGGAGCGACGGAGACGCGAGCCCGGATGCCGAAAGTCAACCTCCACACGTCAAATCACGTGCACGCGCAATTTTAGCCGTCGGCTGTTCCGCATGCCGTCATTAGCGCTCAAAGTTTTTAGAAGTTTTGCAGCGTAGGCATACAGCTCAGCGGAGGAGAATTGGTCCAATGAACCAGGATGAAAACGATCGCACAAGAAGGGCTGGAGCCTCATCGATCCCGGACCAAAGCCTCGAGGCTGGTGGCGTCATTGTTAGCCCGTACGCGTAAGCGCAAATTGTCACGAGGGATTTGTTCAACTGTCTTTTATTTTTGAACTTACCTCGAGGCGGAAAAATCCCTATGATTAGTTGTGTGAGCAAGATAGAAGCAAAAAACAGCGCGCGGGCCGCTTGAAACTGCGGCAGCAGTGAATTCAATGAACACCGAGATCAACTTTGCACCGCATCGGTCCCACCGGCACGAAAGAAAAAGAGGTGATAAGTTGGTGATAAGTACTTACTTACACCTCTATCCTCTCATGAATCGGATAAAGAGGTCGAGCCCCCAAAAGCTCCTGGTAATAGTAGTTCAATATATCGTCACCTGGTTGAAAAAATCCCCCACTTCGCACAGTGATCCTGTAGTTGGAAGGGAAATCCGCATCTGTAGGTTTGAATGGTAAAGGGAATTATACGATGGAAATAGCGTTACAGAATCGCACTGGCACCCAATGAGCTAGACTCGAGCTCGAGTCGAACGAGTCCTTTCACGATCGTCTTGACAACCGACTTTGAGAAGGTTTCTCACGGTTGAACACATGTCCGACATGCCCGAATTCGAACCAAGGAGTGAAACGAGGTGAACAAAAATTTTGGTACACAGTACACAGTATGAAGCTTGGATGAGTAGGAGTACCGATAAGCACAGCCAGAGATGGCGATCCTTTAAAGCGTTTCGCCCTCGATGGCGGGCAAAACCACTTCATGGCAAGCATCCAAAGCCCTCTTCCAAAGTGGGTTCGCAGCCATTGTGGCACGATCCCCAATGATAATCAGTCCCAACCGCGCCCGGGTCCACATAACGTTCAGCCTCCGCGCGTCATCAACAAAACCAATATCATGCTCCACATTGCTCCGAACACTGGAAAAAATGATGATGTCGCTCTCCCTTCCCTGGAAAGAGTCGATCGTGAAACTTTGAGAGGTAATTTGCCGAAGTGCTTGTACTTGCTTGGAGTATGGGGAAAGCACTGTAACAGAAAGTTGTCGTTGATCTGCTTCGTCGTCCGCAGAAGTCCCGCTCCCGAGCTCCAACATTGGGAGGATACGTTTGACCACTTCCACTTGGCCCTCATTCTGCTTGGACATTCCACCCATGTCTTCCTCGGCGGAGCATTGAAGAAACACGGTGGGAATGACTGTATCGTTTTTGATATGACGCGGCCATGGAAATGCACAGCGCTTGAGCACCTCCAAGACTTTGGCACTGTCCGTTATACCAGTCATCAAACGGTTATCGTAGAACTCCCGCGACGGAAACTGGGCAAGTTCCTGAGGGAAGCGGTATTGTACCTGGCAAGAATCTCTTCTAAAAACGCACTCGCGGCCTATAAGATGAAAATAACTCACGTCCAGCATCGTTTTTGCCATCCCTTGGACGTCTGCTCCAGTATAGAGGCGTTCGAGAAGAGAAACATCGTATTCGAGTATTTTCCCCATTTTGTTAACGGTTGGCCGGAGTTGAACGCTATCGATAACATGGTCAGAGTTTGTGGTGCGAGTATCAAAGAATGCGAAACTCACTGATCGCCAACGAGAATCGCTTGCTTAGTCCCTTTAGTCAATGGGATGAGAGCACATGGTTCAGTGATTTGTGAAGCCTCGTCTATAAGTGCAATATCAAAGTCGATCTTTCGTAATACACCGAGGCCGGCCCCCTACCACATATAATATTAGTTCAAACGATATTTCTGTAGGACCAAAGTACTCACGGCGCATGTTGTGAATACAATAACGGCAGCCTGAAGTCGTTCTTGAGCCTTTTTGAACAGCTTGTTATTCTCATTCATGTCTCCCCCAACGCGAGCATCGATCGTGAAGCTTTGAAGCGATTTGTTTACTTTTGAAACATCCGTAGCCACGCGGAGGATCTGCTGCTCTTTCAAAATCTTTTCTCGCTTATTCAAATCGTTGAATCGCTCGAGCACATTGTCAACCGCTGTGGATCGTTAATATTATTCTCTGTCCATCAAGAGCAGTCAGGAATCGCACCATTGTGAGTGGATGCAGTCATGAGTATCTTGGTGTCATCTTTCCGTGACAAGAGCAATCTTTTCAATATCTGAACCACAACCGTGGTCTTCCCCGTTCCTGGGTAGAGATTCATCAACAGACAACCGATGATGAGACGGATCGTACCTGGTGGGCCCCACACAAGAGACAGTGGGTGATTGATCGAGTCCACGGCGATAATCTGACTGTGATTCAGATCCGCTGTCTCCTCTTCCGAAGCGGAATCGTAGGAGGGAGTCAGCGCAAGTGTTGTTGGAGTTTTTGGATCTGTTCCAGTGATAATACTGTAATAGCGACAAGAAATCTCGTGGTCCAAGCACAAACGCAGCAATGCATCCATCATCGCACGAGACGTCGCTGACATGGATTTCACATGATAAATTGTTTTGGACACCAACACTCACCGGTACTACCAGCATGATACAGATTCCAGTCCATAATTTCCATCTCTGGAGGCGGAGGATGCATCAGCTCAATTTTCAGCTCGCCTTTCATTGATTGCACCACAACGCCGTCCATAATAATCGATTCGACCCATCAGTTTTCCGGTTTGGAAGCAGCCTGTAGTCGGACATGCGAGTGAAGTCTCACAGCGGACTTTGCGTCAATTCGGATTGTCGCCCGAACCCAAAGGCGGCCCTCCTCGGCCTCCACGTAGGCCAATTTCGTGTGGGTCGGAGCTGTCCTTTGTCGTCTGGGTTTACCGTCTTCGTCACAAGGACATTCCTCGAACGCCTCTTCGGCACGATCGAAAGCGATGGCCCGTGCGTGCTTTTCACCGTACCGGACAGCGATGTCCGAATCGTTTCCAGATGTACATGTCAATCGACAATCGTTAAGAACGAGGAGGACTTCTTGAACCAACTGCTGAGCGCGGACAGATCCAGCTGTAAACCAAACAATATCGAAGTATATTTTCAGTGGAAGCCCAGCAATGGTAGCTGAGATTTTCTCCAATGCCACGAGCACGACCACACCGTGGTTGTTTGCCGAGCGGATGAGATTGTGGATTATTATTCCAGCGAGGTGCTCAGTCTCTTCCGGCAAGGCACATTCTTCCGTGGGGGGATAGGCTCTGAGAAGGACAAACACAAGGGGCGGATGTGCATCCAACCACTTTTCAACATCTGAGCGGCGCAAAGGTGACGCTGAAATCAGATGGCTGAACGTCCAGAATGTCTCTTCTTCGAGATGATATCTCAACGAAAACTGCATCACGTCGTTCAACTGCGCGAAGCTCAGTTCGTCAAGATGTCTCTTGAATTGATCTTCTCGAAGTCTGGGGTTGAAGGCCGCTTCTATCCACTTTGTATGTTTTTCAGCGTTTTGCCAATCCTCTGCGCTGATGTCCCGGATGTCGTTCAGGCGGTATGGAGCCGCCTGACGTTCAAAACGCTTGACTCGAATCTCCGTTGGAACACTGAATTTGATTGAATGTTGCATCATAGTACCAGGAAGGATAGACGTACTGTTCAAACCAAAGATCAAACAACTGAGTCGAGACTCGATCCCTGTTCGAGACTACGTGAAGCTCGATAGCAGTTACGGGAGTTCTGTTTATTCTTCCCACTTGCTAAAATTGGGTCAGATGTACATCACAAGAATACTTTGCATCCAAACCTTTTGAACTCTTGCCGAAATCTTTTGAACAGCTATGCTCACGGCGAGGTCTGCGCCGGAGGCAGCAGGTGGGCGTGTCATGAAGATGAAAGTATCCCCACGATGCTTGTTATACAGCTGAAAATTGACATCGCTGCAATGGAGACGATAGCCAGCAGTGCATGGCCGATATCCCGAAAAATTGGAGGAGGTTTTGTCCATGAACGAAACAACTACCACATTTTCATTCACTTCTGGCTCTTCATCCCAGGGTAGTTCTCCGCGCATGAAGATCCCTATCGCAAAACGGTCGTCCGTCTACGCAGACATAAGTATCACGTTACTAGTAGAACAGGTGGCGCGAGCGGAGTCACGATTGACTCACTTTCAAGATAAGTAGTTTCCTGGTAAAGTCATTGACGGCCATTCGAAGATAGAAAAAGAAAGACCGCAATCCGTTTAGCTTGGAAGAGTACAACCGTTGCAGAGAGAATGGCTGATTCAGCGACCGCGAGTAAAGATCCCCGGGGGTTAGGATGTCTGAGCGAAGGAGCGAATTCCAAACGAAGGAATACTGCTGCGGGTCGCGAAGGTCCAATGCTTCCGTCACAGCGTATTTTTGGGCGGTTGTTAGAGCACCGAAGTCAACATGTGCCAAATACGGCATAAACTCGTCTCTCGACATCTTCAGCTTTCGTGAAAGGTTGAAAGCGAGGGTAAAGAGCTCGTACTCTGACAGAGAGTTTTGCGTACTCTGGAGCAATTGAGCGAGGACCTGTTTTCCAGACTCGGCATTGTCCGGTGAGACGGTGATAACATCTCGATTCGATTGCGCAAATTCTTCCGCGAATTTCCTGGCTGCAGCTGCTAATTTGTTGATTATGAAGGCGTCATCACCGCCTGGCGGAACCGGAGGGTTCGATAGTCGTTCAGGAATCTTGACAGCTGCTCCGTCCACTGACTGCGAATGAAGGGCATTCAATTCTTGACATTCAGGACTGAGGGCTCCGAGCGGGGTTCCGCGAACCCACTTGGCGTGCAGAGAGGCGACACGTGCCAAGCCCGCACTAGCAAGACTCAGCTCAATTTATCATAGGTCAATCATGCTCACCTGTTGTATGCAGCAAAGTAATTAGCCAAATCCGCTCGCGTCACCGCTTTTGGGGGTGGTTCTTTGTTAGGAGGGTAATCGTAGGACTATTGAGGAAGTAAGTGGTAGCTTGCTTGAGTTCAAACAATCAATACTACCTCTGATATAGTGCTTGGAACTAGATCAGGATCCCAGCACACGAAATACTTGTCGCCGTCAAGATCACCTTGGGATGCCAGAAAGTGAATCGACGGTTCGGAGTTGGAGATAGCTTTCGTACCTCCACTAGACATTGATGGGGCCGCATGATGTCCTGGCTTGGCAACACCAGCGAACACAATACAATCCACGAGATGGGAAAGTTCAGGTCTGTGCACCGCGCGTAACTTCAGGCAGTCTCCTAGACATGCAGACATATTGTTAATTATTCAACAGAAATAAATTGGTCGGAAACGACCGCGCACCGGGATGTAGGCAAGGATTCCGCACGACCAACACATCAGCATGAATAGGAGTACTCGGACCTTTTCGAGCCGTTGTAATCCTTATATGCACTTCCCCTTCCTTCAACACTTCAAACGGGTCACAAACACCGAAGATGAGCCGTGACTTCTGTATTATCATCCGCGATCTGTCTTTATTGCGGAGGTTTTTGAAGCTCCCAATTTCTCGTTGCTGAAAACTGCGAATTGCGTTGGATACTTTGGGATCCTCGAGACCATCTAGAAGGACACGCTCGGCGAGGGTGTATTCGTTCAGAGAGGATAGGAAATCGACGGCTCTGATTGCGTCGGTAGATGCGTCCCGAATCCACTGGAAATAACTATCTTGTTTCGCAAGGAGTGCTTCGTCTGTGATGCCGAGGCTCGAAAGCAAGACGATGATATCGTTGTTGAGTCGACCGAATGAGTAGGGCGTGGAGTGGCCTACGATAGAGAATGTTGTGTTTTGGGTGGCTGTGAATTTCTTCATGCTTTGGCGGAAATGGACGAGGTGGTTGTTTTGCTGAGGATTGGTGCGACGCAGCTCGTCTAATTTGGGGTGGAGCATAAGCACGCCTGGAAAGATTGTTAGAATTAGCAGCCAATTCATGTTGAAGACACCTTTGTAACCCAGATATCTACATATTCATTCGTGAGTACTGTAACGTCAGACCTCGGCATCGACGGGCTTTACCGAATTTGGAACACGGCAGGCGTATAGCGAATCCCTCTGAATATAATCTTTTTGCTCTTCGCCAGGGTAATGGCTAGAGTCTTAGAGATTAAACCACACCCATCGGAGAACAGCTCGTCTCCGGATTTGATGTCTGGTATGTCTTTCACCAGAATGGGAGGTAAATCGTAATCGAGTTGGGCCTCCGAGAACAAAAGGCCGATTCTCTTTGCGCCTGCAGGCGATTAATCAGTAGGTGGTCAGAACCAATAAATGAATGTTTATATTATAACTTACGTTTCGCAGCGCTCATGATCCTTCCAAAATCGCCCAGGCGATAAATTCTGTCGTCTAGTTCGGCGTCGGTATTCGCCTGGCGGAGAAAGCAGCTTCGGGAACGCTAAGCAAAGTTGAAGAGTGTTAAGAGACTGAAATCTGCAAAAGAGCTCACGAGCTGACTATTAGAATGGTGGTAAAATCGATACTGCACGCCGTTTAAGAAGAGCCCGGCTTTAAACAAGCGGGACATATATTCGCCGGTGGTTTTGATCGGAGTTTCGTGGAAACGCAAATCGCCAAAGGAGAGGAGAATGAACTTGGATCGGTCGTCTGTTTGGAGGATACGATTGCTCGGTAGGCGCTGCATGTCGAGTGTGATGGCGTCTGCGGTGAACTTGATTAGTTTGCCATAGAGCTGGGGGTCCTTGGCGTTGCGAGGAGGTAGAAGTCTTTCGTGCGGGACATTGAACCTCCAGGAGTCGTCCTCGGGCGAGGGGTTTGCTCTGAGCGTCGTGGGTGGCATGGTGGCTGAGGGAGACCTGCGACGTGAGGCTGATCAGTCAAGATTAGAGACACCTGAGAATGTGTCGTAACATGGGCGTCAAAGTCAAGGCCATTCTATTACCGCTCCCACAACGGCGACCCCAGTGCGATGAGCCTACGAAGGCGAGTGTACGTCGTTGGACCGTCTGTGAGTCGTTAGAGCTCCCATTTAGATATGTTTACGAGGATAACACTCACAGTCCACTGGTAAAACGACGCTGTGCGATGCGCTCGCAAAACGCCTTGGTATTGAGGAAACTCGCTTGATCAAGGAGGTTGCTCGAACAGTCATCAAAGAACTCGGTTTGAGTCGCAGTGATATCGGTCTTCTGGATATGCAAAAGGCCATTATGCTGGGGCATTTGAAGAAGGAACAAGAATGCGGAGAGGAGTCGTACCTCTCTGACAGATCAGGCGTGGATCCAATCGTATATGCCATTTTCACTGCGGCAGATTCACAGGATGCGCTGACGCGCAAAGAGACATTGGTTAACCTGCCAGAGTTTCAAGAAGCGTTGCAACGATACCGGCATTCGTTGTTTATCTTGCTCAGTACTGTGAGGGAATGGGTAGTCGACGACGGATTTCGGCATGTAGGAGACGAGACCAAGCTGCTCACCATTTTTCGGGATGTCCTTGCTGAATTGGGAATCCGTTATCGAGAAATTGGATCAGAGATGCGGTTTTTGCCAGAAAGAACAGCGTTCCTGAAGAGTTTGGCAACGGGTCCCTATTGATTGCTGCAATGTAGACGGAAAGGTAATTCTCAATTTATCACGATGGGCAACGACTGTTGATACTGAAGTACAGGATCCAGAGCTGAAGGACTCGGACTGCACGGAGAATCGAGATTCCGATCGTTTGCATTTGTTCGTCATTCGCGTTGGTAGGTTGAAACAGAGCTAGTTGCGTTGTGTTTCAACGAGGCCACGAGGTTTAATGCCATTCTGAATAGAGGGTGGCATATAAACCTGCAAGTAGCGTCGCCGTAAGTAGTCGTGGTGAAAGTTAGAGACAAGCTGCATTCGGAACATCCCGTGATGCAATTGATTTCCGATCGCCAATCAAGGCCAAATCGTCACTCTCCTTTTCACCACTCACCTCTTTCAAGCATCGATCGTTTCTGGCTCCATCCCATGGCCATGGATGAAGATAAACCAAATGTTCTATTCTCTTCAGAAGAAATCAATCGTTTGCGTCGAGCAATCGAGAGTTTGCGGGGAGAAAAGGAGCGGGTGAGGAGGGAGCGGGATGATGCGGAGACGAGATGCACAGCGGCTCAGACGAATGTTGCTGGATTGGAGCATCGGGTTCAGACGAAGGTTGCTGAATTGGAGCATCGGGTTCGGACGCAGGCCTGGGAGATTGAGGATCTGAAGTCGGAAATCCGTGCCTTGAAAGAGGCGGCAGAAGTCGCTGCAAAGGCACAGCGAACGGTCAGTTTTTTTTCTCAAGATCAAGTGCGTTAAAGCTCACGAGTTTTTCTCACAAGCCATCTGCAAAACCGATAAAGGCTCCTCCTTCTGTTCCTGTGAATCTCATCGAAATTTCCGACGATGATGAAGATGACGTTGGCGTCGTTGGAGGGTCAGCAGAAAAAAAAGACTCGAAGGCTCGACTTGAAGCTACCTCCGCTTCTGAGATGTCCATCGATATCATACAGATACAGGTATTACCCACAACTCTCTCAGGTATCCTTAACTTACAATTCATTCTTTCTAGGATCCCGACAGAAACCGACCGCAGTCTCGTCAGATCATGGATTATGTGAGCATACCCCGCCGCTCGTCCCAGTCGCCACTCAAGTCAAGAGCGTCGTCGTCCCTGCAGACAAACGAAGAGAATTCCTCACAGACAGCCTCTTCGCGAGCTGGGAGTTCGAGCACGCCTGGGCGATTCAAGCGCGTTCGGTCGATATCTCCTCCCATCGATGACTCCACTCTGGTTTGTTTGTCCTCTCCAGTTTGGCTTCCCTAGCTCACAATCCAGAGAAGGTTGGCGATGACGACACAGTCGTAGCGTCTAGCTCAAAGCGCCCAAGCCGAGACTTGGATACTCCGGTTCCGCCCGCCAAGGCCCCGAAGAAAGCTAAAGTCGAAGATGTATGTGTTTCTGCCTCTCGGCAATCCCCAATTTTAACTTGTCCCTAGTCCAAAGACTGCCTCAAAGACGTAGCTAACATCTACCTCACCAACGCCACACCCTTCCTCTTCACCGACGACGCCCCACCCAACCGCACCCTCCTCATCTCACGCAGATTCCTCCTCAAACGATACGGCGTCCTAAATCAGACCTTCCTCGGGTCCTTCAAAGCCACCGACGGCCGAGGCGCGGTGTTCCCGCAGCCGGAGCGCAACCCGTTCTTGCCTGAGGCGCCGGGGGCCCCGGGGTTGATCTTCGCGTCGCGGCTCGAGATTATTGAGGAACGTGAGGCGATGCCGTGGGCGTTGTTTTGCCAGCATACGGGGAAGGGAAATCTTTGGCGGTATATGGGGGACTATCAGAATGTGCATTGTGGGGACTTGACGCCGGAGCAATTTGGCGAGCAGACGCAGAGGGTGGGTTTCTTGCTGCCTTGTCACGATCAATTAGCTGAGTCAACCAACTACGGGATCTCTCGTCGTAGGTGAAACATCAGTGGGGGTTTCTGTTGAAGTCGGCGAAGGTCGTGGACGCGTATGTCGGTATTCGGGCGAGGGTTGCGTTGAGGAAGGCGGGGGTGAGGTTTACGCCGGGAGACGAGACGGAGATGCGGGAGCGGGGGGAGCAGGTGGCGAAGAAGGGGGGAAGGCCGTTGCCGGTGGAGGTGCGGGATCTTGTTGATGCGTTGAGTCGTGGGGATGAGGTGTGTCTCAATTATTTCTTTCCTTCTTTCCTTGCTTTCTGTCTGTGATGTGATGGTTGGTTTCATCTATATACGAATCAATGCTGACGATTTTTTTTTTTGCGCAGAGGATTGGGATTATCAAGGTGGAGTGCGTTTCGTATGACCATGCGTTGGTGGAAGATATGGAGAGGAAGTATGAGGAGTGGCTGGCTCATGCGGGGCGCAGTGAGGACGAAGTGCGGAGGAAATCGAAGAACACAAAGAGCAAGAAGAGCAAGCCCAAGTTGGCGTCAAAATCCAAACCCAAAGCTCAGGAGTCCGACTCCGACTCGGAATACATGCCTCCGGAATCGGAAGATGGTTCGGATGAGGATGGTTTAGGTTTGTTGGAGGCGATGCGGGTGAGGCGGCGGAAGGCGGTTGGGAGGAGGAGGATGGTTGTTGAGCGTGATGAGCAGGATCTCCACTTGCCGTCGTTCGGGTTTGATTCGGATTCGCCGTTGACGGAGCTGGAGGATACTGGTGATGAGTCTGAATAGGGGGGTACACCGTTTGCTTGCTCTGCCGCTGGAATTTCTTTTTTCTTTCTTGAACTGAAAATGTATTTCTTGTTATCAAATAATATCGACGATGAAGGGCACGCGGTTGGGGCTTGCCGGCTCATGGTGAGCCTCCACGACTCAGATAGAATGTCAAGAAGCACTCGTTCGACTCGAGTCTAACTCATTAGGTGCGAAGTGGGGGATTTTTTTCAACCAGCTGACGATATGTTGAATTACTACCAGGGCTTTTCGGGGTTCAACCTCTTAATCCGATTCATGGGAGGATAGAGACGTAGGTAAGTATCACCTCTTTTTCATTCGTGCCAGAGGGCTATGGAAGCGCTTGGAGGTGTTTTCCATGTTTTCTTTTAGTACCTACATCCCGATGGTATGCCATTCCCACCTCAATTGCCCGATATCACTCGTTCTCAAAGTCGATTGTACTGCGCAAGGAGTTGGAAAACACCAGATGGCACGCACAGGTGGCTTTTGGCAAACAAGAGCCGCGGACCATGTCTATCCCTATTTGAACGCCATAGCACTCCCATTTTCAACAGGGTGAACACTCGGCCGGCATACGGCATGCGGTGATTGCCGTGATGATCAGATGAGTCACGCGCAAACTCGCTTCCTTTGTCTCTTGACCACAACGACATTGGGCAAACATGTCCTCCAAATTGCAACCACTGGACGCTACGCTGCCCAATTTTTAACGACGCAGCCCCCCTGATGAGTCTGTCCAGGATCACGCCGTCAATGCGATCTCTTCCCAGTTTCTCGAGTTTTTCCCAAGATTTTCCCCGAATTTGGCACGCGACCGCGTCACCGCATGTTTCGTCCACAGCTGGGAACTCAACGCGAACTTTATCCGTTTTGAACTCTTCGCTCCCCTTCTGACCGCCCGCGAAGTCCATTGTCATCCAGTCAAAAGCTTGAAGCGGCCCGCCAGCGAATCATGCGTCTGTGGCAGCAGGTCACGACTAGGTGGCCTCGCCGGTCTTCGAGATGGCGGGGTACTACGTATAATAGACGGCGTTGCATAGGAATGAAACTAGAACCATGCAGCTCATCAGCTCCTTCCTGTACCTCGCTGGCTTCGCCGCCGCCGCAGCGGTCGTCGACCTCGAATCCAGACAATCTGCATCTCAAATCACCACCGTCGACCTTGCGGTGAACCAGGGCACACCGGTTCGTCGCGCTTCCGGTATGCCCATATTCCGTTGTTTCAAACTCTCGATTTGACGAGTTCGAAAGGAATCCTGTATGGCGTCCCCAACACGAAGAACCAAATCCCCTCGTCGTTCTACACCAGCATGGGATTCAACTACCTCAGCGCTGGCGGCGCCCAATTCAGCGCATCAGGGTGGATATTTGGCGGATACACTGTGCGTCCACTCACCCACCTCCCTTGAATATATTTCAGATGTATCTGACGATTGATTGATTGACGAGCAGGCCCGCTTCCAAGACGTGCTTTCGAACTTCCAAACCGCGCGTCAATTTAACGCGCAATTTATCCTGAAAGTCAGCGATTTGTGGGGCGACGACGCGACGCAGGGATCGGGTGGGGTGTATCCTGGGGCGAATGGGGATTTCACTCGTACGTGAATTCATCATTACAGATGATTTCAGTCGGATGAAATTGCTGATGACGCTGCAGAATACGATGCGTTCTTGACTCAGCTCGTCAAGGATCTCAAGGCGAATGGGTTTGTCGTCGGTTTCCCCCGTATTCAATCAACTGATCTTAAGCTTCTTATTTGTGTCGCAGAATGACGAGCAACATCAAGCTACTCATCTGGAACGAGCCGGATCTCACGATATTCTGGAACGCTCGTACGTCCCGTTCCTCTCTCAGCATCCCGCCTATACTGTATCACATAGTTCCCTGACGAAATTCTTAAATAGCTCAAGCGCAATACTTCAGCACATGGAGCCACGCCGTCAAGTTCCTCCGGTACGTCCCCTCTTCCTCTTCCTTCTTCTCCCTTCGCAGCATATTCGATCTCATGAACCTCAAACCTCCTCCTTCGAACACAGCACCAACCTCCCAGGCGTCCCCATCGCCGGCCCCGCCTTCGCCGGCGCCCCCTCCTCATCTAACTCCTGGTGGACCGGCTTCCTCACGCGCGTCAAGGCAGACGGGACGGCGCCGGATGTGTATACGTGGCATCATGAGGGGAGTGTAAGTATATTCTTCTCTCCTCCTCTTTCTATCTTCCCTTTCCTTTCATCTTTTGTTTATGTTTCGTTTTCTATTTCTATTTCCATTGCTCATTCTGATTCTGTTGCTTTTTCTTTCCTTTCGTTTTCCTCTTGAATACACTTCCCGAAACGCACTTGAATGTACCCCGAGCTGACAGAGCGGATGTATATATAGAGCACCGACCCCAACAACGACCTCCAAACAAGCCAACCCGCCATGGTCAACCTCCTCAACTCGTTCGGTCTCGCTATCGGTGAATTCGGTGAGCACTCCCTCGATCCCATGTCGTTACCGCATCCCATCTCAACTCATTTAATCAATCTCGCTTACCCAATGCCTCTCGACGTTTCGCAGTCATCGACGAATACGCCAACGTCGCCGAACAAAACCCCGCCTCCGCCGCCTGGTGGATCGCGCGCTTCGAGCGCTTCAACATGTCGGGGCTGCGCGGGAACTGGCTCAGCGGTGCGAATTTGCAGGATTTCCTTGCTGGGCTGTTGTGGAAGAGTGGGAGTACGTATTTTGGGAATGGGGGTGAGTCTAACTCCTTTCTCCCCTGTTATATTCATGGGTTTTTGGATACACAATAACTGATTGGTGCGGATACGATGATACAAGAGGACTGATTCGTCCACAGAGTGGCAGGTGTACAAATACTACGCGACGTCGATGACGGGGCACCGTGTTGCGTCGACGGGGTCGACTGACAGGCTGATGGACAATTTCGCTGTTGTGGGGACGAACATCGTGCGTATTCTCGTTGGCGGGCGGCTCGTCACCGGTGGGTTCCACTTCAACTTCTATTTCATTATATTTTCTCACCATTCAACGATTCCTTACTGCGCTGCTGCTGCATATATTTATATATTATGTGGAATCAGGCACCTACTCCCTCCAAATCAAATCCCTCTCCGCCCTCGGCCTCCTCGCCTCCGGCACCATCTCCGTCCGCACGCGACAGTTCTCCTTCTCGGGCACACAAGGCCAGGTCGGCGACCCGACGGATTTGGGGCTCGTGTCGCACGCGTATTCGGGGAATGTTTTGAGTTTCCCGATTTTCCAGACGGATACGGTGACGACGTGGGCTTTTGAGTTTAATTTCTAGCTGTATCATTATCTCACTTGAAACCGCTGGACATCCGACCAATATGTTGGCCTTCTCCGACCTCCGAGTCTAGGAGTTGGGCAATGGGGTGGTTGAATGTCCTGTTGAACTCCTGTCTGCCCTTCCGCCCGGTACAGAACGTGAAAGATTTAGTGCAAGTAACACGAAGCCTTCCATTTGGTTGAATCGACTGGCAACATCAGGAAAAGCCTCCCGCGGCAATTCCCCGGAATTACCGGCAATTGCCCCAAATTCGACCTAATATCTTCGATTAGGCGAGTTGCCTTGCTAGCAACGTTGAAATCTAGTTACCTCTAATTAGGACCCAACTTACCTCCAATTACCTGTACTTTCTGGGGTTGTTTTACCGCTCATTGCGCTCAATCAGGTATGCATATCCACAATTTGATCATGTATTGCAAAACTATGTAAGACAGAAATGACTAGGTACGTGGATTGTAAGCACAGATGCTTGGGGCGACCAGCGAACCGGGACACAGTATTCCACGTTTGAGGTTTGAGGGTAAACGAAGACATTCTGTCTGTAATGAAGTCAAGAAGCTATCGTGAAAAGAAATGCATATATACACTAACCATACGTGGCGCAGCCCAGTCAGCGGATAGCAGGAGTATAGTTTCAGTCTACAACATAATTTCAGCGCTGTATTTAGGGACTGTGAGTAATGATAGACGCACCAAATATGTTAAACTTTGCACACCCTGGCCCGGATGAGGGCTCAGGTGGGAAGTGAGTCGAGACCGAGTTGAGAAGGGCGGTAGACGGCGCTGAAACGGCGGGGAGGGCTAGGGAGGTGACGACCGAGGCGGCGCTAAGCCACAACCCGGTCGGAAGGGGCGAGCGCTGTGCAGTCTAGTCGCAGCAACGTAGTGAAGATTGAAAAATCAATACACGTACCAGAATTATGTGTCAATTCATCCCATATTCCGACGCTACAATCCTCAAGTTCTAGCTTGATGTTGGAGCGGCTCCCTGGACTTGCAGTGAGAAGGCAGAGCCACGGCATCGGCGTCCTAGTCGTGTCTTCAATAGCCGGCGGTGATACATAGCACAGTAGGATAGCAAATGCCAGACAGACAGGGTGCGAGGAGTCAAACTTGAGCTTGAGAATATGACTTGCTAGTGAAGAGACTGTTGAAGCGTAGCGATTCTTGTGGGCAGGCACACTTGAAGCTTGGAGGACGACATCGTGCAGGCATATTGAAGAGACCGAGAAGACTTCACGGCATAGGAGTTTGATGTGTGTGGGGAGGGCTTGAGGACAAGTTGAAGAGATGTGATTGACGACGTTTTGGGCGACAACACGGGCGGGGGCGATGGAGGGAGGGAGGGAGAGGGAGGGGAAGATGGTGGGAGAAGGCAAGGAAGACGAACCAAAGTCACGCCATCCGTTGTGATCTGTCAACCGTAACCATCATCATGTGATGGCATCAGCGGAGTTCGAATGACTTGTGAATAATTCGGTCAAGTGCAAGCCTTTACTCACACTGCCGGACCGCGAATAAAAGGCCCCTTAAAGTATCATTTTTATGTGTGACACCTACTATATATGGTGCGTCACGCACCATATATGGTAATGCGTGACAATAACAAGGAGCCGAATTGATCCTTTAAGCGGCCTTTTATGTGCGGTCCGGCGCTGTGACTTGACTTGCGCCACACTTCTAATGGACGGAATCACTCCCTCGATTGTTTTGAACAATATTCTATTCAACTATGAGGCACTTGCAACATCCTACGGCTTCAACAATTCGGGTAAGTCGGGCAAGCGACCATATGGCGGTAATTTGAGGCAATTTCCTCGAGTTACCTTCGTTTGCAATGTGAGAAGCAAATTACCCCAAATTAGAGGCAATTTACCAAGGCAGGTTTTTCCTGATGAACTTGCCTGTTAGCCATCTTGGTTGAATGCCTAAAAGGATCTGCTGAATCAGTCGATCGTTGATCGTTGTACGCGACGTCTTCGAACCGTATGGCGTTCGGCTCGTCCAGCCGGTTTCTGCCTCGAGTATTTTGCTCAAAAACACTTCAAAAATTCAGGAGGAGGAGCATGGATTACCAGAATAGCCTTCCCAATACCGAACCTGATTCTTGCCCTGGAATGAAGCAAAAATAAATGGCAGAATCCAACTCCTAATGCGACCCTGAGCCGGATCAGTGATGTGAGAACCTGCCGAATCTGGACTCCTTTAGGGTTTGCGCTTCCTCGCGTCTTTTCTTCCTCCCTCTGCTCCCGCCGTCATCTCGTCGACGTGCGGGGACACTCGCCACCAACACCTCCCTCCCTCCCGTCATGCCCCTCCTCTCCTGGCCCGCCCTCGGTGTCGAGCACACCTTCGACCCCCACCACAAATTCGTCTCCTCCCCGGTCTTTTCTCCATACATTCTCGCTGCCATCCGCTGTCTCCTCGCCCTATACGGCCTATGCACCATCTGTACCGTCCTCGCCTTTGACGTGAAGTTCGGTTTCGGGGACAGGTGCGTCGTGTGGCTGTTTTGGACGAGGTGCCTGTGCTGATGACGTGCCCCGGGAAGCTATCTGAGCTACTTTACGAATCTGTCGTATATTGGGCTCACGGCGTATTATTGGGCTTCTGGGGTGCAGACGTTCGCCTATGCCCGGTATGGACGGTATCCGCTGCGGCGGTGGCCGAGAGTTCTGCAGGGGCTGCATGTTTTGCTTCAGTCGACTGTCACCACCTTTCGTGCGTCTTGATCCTTCTCTCCCCCGGCATATCCCAGTCCCTTCATATACAATATCTAACATCAACCTTTCACCATCTTTCAGTAATTTCCTCATCTCAAAAGCTGACTATCTTTATCCAGCATTCATTGTCACCGTCGTATTTTGGGTCCTCCTCTCCTCCTCCACCACCCTCGACACAAAGCTACATGGTGCGTGTCCCTCCGTTCCCTCTCAATCCCCCGTAATTCTGACCGACCGCCACCTTGCCAATCTCAGCCTGGCAAAACATCTCCGTCCACGCAATGAACAGCGCCTTCGCGCTCTTCGACATTCTCCTCACCAACACCCCGCCCGCCCCATGGCTCGTTCTCCCCCTCCACATCATCATGCTCGGCGGCTACCTCGGCGTCGCGTACATAACGCACGAGACGCAGGGGTTCTATAGTACGTCTATTCTTCCATTCCCTCCTTTCATTCCTTCCTCCAAACTTTTCTCCCTTTCTCCTGTTTCCCCCGCGTCTCCCTTACATATCATGACCCACTAACACCCCCTCCAACCCACAGCCTACTCCTTCCTCGACCCCTCAAAAGGCCCTATCCTCGCCGCCTACATCATCGGCATCGCCGTCGGCGACATCGTCGTTTTCCTCCTTGCCCGCGGCGCCGTCGCCCTCCGCCAACGCCTCGCCATACGTGCCGGACGTCTTCCTGACGGCAGCGGCGATGCGAAGGAGGGAGCAAGAGAGACGGAGGCGTTCGACGAGTGGCAGGAGATCGATCGTCCGAAACCCGAAGCTGATATGAGGCAACAGCAGGTGATCGATTCTGCTGTGGCTGTTGGCGGCGGGAGTGGCGGCGGCGCATACGCGGTTTGATGAGGGGGTGAGAGTCTTGGATGAGAAGTACGTGAATGGGTTTTTTTGATTGATTGTTTGCTTTTGAATTTGTCGCTCGTTTTTTTCGCGGATTATGCTGCTGTCTGTATTATCTTAGTATTGCTTCTAACTATATGCTTACGTGCCAGTGGGGACCTGCCCCACGCAAAGTCAGACTTGGATTACCTCCACCGCCATCGTCGTCGCTCGTGTCAAGTTCGTCTTCCTCTGCCTCCTCCTCTCGTTCTTCGTCCCCTCCGGCCCTTGCTTGACAGCCTTCTGATGATTTCTTTTGCTCCAGCCGCCGAACATAGGCTTCGAAAGCCTCGTCTCCGTATTTCGCTCTGTATAAACTGCGCACAGAAGACGCAAATCATCATCATCATCATTCAGATCCGTGAAAGTCGAACAAGGAAAACGCACTCAAGCCGCCGCTGTTTCTCCAATTGGCGTAAGATTTGTCGATTTCTTCACAGGCGTCAACGCGATTTCTCTAGAAGACAACCAACTCACTTTGAGCGATACTTCTTTTGGTATTCTCGTTCGCGCTCCACAATCGCCGCCTGAGCTTCCAGCGGGAGGAGCTTCCGCTGTGCGCGTGTTCTGGATAAATCATCATCAACATCGACATCATCGTCATCGTAAAGATGAGCGAGCAGCAGACGCACCGCGCCATGCGCAGTCGCGCCTTTGCGTTGCGGGAGAGATGCCGCTGTGCGAGTTGTTCGTAGCTGTAGTTGAGCTGTTGAAATTCGGAATCAAATTCGGGATCTTGGGATACATATGGGGCCGGGGAAGCTTGGACAGGAGAGGAGTCGGAATGGTGAGTGTGAGTGTCGTCTCTAGCGTCCTCCTCGTATTCCACGACCTCCTCCTCCTCCTCCTCCTTGATGGGGATTTCGTTCCGTTCTGCGTATGCAGTGGCAGGGCTAGGCAGAGGCGGAGTCGACTCCTCCCGCTTAGTAGGAGTAGTGAATTCGAACGCAGGCGAAGCCTCCCTGTTCTCCGCATGCGCATGCACATACACACCACGCGCAATTCCGTCCCCTTTTACGTCTGCACCGGGGGGACTGAGCAGAGGCGGAGTTGACTCCTCCCGCTTAGTAGGAGTAGTAGTAGGAGGAGGAGGAGTGTATTCGAACGCGGGCGAAGCCTCCCTCTCCGCATGCGCATGCGCATCCTCATACACACCACACGCACCCCCTTCCACCCCCACCCCCACCGGTACGGGCGGCGGTACCCCCCTCCACATGAGCCCCAGCACCCCGCGACAACACTCCGCATACAGCGCCAGCCGCCAGCGCTCCTCCTCCAATCTCTCCCACTCCCTCCTTAGCTGCGCGAGGGCGGCGTCGTAGCGCGCGAGCGCGGCGGGGGCGGCGGAGAGGGCGGAGTGGAGGATTGGCATAGCGGGGGAGTACGGCGAGAGGGGGACGCGGCAGCGGAGGAGCTCTCGGATGGTGGTGAGTTGGGTGGGGGTCGGGAGGAAGGGGGAGGTGAAGCCGTAGCCGAAGCCGAATTCGACGGGGTTCGCGGGGGAGGTGAAGGGCCTGAAGGCGAAGGGGGTCGCGGGGACGCCCGAGTTCATTGAGAATTTGAAATTGATAAGGAGCGGGGCGGGACGTGGGCGGCGCTCGAGGGGGCTGGTGGGTGGCGGGAAGAGGAAGAAGAGGCGGAGAAATACGTCAAAACAAATAAAAAGTTCGACTTAGCCGAAGGAGAGATGAGGTAATGATGCTGATGGCCTTTGGGTGTGGTGAGTTCGCACGTAAAATAGACAAAAATATTCGAAATCAGCGTGTTTGGAGAGATATAGGCTGAAATAAAATTGGATTTATACGAAGGGATCTGTATTATGTACTTTGAGACATTTTTGCTTCCAACGGAAAGCCTCAAGATGAGATATCCTGGTACTTATCGATACAGCTAACAATACAGTCTGTTTCTGGAATTTCTCGTGAGTTCGCAACGCGAAAGCTCACGCGCGCGGTGCTCTAGATCCCAATCTTATCAGAACATTTGGAATGCTCAGGCTCTCCCTGAGTTCGAACCATCATTCTCCTTTTGCATGTCGGGCCAATCAAAGGCCAATTTGAATTTAGTGTCATGCGGAACATCCCGTGATGTAACTGATCTCCCGTCGCTAATCAAAGCAAAAGCATGACTTTCCTCTTGCTCTCCTCTTCACCATTCCCTTCTGCCAAGCCTCCATTGTTTCAGACTTCATTCTATGGCAATGGATGAAGATAAACCAGAAGTCATATCCTCTGCGGAAGAAATCAACCGTTTGCGTCGAGAAATTGAGCGTTTACGGGGAGAAAAGGAACGGGCGAGGAGGGAGCGCGATGACGCGGAGACGCGATACACCGCGTCTCAGACGAGCTACACCGCTTGTCAGACGAAGGTTACTGAATTGGAGCATCGGATTCGAACACAGGCTTGGGAGATTGAGGATTTGAGGTCGGAAATTGGTGGGTTGAAAGAGGCGGCAGCCGTCGCGGCCAAGGCACAACGAACACCGGCGAGTTTTATCTTCTTTCGGAATGAAGCCCATTGCAACTCATCTGTCTGCTCTACAAGTCGCCTGCGAAAAGGATAAAGACTCCTCCTCCCCTTTCTACGAATCTTATCGAAATTTCCGACGATGAGGATAACGTTAGCGTCGTTGGAGGTTCCCACTCGAAGGCTCGACTCGAAGTCACCTCGGTTCCCGAGATGTCCGATATCATACAAATTCAGGTATTAACCACATTTCTGTCAAGTATTTTGCGATTCACCCCTTCCAGGATCCAGACAAAAAACGACTGCAGCCTCGTCACATTATGGATTTTCTGAGCAAACCTCTCCACTCGTCGCGGCCGCCACTCGAGTCAAGAGCGTCGTCGTCCGTGCAGACCGCTAACGTCCTTGAGGGATCCCACTCAAAGCCTCGACTGGTCGAAGCCACCTCCGCTTTCGAGATGTCCCATTTCGTACAATTCCAGGTATTACCCACATTATTGCCAAGTATTTTGCGATTCACCTCTTCTAGGATCCAGAAAAAAGACGACCGCAGCCTCGTCACATTATGGATTTTCTGAGCAAACCTCTCCACTCGTCGCGGCCGCCACTCGAGTCAAGAGCGTTATCGTCCATGCAGACCAATGAAGAGACTTCCTCACAGACTTCGTCTTCAAGAACTGGGAGTTTGAGCACGCCCGGGAGATTGAAGCGCGCTCGGTCGATATCTCCTCCTATCGATGGTTCGACTTTGGTTCGTTTGTCGTAATCTGGCTCAAACCTCTCGGCTCACAATATAGCGGAAGGTTGACGATGACGAAACAGTCATAGCATCTAGCTCAAAGCGCCCGAGCCGAGACCTGTATACCCCAGTTCCACCCGCCATGAGAACAGAGGGCAGAGCCGTCAACATCAGTCAATTGGTGTCGGTAACGAGCGTGAAAGAGAGGCAGTAAGTCGTTTTTTCCCCCGCTTTCAACCATCGTTCGTACGTGTTTCACGAATCTTACAGCACTGGCTCATCATGGTCGGACTATCGGGAAGCGTCTGCAGAGACGATACAAGACTTGCGAATCGCCCGATTCGCACGAGATAACACTCCCGCACAAGCGAACGCTCGCTCAATCGCAACGACTGCGTCGACTGACGTTCAATTCGCATTGGGAATTTTCCCTGAGACCACCGATGCGCGGCCGGGGGGATTCGTAGGGAACGCTCCAGCCCCTTCGCCAGCGTGGCAGCCCCCGTGCGCCGCACCATCCCATTGGCTTCTGCAACCGTCATTGGAGAATTGCTATCTGGATGTCGTAATCAAAGGAGCGTACGCGCCTTCGACGAGGTTGTTTACCGACGCTGTTGGAGCCATACGAGGCCTAGAGAAAATCAAACGAAACGAACGTGGTTCTGTTAAGGTTCGTTTCGGGCGCATGATCTGCACGGACAAGTGGGTTCCCGTGAAGCATGTGTTTCCCCTCACGACCAATGAGTACGGGGGGGTCACGCCTCGCGCCTTGGCCAAGTCAATCTTGGATGTGATTGGGGTTCGTGTGGTTGTGATAGGAGCTGACGCCAAAGGGCGGTGGGACTTCGTGGGGAAGACGGGTTTAATCTCATCGTGCGGGAAGGTAGACATTGATGGCGCCTCGATCCTGTTCCCTATTACTTCCCTCTGTCGCTCAGATCCGGATCCCAAATAGTCGGGTCGTCGACTCGTCATGTAAATGTAGGTACTTATGCAGTCTCGCGTATCGGTTTTTTTCTCTCTCTCTACGATACTATCATGCAAAATAGCAAAGTTAGCGTCACACCTGTGGATAACAAACAGATCTACAGTATGCAGAGTTACGAGTATGCCATCCTTTGCCCACATATCACTGAAATGACTTATTCTTTTTGTGGTAGTCGCTTGGGTCGCGACCAACTCTCAGCCAGCCTGAGTGCAACTTGAAGGACGAGAATGATAATTCAATGCCAGGTGGAAGAGCGGCCATTTCCTAGAATCAGAGCGACGACAGACGAGACAATTGTCTTGAAATGAACGGTGGACTGAGCTGGACTGAGTTATCGGTACGTAGCTACTCGATGTCACAGTAAATAACAAGTAAATAATTGTTTCTTCGTCGTCAATAGTGAAGCTTGGCCATCACCGGGATCAGATGCCAACACTGATCCGTTTTTCCCCTACGGAATGTCACGGTGACTCACCAGTCGCGTCACTCGATCGTGCTTTCCGTTTGCCTCCACCTTGCTTCCACCACCCTCGCCTACGTCCTCAATTCTCCCCTCTTCGGCTTCCGAATCGATCGGTAGACGGTTTGAAATTACAAGAACGCGTCGCCCTCGAGCGCCCGAGCGTCTTAGATCGTAACTCGGAGTTGCGACAACCGCCGCAATACCTGCAACTGACGCCTCGTACGCGACATCCGGATATTTCAAAATACTTGTTCTTGTAGTACCCAACCCGGCTGACTTCCCCGAGCTCCATTTCATACATTACCGCCGTTTTAGGTTTATTAGTCTGGCGACCCGCATACTTTCATCGAAGGGGCAGTCTTTTCATCAAACAGGATTAACGTCCAACCTCATCGATATAAGACTCATGCTGTAAATACCCCTTTTGCCCGTCTTGTGTCTTCTCAACTCCCGAGGTCTCTTCTCCAAGGATCCAGTCGTCGTCCCTCTTGTCAATGGCTAGTGATATACGTACGCACGAGTTTTGTAATTGCAAATATATCTAATGAACTGACTGACCTGAGAGCTAGACCAGAAATTCAGGATCTAGCGACTATGATGTATGTCGCAGATGCTTCCACTATACGACCCACCGTTGAATTTATATGATGGGAGCGGAGGTTCTAGTAAGTGTTCCATCTAACAGGATTCAGGATTAACGTTGCCCTCTGTGGGAAGCTCTTTGGTTTCAAACCCTAAATAGCGGAGGCCTCGCGATCAGCACTCTCCCATCTTCCCGTTTCCCGGCCACAGACACGAAGTTTCGATTAAACGTTTGGTAAGTCATAGACCAAGGTTCGGGGTTTACTGTGGGACAACGAATCCCGCTGCGCGCGCGATCATATGTGGATATCTATGGTCCGCTTACGATGTCCACGGCGCCTTCGTATTGCAGTCGGTCTGACGCAAAGTTAAGCTCTATATTATGGGACCATCGACATTTGCAACGCAGTGGATCAAACACGAGTCCCGAGCCCTCCATCATTTTGTTTGCAATCCACATCTACCTGCCTTTTCTTCTCCCCGTTCCAAGGACACGCCTGTGCGAATGTACGTTCATGTTCACCGTTCGCTTTGCTGTGATGCGAAAAAGAGTTTTGGCTTTCAACTGAGGTCGCTCGCTTGACAATGTTACAGACTGCATGTAACCCATCATGCTCATCCTGTTCATTACGGAGCCACCTATTCTTTGTTCCATCTTCTCCTGGCATTCTTCGGCATTAGCGACACGGCAGTATATTTGGTGTGTGCATTGGTTTGGTTTCGACGTGATGCGTATACGAAGATTCGTTCAATCCAGCGAAAGCTAGAGAGTCTCACGTATAGTACAATTATTTGGGATACCCGTTGTTCGATCTTCCTGTTGCGGATACGAGGATTCGAGATGCATACATCCCACTCACGAATTCTATCTTTGGTTCACCAAGTGATGGAGAAACCGCTGTGATTCCTTTTCATCATGCAAGCGTCCGAGTCGTGGCGCTCTCCCATCATTCTGCTGCTTCGAACACTCATAGTCACCGGCATAATCGACCAGCCAATCAAGATATCTTCTATGGCCACCAGAGATTGCCAATTCTGCCGCCGACATATATCTGTGCTTCTGCTCCGATGCGATTCTCAGAGTCAGCGCAGTTGATCTATGGGCTCCCTTCGATACGCCGTAGCTGAAGACCTATCTCAATATCAAGGATCCCTTGGATTCAAATTTCAATTCTCATGGTTGGACTTCGAAGGTAGTGACGCGATCGCTGATGTATTTCTTTGTTCGGCGCCCACCCGCGCATCATCTTTGTGTTGGACGCAGTCATTTATAATACGGTTTTATCCGGGGTTCTCGCCGTGACCTGCATTTGAATTGTGTCAAACCTTGCGTAGTTTTTTCTCTATTGGAAGATAGTTATATAGACAAAACTCAGTAGTACCTGTCGATGTTCAATTATTTGACCGAATTGTGACTCCGATGCAAGATAGAGAGCCCTGCTAAATTACGGAGTGCGTTATTCTCAATTGAGTGAGTCGTACTCGATCGCAATCGATACTGCGTGGTCAAAAACCTAAGGAATCGTGACCTTATCGACATTGAACACGCTGTTGAAAGAATATCACCGCCGAGCGTGAAACTTCCTCAGTACCCATTTGAGCTCAACTCACCACCAATGACGTGTTGTGTATGACTTGTCTCGGAAAAGGAGAGAAAACGAGTCGAGAAGTTTAATAAGCCTGAGGAAGCGCTGGTTGAAACGAACCATAAGGAATTAACAACCCACAGGATTGCGAGACGAACAGAGACGCTACGGTGCACATCATTCGAAAGCATCCGGTAAAACTCTGCCCCCAGTCGAAAGATAGAACAATCCAGATTTAGTGGGCACGGCATGTTGAACTTCAAACGTTCACCCAGGAGTTGTGTTGAAAAAATAAAACCTAAACATGCTCTCTCTTATCGCAGTCGAGGAGGAAGCTCCTGCGCATCTGGCCTATAAATGTCGGTATCCTGCGCATCCGTCGTCGTTTCGAGGTAGCATCGACTGCCGATGCCTCCGACGGAGGTCAAACGGATACTTTGCGATCAAAAAACAACAACCGATCAATCAATTTTTGATCTATTTCGGCGCTGTGTGCCTTCTGTCACCGACCATCATCTCCCTTTCCCTACCTCCTACTCTGCATACACAGTGCGAGGACAGAATGCTGTGAAAGGGAGTCGTAGGAGGATCTATGTCTACCACTGACCAACAGTGACTTGGTCGAACTCGAATATATCCTGGTTTTGGATAATTCGGGTCGTTGCTAGCTCGAGTGCGATTTGCGCTTTCACCGACGAGCGGGTCCCAGGATCTGCGATTAATTATCTCTTGGTAGCTTCTTCGACTCACGTTGACAAATTATGGCTATCGTCAATCCTTTTAGACGCGAATCCAGCGTTTTTTGTGGCAAAACGGAACGAAGATGATTTCGACTCTATCGTGATACATTCAATCTATTACATATTCTTCTATCTCAGCTGACGCGGCGCCCACAGTAGCAATGCCCGCCCGGAGGACAAACGCAGCTGTTCAAAATTTAATCTTGTACGCGAAGAACTCAGAGCATGACTTACCCCGATGGGTTCGAGGAGTTCCAGTCGTATGGATAGTTCTGGTAATCCGTCGTATAACCGGAGGGATGCTGGGCACTGTGGCCTGGATACCCCATGGGCTGTATGCTGCCTGGAACATTCGTATGCGGCGATCCATAGTACGGATTCATTCCGTCGTAGCCTGCTGGGATCGACTGATATGAATTGTTGACCGGCTGGCCTCGGTGCCTGTGTGATGTTCCGGCGTTGCTTGAATTGCTATAGGATGGTGGTCCCATGGGAGGGGGTGCGGCATATTGTGGTCTTGTCCGTGAAGCTCCGCCTGAATACTCATAGCTGTGATACAGATGAACTTCGCCTCCGTCCTGGTGCGACGACGGCTGAGAAGCGAATGTTGGTGTGGTGGGTGATTGTCCTGGGCTATTGTGGCTGCGACCCTTCCCTCCCGCTCCACCGCGAGCTCGCTGATCCTTGTCCGGAGCAGCATATTCGCAAACGAGCCCATTCATTTGGCAGCGCAGGCACGGTTCTTCTTGGGAGTTGGTCATGCACTACTGGGTATCAGTAAAATCCTCGAAATCTACAAGTCTGACCTTTGTTTTAGTCTTTCTGCAGCTACGGCACGCGACGGCGACTCTCCTGGATTGCTCGAAGGGAGACTCGGACATGATGGTGCAAGCGAGGAGCGAGAGTGTGTATGTAGAAAGTAGTTTCCTCAGCAGGTGGGTAAGCGCTCCTTTTTAACTGAACTAACAAAATTAAATCAGTTTGGTTCCGGGTGCGTCAGCGCACCAACCAATGCTATATTCGGAGAAATCCCTTCCCCTAACTTTCACACTACGCTTGGGACGCGAGATCGAGGAACGCAGATCTGATGTTCATGACACTGCTTTTTTATCAGTAGCAATCACCGAATCTCTGCAGTAAGGAAGAAGAAGCCATAACGGCGAACGCAGATCCTACAAATAAACGACGGTCTAATGGGAATCTGAGTCAACCTGATCATTTTGACTCTCGACCACTCAGGTGACATCCTCGAAGTCTTCCTGAGCTCAGTCGAAGACTCGCGCGTACCAAGGCTCGTGTCTGTGCTCAATGAACTAGAGGCCTGGCTACTCCATGGGGCTATGAGGAGAACCTGTTCAAGTTCGAGTGTTTCTGTGGTGACTCGATCATGGCAAGCCAACCGCCAGCGAATAAGTATGTACTCAATACTGGTTGCTATCATTGACCGCCAGCACCTCCCTACGTTATTGAATGGCGGAGTGAGCTAATTGCTTTGAATCTGAAACAGTGTGGTTCTGCCATTCTCAAATGAACAGAACACCCTGGATCTCCAACTTAAATCCAACGGCCCATACTATTCAGTACATGGCGCTCCAGATGCGCTGGGCCGCGGGCACGCTTGTGATAGAACTTATAAGACTACAGCCTCCATCGGACCATCGGGAAGCACGAAAAACGTAAATAGTATTCGAAAGAATGACCACAGTGACCGGCCGTCTGAAAGCGCCGATCATGTTGCATCGCCCACCCATCATCATCGTTCATTTTGGACTTTAAATCGTGCACGCTCAGGAAACGCTCAGCGGCTCGCTGTCAGTTACTTTCTGTGGTGCGGCGGAGAGCAGAACCAGGCAAAGAATTCCATTCGCATTTTTTGTTCTGAACAGCTCTCAACTTTAGTCGAATAGCCGAACTGTCCGATCATATTATCATCTGATTCATCATCACTCATTGATCGCATCGCCTTCCGATGACGCTCCGCAACGGCTCTCTTCCCGCCACCTTCCTGCCCTACCAACATCCTCCTCGACTCGGCAGTGTTTTCCCCTTGCGATAAAATACTTGAGCTTCGTTCTTTGCAGCGTTCGAAGGTCTCAAAGCTCTGATTCTGGACTGAGGCACAAGGGGCGGAGTCGCGGGGGGCCAGTGGTAGTCAAAATAGGACTGGTTCTTACTTCCAGATTGTTTGTCTAGCCAGTTATTGTGGGTCACTCCGAGTCTTTCCTCTATTATCTGAAAGCTTTTGCCTAGATTAAAGTCATGACTTTTCCCCAGTTATCCAAATCGCATGTCGGTCTTACGGCCCATGATTCGTCACTGGATGGAGATTAAAACGGATTGTCTGCGGAACCGACGCGCAAACGTCAGGAAACGACTCGTTTCCTCTCAAAAGTTGGCGAAATTACCCACGACCACTTCCTCGACGACAATTTTACCCGAGTGAGTAACTCAATTCGGGCCGCAAAGACACTGTGGTCAGTGAATTGCTTCTACTTGCACAACCGTTTCCATTCTTTGCAGCAGTCTTGTCCCAAGTCATATCCCGGCGTGAGTCACAGAAAGGACTCGCGTCATATTCAAGTAGGCTGTGCAGACAAAGACTAGCCCCTAATTCAGTCGAAAACAGATTTATCTGAAATCAACTTGAAGGCAGACCAATCTTCACCGAATAGACGGGCGTGTCCGTGACTTGGTGTATAGCCTCATATGCCACTGTGGCTCTTGAGTGGAGTGTGCCGGCTCCACGCGAAGGCCAATTTTTCTTTTCCCACATGAAATATTGCCATGGGCTCCGAGTAAGTAGTACTTGAATCATTTTTCGTTATCCCTCTCGCTTGGCGATCCCAGGCTCACCTGTGGATCGGAAGGCTTCCAGCATCTTCTCTAGTTCACTTTGCTTGCTCACTTGTACAATTTCGGCGTCTCAAGGTATGCACATCTAAATCTATCGAAACCTCAACTAATGTTATGTCGATCTTGAGGACGGGATCAAAACGCAACCCGTGTAGTACCGCAAAATTGTTATCTTGCGGTCAAAACTCCGTTCACCGACCTACCCGACGGTATTTCATTCACCTTTCAGACTGATGCTCGGGAACAACCAGCGCTAAACGGCCACAGCTCTCGGTTGCATCCCGTTGTTCACTGAGCGGATTCCGCTTGCTACCAAACTTGACATAAACGCTAGAGCGACTGACTGGTACTTATATAGTACAAAATATGGGCGATATACTGTGCAATAATTAACCTCCGTTTACAGGATTTTTGAACACAACTTACATCTCTGGCGGCATCTTTATCTGCTTGCATCTCCATGTTGGTTGCATCTCCTATCTTGGTTGCATCTTACTTACATCTCCAAGTTGGTTGCATCTCACCGAAGGCTTGGCATTGCGGAGGTAAAATGATCCGCCATCTGAGTTTGATCTGACTGGGTTCGGCTAGTTGAACAGTAATTTCGAGGTGAGTTTTTATAAGCTATGGAAGGGCGCACAAATATTCAGGCAAGCATAGGTGTCTATGGACTGATTTGGAGAATAAATGCTGAGGGAATCAAGGCGGCGACGATTCGATCTCTGCACAAAGATGAACATAGAGTCTCCGACTCTGAAAATCAACCGCGTGCTTCGTTTTCTGGGAGGAGAAATTTCAAAAATCTCCTTCACTCTCCTCCAGTTTACTCCCAGGCTTGGGCATCGTACCAAAGCAAATCGCTCGATGACGCTCGATCTTCCGCATTCGCCGACCCTGCAAGTGATGCCATCAATCGGCACGACCGCGACCATCAGCGAAACTTCGAGATCAGCAGGAGGTCAGTAAATCCACGGATAATTTGCCAAAAAGATGACGATTTGGTAGTTGATAACATGTCCAGCAAGATGCATCCACCACTGAAGTTGTAACCAACCTCGCAACATAGTTGTAAGTTGCATGAAAAAGTTGTAAGTAACAGTAAGTTGCGAGCAAAAACCCTGTTTTCAATCAGGTTGTAATCACTCATAATTTTTGCACAGTATACTGTAGTATTTCGTTCAATTCGTAAGGTCACAGGTCACAGACCCCAAATCCTACGAAAATTTTCGTAAGTCATAGCGTCACAAACAGGTCCTACGAAAGGTTTCCCTCTGTGACTCGGATTTTGGCGCATTTCTGGGCCAAAAAGGGGGTAAAAAAACGAAATTTTTCGTAAGTCACAGGGTCACAAAGCCTCCTTACGAAAGGGTAAATTCGTAAGGGGTGTCACACCCAAAACCGGCTTACGAATTGAACGAAATACTACAGTATGTGCCATATACAAAACCATGCCCTGTTCGCTGTTAATTCTAATCCCCATCACATGCCCCACAGTGTATCACGCTCAGTCCCCATTCTGCAGCCTGGCAGGCTTCCATCGTATGACTCTGCAAACGCTCCATTATCTATTTTGGAGTGCACTGTATGACAAGATATGTTCCATTACTCATCAGTGTTTTACGAAACTGGTTGTGGCGTTGTACAACACCGAAAAACACCGAAAAACGCCGAAAAACGCACCAAAATGCCACAATGCACGGTGACCACAACGCCAAGCCTTTTTTTTGACAACGCCTGGTCTTTTTTCGTTTGCGCGCAACAACGGCTGCGCAGAAAATTTTGTTTAAAGTGCACAATGTGAGCTATAGATAAAGTACATATTCCCTCTAAGATTCAAATGGGTATGACCCTCCTATCGAGCCCAGTTCTCAGCAGATTTTGGCAGAACAACGGCAAAATGCCGGAAAACGCCGACAACACGGCAACCAGTTTGATGATTTGCTGTCGGCGAGCACGGACTGAACGAAAGCTGTGTCAGAGTCGCTGGGTCCCAATTCTAACCAAGCGCCAAGTTTGACCTGCTCATTCGAACCAGCTCAAATGCCCCAATCATTAACCTCCCCATATTGATTACCGTTCGTTTGGGTCTCCTCTTCATTTTTCTGGGATCCTCGCTCGAAATGAAACTGTCAATGAATCCAACGGCGATTGCATGATTCGTGAATCCATGTTCAAATAATTAATATTAATACTACCGAAGTCCCACGCCGCCGACGCCCGATGATCTGGATGCAACAGAATTCGAACTGACTCAATATGGGACCCGTGCCGATCCTACCCAGAGCCATTGTCTCAATTGCAGGTGCAGACGCAAGTCGGTGTAGCCTTCTCCGGACAAACAGTCCCCGGTGCTGAATTCACACCACCTGCCTCTACGCAACGGACAAGCAGTCATATTCTTTTTTTCTCTCTCGTACGTGATTCAATCATATCGGTCATGCTTTGAGTGCGCAAAATAACCCATCACAGTCGGTATCCAGTCATCCATGCGCATAAAAATATTCGGGTCCGTCTCGACCTCACCCGTGAGCTAGGGTTGGTCGCTCTCGCTGTTGAGCTGAGCACGATCCACCGTGTTGAGTCGACTTCATTCGTTATATTGCATCATATACTGAATGTGACTGGGTTCTTCTTTATTCGCAAATTCGACAGACTATATACCCGACGCCCAGCTGCATATATACAACACGACTCACGAATGTAGAACTCTGCCGTCAACGTCAGTCTTGCGTTTTCCTGCCAACACGAAACACAATGTACTCACTCTTGCGCCCACGCCAAAACAACAGGGTTGAGAGTCGAGCTGCTCGGCACCGCGATTCCTCCCGTGGCACCTTGAGGAGTGCAATTGCCGTCTAGAGTCTGACCGTTGGCCTCCTTCATTGTTCCCATAAGTATGCCTAGCCGAAGTTGACGATGCGCGAGTGCTTACCAAACCGACATAGCAATACGACAGTGTGGTGCCGCCGACGGGGTTAGTGTTGAACCAAGCCCACATACAGGTTCCGAGGGTGAACTCCTGAACGAACTGCGGGGCAACCGTGAAGGATTGAGGATCTATGCATCGATGGCATCATTAGTGGTGTGTATCTTGCAAATATAATGCGAAGAATGCTAATCACTGCCTTGTTGTTGGAGGAAAGGCGGGAGGGCCGTTTCGAGGGCTTTGCAATCTGCCGCGGTAGGTCCGACGCCTTGGTTCGTCACGCAGGTGAAAGTTATTGTTTCTATGAATCACATGAAGATTTAGAGCTACGCAGCTCAGCTCGTAGTATAATTATCGACTTACCACCTTCACAAGCGTTGAAAACTTGGCGCTTGGCGAGTGAGCGCCCGTTCAGAGCGTCGGCGGAGCAAGCTTTGGTGGACACTTGGATGTTGTGTCCGTTGACTGTGACGTTGTGGCTTTCCACCAAGACCCGGTCGCTGGCTTTGCAGTTCGTGGCGGAGACGAAGCCCGTGGCTACAAGGCTGATGAGTGTCGTCATTGGTAGGAGCAAGAAAGTAATGAACATGGAACAGCTGAGCACGCCGCTAACGATGCAAACGAGAGGAGAGCCAGAAACGTGGATGTCAAAGTGAGCTTCATGGTTTAGAGGACGTCGATGGTGACCTGTTGAAGGAAGGATTTGAAGCCGCCTTTTATACTTTCAAAGGTTCAAGACCCGGGCTGAGAAGAACTGTAAGAAACGATGTTGAAGTGTACTGCTGCCAAAACTGTCGCACCTGTCGAAGTAAATCAACAGCAGCCGGGCCTTGAAATGTCTGTTCGTATTGTAAGAAGCACGGTCGAGGATGGGTTCTGGTTCCTGGGCCTGGCAGGGTGAATCGAGTAATACACCCATCACTAGGAAAGCCTGGCCGCCGTTGGCTGTTGGCGGCCGCTGCCAATTGATGTGTGACACCGAATGACAATGTCACGGAATCCAATCAGTGTGACCCGCCGATCAACACCGGAACCCACCGGTCCGCAACTCACTGTCCACCACTGGCTCCCGACGTATCCCGCTGGATGTGGATGGCTTTGAGGCACCAAAAATTGCCATAAGGTATTAATACGCATGCTTGCCCCACCTCATGTTCCGTCCCTCTGATTTCCGGTGGTATCCACCGCATGGCCAAGAGTCTCAAGACCGATAAGCTGGACGCGTATTGCGGTTAAAATGCGCAAGCACGGCAATTTCTTGGTCTTGAAGCGTTTCCCCAAATGGACGCTCCTCCTGCTTCCCTGAATCTCTCTACACGCCCTCTCGCTCAGAAACTGGTTGGCGAGCTGCGAACTATTGTAAAGGCCATTCCGTTGGAGGTACCCACCAATTGTCAGGGGAACCCCCGCTTCACTCCCTCCGGCTCCGGCCCCGAGCTCCGTTCCTCCGGCTTCCGGACCCCCGGCCTCCGCTCCTCCGCCCCGGACCTCCGACTGGGACCGCGCCTGCGACCAAGCTCGTGATTACTGTTGGGCCAACCGTTCCCGAGGCATGTGATAGTTGTAGGGACTATATAGCTAGACCCCTGACGTGGGAGAATCCATTCCTGTCTTCTCTTTGGATTCTCCCTCGTCAGGTTAGTGCCTGTACTGTCGTAGCGTACTTCTATTTATCTTTGGATTCTCCCTCGTCAGGACTCTTGAGTTATCTCGGGCCTCGGGGTTGCCCTTACACCAATGCGAAGAAAAACGACCTCGTGAAAGCTATCAAGAAGGCGCTCCAGGAAGACGAGACCCTTTCCAACGACCCCCGCTTCACCTCTCTTTATTCTCATCGCTCTACACCCAAAACCAGGGGTAAGACCAGTGCGGATAAGGCGGCGGAAGAGACGGCAGAATCAGTAAAGCCTCAGCCAGCTCCTACTGGGTGTGTTTTGATATTTATTTGAGTTCCTATCCGGCTGACCTTTGTTTCTTTCAGTGCTAATCGGACTCTGTTGGCTCAAAAGATCAAAACGGACCCGCCGGGTCAGCTCAAGAAACTTGAGAGTGCGTCGGAAAAGATTGATGTCGGAGACGGTGAGTGCCCTAAATAATTCTTCTTTTTCTATTCCGATTTTCTCTTGTTAGTCACGGAAGATACGGAGGACTCAGATGACGAGGGTGTGTGAGTTTAAACTGCGCTTTGGACTCTGCTGATTTATTCTTTCGGAATCTTTCCCTTCATCCAAATTTGCAGGGAGCCGCGTCGCTGATACCAGACCCAGTACTCCTGAGCCGGTGAACCCTATCAATCCACCCGTTCAGACCAACCCTGCGCAGGAAATGTCGGGTATGTTTCAATTTCTCACCATGTACCATCATTCACGGCGCAAATAGCTATGATTCAAGTCAACGTCTTCAACGAGAACAACTATCTTGACGCCCCTCGTCCGGTAATCGTTGACAAATTTCCCGTTGCGATGACTGTTGACAGCCAAGGATTGCGCGAGTATTCTACTCGTCTCTCCGATCTCATTCCCGCTGCCGTTGATAATGATTCCCCAATCAAAGGTACGTATTATTCATTTGCAATATTTTCTTTTCAGCTCACTAAGACATGTTTTAGCGCGTGGCGGTCGTTTGTATCGTCCAAACTTCCGTCCTGATCAAGCGGGACATCTTCAGTTGGGAACGGTTGAGGCTGTTGTAAACGGTAACTCAAAGCCCTTGCAACCGCTGGATGAGTACGTTCTGCACCATGCGCACGACGGATTCTTTGTGTGTGATCTCTTTTGGGACAATCATTCACCCTCTGTGCGTTGTTCGTTGCATTCCATGTTACAACTAATTGATATATCAATGTCCAGAACGATCCCAATGTCCTTATGACTCATCCTGCAGTGCGTTGTTGAGATGTTTTTGCTCATTTAAGTTCATTCCGGCTCAACATGTTTTAGAATGCTAATGGTCCTGTCGTATGTAATCATTCTTATGGCTGCACCGACTTATACTTGCTCAAGGATGATTTTGATCCAAATGCCGGGGGTCCTGATCGTCGTGGCGGAGAAATGCCAAAGGATGTGGTTGGTTTCCTTGTTTTCCTTCACATTGTTTTGACGCTCACCATTTTCCTGTTCTATTGATGCTCAAGGATAAATTTGTCCCCGAGTTCGCTAAAACCGAATTCATTAAACTGGAAGCGTCCGCGGTTCTTACGGCGAGTTGTTTTTTTTTTGTTAAATCCCAAGTTCTCGTGACGTTAACATCTTCCCAGTTCACGGGAAAACCGGAGGACATCCCGCTCGCTATTGCAAGGGATCGAGCGTCGAATGATTCTATGCATTCTACGGCCCCTTCCGAGCTGCGTGAACTCTTCAAGCAAAGCCTCCATGCTCAATTGAAGGTAGCTGTGCCGGGTATCCCTAACCTGGGTGCGGAGTGGGTTCGTTGCAAGTATGCCGGCCAGATGCGCCAACGCAATGCTATGCAGCGAGCGGTGTTCAAGCATTTGGAGCCGCTGGGTGGCGCCCTGGGTGCATATACCATGCCTCGAAGTAAGACCGTCCTTTGCTTGGCTAAATTTGCTTGTAAGCTAACCTTTTACCTCAGCCGATGCGGATTGGCCGGGCGTCCGCTTCAAGAAGGAGTTCGTTTACGAGGTCCTCAATATCAAGAGCTCCAGCACTACCGAAATCGACTCTTGGTTTGCTCCGAAGATGCTTGAGGGAGCTCCGAAGGCGCGTGAATGGGTAGAGAGCGATGGGCAGACTAACAACAGCAAGTTTGAGATGATGAAGACGTCTGAGTTCAAGGAATACCTCACCAATCATCTCAAAGGTGGTAGTTCGAAGGGCGGGGGATCCAACTTGGGCGAGGGATCGAAGACCCGCACTTCACGTTCGCGCAAACACAAGAAATCCGATAGCGATGATGAAGAGGTCCCGCGTCGCCATCGCCGCCGTATTACGTCGGAGGAATTGGATGAATCGTGAATGATGTTGCCCATAGTCCAGTAGCGTACTCTGCTTAAAATATTATCAATTTCTTGATGCAGACTTGGTATAAGGATTGGATTTGAAGAGCATGCGATGAAAATGTTGCAACTACAGGTCATGAGACCGCGTCTGATTATGATGTCAATGCTGGAAACTTCTTTTGCTTTGCAGCAAAGCGTCATCACCCTTAGATCGGCACCGATCTTATCGATATCTTCTCTGTCTTCGAATCTCTTTCTCGACAAGATGGGTCCTACTGTCCGGGATCTCATTCACATCCTACAGATATTCTTTCCCCCTGAGCTGTCTTTGCATCGAGCTCTCTATCTTCTTGGTGTCATCCTATCCGTCTACCCTCTGTTTCTTCTTCATATCAACCAACGGCGCCAACCCGGGCAACGTATTCGCACTGCCTGGCTCACGAGTATCGAGAAACTATTCAAGAAAGCGCTTGCCGAACAGGACGAAGACAACCCAGTCTGGACAACTGGTATTGACCGCAGCACGGAATACTCGGAAATCCTCAGCAATGACTTAGCTCCCCTCTATAATCTGCTAGGGGCTGCTCCGGGTATTCCGGAAAATCCAGTCGCATCACAAATCACCCTTCCGATTCAAAGGATCGTGCTTGTCACCAGTCATCTATCTTGCATATTTTGTCCGCCCGCAGATCTCAATATTATCCCCACGCTGCGACGCCAGGAGAAGGCTCAGATCGTCTGGCTGCTGGATGAAGATCTCCGCTGGGTTGAGGCAGATCTACTCATAGCCCATTGCGCATCATGCAAAGCCGACTACTATCCTGACTGCGTCACTTTCCGTGATGAGAATAACCGTAGATGCCAAAAGCTTGATTCTTCTCCGCCTTATCTTCGGGTTTCAAAACAAGGGATCTGGGTACATCGGCGGGTTGCTGTGCTTCAGGAAAGCGCGGTGGACAATCTCCATGCCGGGTGGTCCAGTTTCGCAGCATTGGTCAATGGTACGGCTTCGAAGTCAACAAGGAAGTTGACTGTGCGACAATCACAGCGGCTCTGGACCGAGCATTTCGCTCGGCGTCTGCTCCTATTCCACTCAAAACTGGAGTCGTTTACGTGTAGAGCACATCCTAGTACTCGGACCCTCGCTACAGCGGTTCGAACGGCCCTAGGCGAGAATGGCGGGGTCCTCAGTCCCGCCATGTCTCACGGATGCACAGACTGCACACATCTAAAACGTTTCCGCTCCGATCTTGTGGCCGAAGGAGCAGTCTTTGGAGCAAGCCATCAACTCACGGATACGGTGAACACGGATGAGGCACCGGTAAGTTGTATATCCCAATATAATAATCATGGATTCAAACCGTTGCTCAGGATCTGGACCCTGCGGCCGACCCAGCCGTTGCACAATTACCGCTACCTCAGCAGCAGCAGCCTCCCGTTGAAGGCCAGCCTCGTGGATACGTTCGAATGGCAGTGATGGATGGCAAAAATATACCTCATCGGGTACGATACAGTATCCCAAACAACGAGATTATCTTTGATAGTGACTCTCCTCCAGAAATGTACGCTTGATGTTTGCGAAGGGCCGCTTGTGAATTACCGAGATGGTCGCTTCTGCGCAATCCATATGCCCTTGACAAACCGTTGTGGGATCTTGTCTTGCAATCGGGAAATTCAGCATGCTGGATCTCTAACTTGCGACGATCCAGCTCATGTTGCATGGTACAAGCAATACAAGAGTCGTTTCCGACTCTCATTCCCTGGGGTTCAACGAGTCATCCGGCGGCAGCAGGAACACGGAGTTCCCGCTCCTTCTACGGGCGTGCGCAACGAACTCAGTCCTCTTGGAGATATTCCAGGGGAGCAGGTTGTTCATTCCTTTGATGCAGGCTCCACCTACTGCTTGCAAACGGTTCAATGGGCTTGCGGCTATCCCATTGGCTGGGGGAAATGCTATCGATCCGAAAGCTCCTCTCAAGTCCTGGCAATCCTGGATCGTATCTGGGCCAATCATCCCGAGTCGAAACCTGCATTCATTGCCTATGACGACGCATGCAGTCTGTTGCGCCATATCGTCACTCAAGACCCTCATAGCCCGTGGTTGGAACGGACAAAATTTATTGTGGACGCTTTCCACTACATCGGCCATCTTGTCACCGATCTCTTGTGCCGTTTGTGGTGTAATCCGCAACCTTTGAACGGCTCTCAACCTGACCTTGTTCGGGTGGAGACAGATTCAAATGGAAACACTCACCAAACTCGCGCATTCAACACACAGACGGCAGAGCAGTTGAACTCGTGGCTCAACGGGTTTGAATCACAGCTTCGCCAGATGTCTGACGTGAATTACGATCTAGTTGTTCATGTTCTGATGTTGCTGTATGCCGAGAAAACTCAGCGGCGTGTTGGAGAAGATAAATTAGAACTCACCGAGGAGTTTTGGAGTCAAGCACTTGGAGTTGAAGGCGAGGAATAAATCTTCCTACCACATACCAATGTTATGGTGAGCAATAGGGTTGTGTTCAACTCCGTTTTAACATATTCAAGTGTCCTACAGAAGACTTTGACCTGCGGCTCCTTTTTATGATTTCTTATGCTAGCGTACTTAAGTTTCTATCCAAATTTCGATGTTTCTTTTGGATGCGGACTCAAAGTCCGCTTTAAGCGCCAGATAAGCGCCTGTACAAATTATGCTGACGTGATGGCTTTTGCCCCACGCAAAGTGTTGAATGATCAGCTGACCGTGTGATCACAAACAGAGCACAACAACGCGTCGTCTCTCTCCCACCACCTTGCCACCCACCCCTCCTTGGTATTCCGTCTACGCCTCAAGGATGCAAGACCATTCTCAGCACTGCCTCCTTTGCCTCCGGCCTTCCGTCTGCCCCTTCCACATCGGAACCAAATAACGCGCCGCTGGAGAGTAGAAGGATGTGGGCTGCTGCTCAAAGCGCGCTGCCGTCTACTTTCGCGGACGAGAACATCGGCCGCTCTCAACTTCCCTGCGTTTGAAGGAAGAATTCGGGTTGGGTGCGGGATCAGGGTGGAATTGAGGGTTTGGGATGTATGCGAAGGTGAGTCTATTCTCCACCATCGATATCTTGTGCATTGGCTCTCTTCAATCTTCTCCGGCACGCCACATCGACGCTGTCCTTGTATCGGTTTGTTTCCGCCTTTATTTCACTTTGTTCCCTCTTTCTTTCTCTCCTCGCTATCTTTCTCCTTTCAAATTCTGTTTGCATGTAATGCGCTGTGGCACCTACACTGGGTCTAACCAGAGGCTCTATGTTTGTGTCTCAGTTGTCAGTATACATTTCATCAGAGTTATCTTTGTTCCCTTTCTTTCCTGTTGCTTACTTTCAACTTATCTTATTGCTGAGAGCCTTCACAAAGGCTTGAGAGCATGAATTGAATACGGCTACTTCTATTCTTGGTTTCTAAAATGGAAAATTTGCGTCTCATTCCTTCCGTTCGCCATTGATTTCTGATGGTGTTCATTGTGAGCCACTGGCATTTGAATTTACATATTCCAACGATTGCCACCCATTCATGGTGGTTTCCGGTGGCTTTCGACGGAAAAAGCAAGTCTTCTGCCCAGCAAGAACCATTGAAACTCGATGGATCACAGTGGGAGACAGCAGAGTTCAACGGAAATTGGTGGTATATCTCACCTTGAATCCTGGTGTAAGCCAGTGGATTCCGGTGGGGTTCAGTGGCTAGAGTAGACGAGATTTTAGACATTGATATCCGCTGGAAACCAATGGACTCGGCACTGGATGCCGGCGATCATCAATGCCGACCAGTGGCGATCAGCCGTTTGGCAGCTCCGCGTGTATTACTGGGTGAATCTTCACAGTAACGCGCCGAAGGGTGCCGAGTGTTCTCTAGCGATCAGGCGGCTAATACGCTGGTCGATTGGAAACCCAGTATCAGCTTTCGAGTGGCCGTATCGGAGTGACTTCCTTGTTCATTAAGAAGAAACTTACATTGTTATTTTGCGTTAATGTCCATAGAAAAACGATTGTTGCGAGGCACAATGCCGAGCCGGCTGCTATTTATTCCCATTGCCTGCCGAATCAACTGACATCTTTGAGCGTCCGTTTGTCCCTGCAATGCCAGTGAACTGCCCAACTCAATGTCAACCTTCTTGTTTGTAGCCTGTCTCGTCTAACTTACGAAGCCACGGATCCAGCCGCGAAGCCTACCAAACTCGGCATCTGATTGAGTTCGGGTTGAACACGGGTTCCGTTTTTTCGTCCTTCCGTTGCCGCCGGCAACGGGTTGTTGAGGTTCCGCGTGGTCACCGCAAAACGGGGAAGTGAAAAGCATTCACTCAAAATCAACAGTAATATGAAGCCTATGTTATCGATTGCAAGTAGCGACGGAATTCTGACTTCATACCTTCAAGTGCAAAGAGCAACTGCCTCGTTCACTCCATCAACAATGTTGAGAATACCAACTCAGGCATTGAGGGAGCGGCAGACTAGGTACCCGCACCTATTGCGATACTTAATAATACTAAGTAACTCGAAACTGAAGGCAAGGAGGTTAAGGTTGCGGAATGGCCATCGGACTTATCGGCAATTCGGTCCATAACGCCGCGACATTGGTTCAATTTGGTTGAATTCCGACGGTGCGCGAAAACTTGCGCGGATCCAAGTAATGCATGTTCCAAAGCGGAGCTCAGTTTGTAGCTGTATATATATGCGACCCTGTTTAATCCTCGGTGTGGTGGAATTGAACTGATCGGATTGTACCGAACATCCTCCCTTCTCTTCGGCAGCAAAGCGAGTAATGCGGCGTGAGGGAGGCCAGATACCTGTACAAAAGCCTCCTGTCAGCCCCAGCCGCGTATAAACAGCAAGGAACCCAAGGGCGATACTCTGCTGCACATCCTGGGACTCAACTCCGCGACGCGACGCGACCATGATCGAAAAGATATCCACCAGTCTCATCATAGTAGCCAGCTTGGTTGCTCTACCTTTCGCAGCGGCCGCAGACATCCTCATATACAAGATATCCGACTTCCAAGGCCGCATGGTTGACCTGGCGAACGGGAACGCAAACTCTCTTACGCCGGTACATAGCTACCTTGCAACGGGAGAGGCGCAACAACATGTAAGTGAATATGTTGAGTGACATATCCATATGCATATGTCCCTATTCAGCAAGAATATTGACCACATACTCAGTGGCAGTTCATTTTCGCTGCACACGGAGATACCGGCGAATATTTCATCAGCAACGCGGGAGTGCCGTCCTCTGCTCTTTCGTATTCTACAGCTATATTGGCCAACGGGACGGCGGAGAAGCATGTCCAAATTGTGGGCAATCGTGCTACGGATGTTCGCGCAACGACGTTCTGGGAACTTTCACTTGTGGATGCTTCCACAGTGAGGTAAGCACACACCCTCGAGTCATGATGTGGGTGGTACAGATTTCTATACTTATTCGGTGTCCAGTTTGAGGGAGAAAAAGAGTGGATTGGCGATGACTGCATGGCCTGCTGGGGAGAGCAAGAGTTCCCCGGTGAGTGGTTCAAGGCGTAGTGCTTCCTTCCTGAACTTATCTGAATCTTCATTGAACAGCTTACTTTGGAGGAATACAACCGGACGGAGCCGCGCCAGAAGTTCTTCTTGGTTTGAGAAGCGTACTACAAGTTTGGACACCATATCAAGTTGTAGCCGATGCCTGCGTGTTCAAAAATTGCGAATCCGATCCTGCCATATTACCGGTCAAAGAAATTCTGGAGAGTGAATCTACCGCATTACCTGCCACCATCCTTCGTTTAGATCTGGATCCCTACGCCACAAAGCTTTGCGCCAGAGGACTCGCAGCTGTCGGACATCCAATATTTTTCACCAAAACCAAACGAGAAGGCTAACTCATGAACGCACCATGTCTTTTTCCACCAACGACGGAAACAACACCTCTGGGGAAACTTCAATCCCCGTATCCCGGTCGATTTCGACCTCGATTGTCGGAAGGGGAAGTAACGGCAAGGAGGCTAGTGCCTCATCCAGCCTAGGCGCATCTTTGAAGTAAGTATTCTCGAATATAGAGCCGTTCACGCCGATGACGATGGTCTCGATGCGCTGCGAGGGGGCGATAGTTGATAAAACCAAGAGCAGCGACGAGGGAAGTCGGTTCAGCAAGTCCAATCGCAAGGTGTTAAGTTTTGGAAATAGAGAAAGATCCAAGCCCTCGACATAATGATTTTCCTATCCAGTACACATCAGGTCATGCATGCTGTATTAGGGTGGAAGAAGTGAAAAACTTACTTCGGCCCAGATCTGCAGGACTTCAATTGTTGTCGTAGACATCAAGCCCCATGGCGGAGACGTCGGTCCATAATAGATTGCGAGAGCCTTCAATTGAGACAGATCGAGTAAACGTCCCAATTTCTTGTAATCCTCGTCAAAACCCTTCCACATCCCCACTCGCAGAGACTTCAGAGGAATCGGGGCGAAGTCGGGGGAAGGTGTGCGTACGCTACCCACCGGGCAGGCGAAGCGTATATCGAGATGTTCGAGAGTGCGAGCGGTGCGTTCGAAGGCGTCTTGGAAATCAGAAAGCGTGCACGAATGCAGCAAAAGTCGTAGATATTGCAGTCTGGGCGAGCGTAGAAGCCGCTCGATTGCCTCTTTGTACATCTCCGGTATCAAAACGTCCAGACGGAGACGTTCCAAGTTGGTGTATTCAAGCTGCCACATCTTCCTCGTGGCACGCGTATAATCAGTCTCGCCTCCCCGATTCATCGGCGCCCAGATGACGCGGACGTGCTGGACGAGATGCGGGCTCCCGTTCACAGTGCGAGAGAATTTGAACATCGTTTGGCCCGACATTTCGTATTCGATTCGCGAGTTGGTGAAGTGCGGATCGCGGAAGAGATGGGATTGGGCGGGGTTGGTCCAAGAACGGGCCACGAGAGCGCAAGAAAGCAGGTCGGCTGTGAAGTCGCGGCGTTTGGCACCCACGGCGAGAGAGTCGATGCAGTGGTCCAAGAGTTCTTGTACATCGAAGGGACTGGGTCTCGCCATCGGGTGAGGGTGTCTGGGTATATGAAGTGAGTAGCGGGACGGCGCTACGTTTCACAGGAGCTCGGAAAAAGAAAATGCAAGCGAGGTTGACATGGCGATCGGCACACAGACGTCCGGCACTATCGGTCCGCCCACGTGCCATGACCGTGCCAATAGGGAACAAGAAGAGTGACATTCGGAGAGAGACCCAATGCAGATTTCTACCAAATTAAACCAATTCCTGAATCTTGAGCGCATTTTGTCGCTCCATTGTCAGCCTGAGCGCCGATCGCTTGTGGTGTCTGGATAGTGAGGGAAGAGATTGATCGTGGGAGTTCGGACGATGTCCGTACGAAGAGTAGGCGTAAGAATTCCAACCGCTCGTCGATGAATCCAATTTGCTTTGTGCGCGACTCAATGTGAGAGAGAGGAAAGCGAGATGGCGGTCAGGAGCAAGAGGTCAAACATCGCGTGACCCTGAGAATCCAAGCCTCGTGCCTGGTTGCGCTTGGCACCCGATGGCTGTGCCAATAAGCGGGAAAATGTTCAACAAAGACAAATACGGCCGTCTTGTCCTCCGCGTCAACCCATTCTTCGCCAGTTGGGGGGTTGGGGACCCAGCTCTCGCCTATAAACCTTCGCGCTACTTTGCGCTGTCCTCAAGGACCCTCCCTCGCCTCCCCCCCCCCCCCCCCCCCCCCCCCCCCCCCCCCCCCTCTCTGGTGCCAGGCAGGTACATACTTATCACTGTATCAGTCATCTTTAGAAGCTTAACGTGCAGACGCTTCTCTTAGAGCTTCGCTCGCAGGCACATTCACTCACTCGACTGCGGCACTTATTTTCGCCGTCTGAGCCAGGACCGGAGCACCCCCAGAAAGCAGTCACTCGTCTCCGTTTCCGTGCCAATAACTCCCCTCATCGACTACCCGTTTCTCGTCTTCTCCGCCTTATCTGTTCCCCATTCATGTCTTCAGAATCCGACCCGACTTCACGTATCTCGGACGAAGATAACCGCCTCTTGTACGTCATCGCTCGAGCGACCACACAAGATGTCGTCGGTATCATCTGGGAGACCCTATTTCTGAGTGAGCCTGTCTTCTCTTCTCTTCTCGTCATCGCATCTTTAAACATTCAATCATCAAAGGTGCTTATGGCGTGTTCTTCGTCGTCGCTCTCTGGACTATCCTGTGCGTCCCCATCAATGTCTACGCTCCTTCGTGCAATTCTCACTACTTTTTTCTTCCCCCATCTTCCTTCATCAGCCGAAAAGGCCTCAAAACCACCGGCTCAATCATCATGCTCCTCATCGTCGTCTACCTCTACACCACCTCCCTCACCCTCTGGGCGCTCAACGTCTCATTCTGGTTCAAACGCACACGCGCCATCTTCATGGATTATCCCGCTGGCCTGTCGTTGACGGAGCGAGTCGTCCGCGGAAACACCCTCATTCGGCCTCTGGGGACACCGATGGAGGCGTTGTTCATGTTCAACGTGCGTACACCTCATTCCTATATTCTTTTTTAAAACTATTTTCTGCTGGCTGACATTGCGGGGATATATAGATGATCGTAGGCGACAGCGTCGTGATATGGCGTGTATGGGCCATCTACGCGCGTTCCCGCTGGGTCGTCCTCCTCCCGTCTTTGATGTTGACCATGTCTTTCAGTACGCCTTTCCAAATTTATCACGACAATTGTTATCGCACTCGTACTAATCGCTGCTCGCATATATAGTCTTCACGGTAATCAACACAATCTGCCTCACCGGCGCCGGATTCTCCAACCAGTCCGCCCTCGCTAACGGCGGGGGCGTCTGCAACAAAGCGGAGTTGATCTCGTGGGCGTTTTCCCTAGTGACGAATGCGGTGTGTACGTTGCTTATTGGGGTGAAGGCGTGGTACGTTCGTCCGCTCTCTCGTCATGTAATGCGATAACTAACTACATAATTCCAACGGCACAGGCAACACCGGAAAGCAACACGCGCCATGGCCTCCTCACTCAATTCATCCGGTAGGATGACGACGAACAGGATTCTTTCCCTCCTCGTCGAATCCGGGTTCATATACTGTTTGTTCTGGGTGCGTCTCCCTCCCTCTTCCTCTTACCTCTCCAACTCCTTTCTTCACTCAACTCCTTCTTGATATCACTACTCCCGACTAACCTGCGGCTCGCAGCTCACCCAATACATCCTCTTCGCCGACATCGCGCGCGACAAACCCGCCATCTACGCCTACGAGCTCTTCTCCGGCATGGGCGACCAGATCAGCGGGATGTACCCCACGCTGATTATCGTTATTGTTAACTTGCATGGGACGATTTGGGATGACGACTCATCCACTTCTACGACGACGGCGAGGAAGTCGCAGTTAAGGTTTAATAGTGCTTTCACTACCGACGATGGGAGAAGTGCTGGCTACGGGAGGGAGAGCGAGAGTACGGATGTCACACGGACGGGGGGGATGTTCAATTTCGATGGGGATGGCACTAGTAGTGGCGGCGGGGTGAGTCAGAGGAGGGCGATTCAGAAGCCTGAGTCTGCGTCTGCTTCGAGGAGTGATGGCTATGGGGAGGGGATGGCGTTGAGTGTCGTGGGCGGGGATAGGGATAGGGATGGGAAGAGGGAGTATAGTACTGATGACGAGGCGCATAATCATGTGTAATTTATCTTAGTCCGAATTCCTCTTGCAATTGTGAGTTCTGCTCGCAAAATGCATCCGCGTGAACAGTGTTTGAAAATTGCCGCTTTTAATCTCGCAAAGCTTTGCTGCCGAAGAGAAGAGAGGATGTTCAGTTAAATCCGATCGGTCCAATTACACCGAGGATTATAATAAATAGGGTCGCATATATATTCACAGCTACAAATTGAGCCCCGCTTTGGAACGTGTATTACTTGGATCCGCGCAAGTTTTCGCGCACCGTCAGAAACCAACCAAATGAACCAATGTCCGTTATGGACCGAATTGCCGACAAGTCCGATGACCATTTCTGCAGCCTTCCCAAAGCCTTCCTTCGTTGCCTTCAGATCCGAGTTAATTCAATGATCAGTCGACTGAGAGATGCGCAGCACGCTTGAACCTTGCTGGCATCGTGCCTGATCGACGTGACGGCCTTATCGATGGTCCAGAAAGAATCATCGGCGCAGAATGGAACTTCGAATTTGGTTCTCGGTGTTGCATGAAAGTTTCGAGATGCGAAAATGAAGCTGGTGAGGATGTATGCTTTCCTATTTCAAGGAACGACTACGCAAGGACACGATAAAAGTCCTATCATCGGTCCAAAACTCCACAATTGTTGAGTTGGAGCGTAACCATGCAACAACGAATTGGAAATTGAACCGTGGGAACTCTATTTCAGGGACGGCGAAAAGATATTACTGTTTAATTCCAAGGCTTGTTGTATACTAAGTAAAGTGGTATGATAGTATGATACAGGGTTCTCCACCAGCTAGGTGGATAGTCTCGTCAAGCCGCACAGTTCATGAGACAGAATTTTATCAAGACTCACCTTCGTTACATATTAGAACGTAGGGTATTAGATATTTCGAAGGTATTGTGAAGTCTATTCACTCTGCAAATAAAAAGAACATTCAGGAACGGAACCGGAAACCTGCAAGCAAGCATGGCACTGACTGAAGATACAGTTCGATCTGTTAGACCACAACATTAGTCGATGAATAGAGCTTCCAGTGGATGAGCAAGGAAACGTACGCATGCGATCCCCCCCGCCAGCCACAGTGTGCGCATTGCGGACCGTTTTGGTGGCCATGGCTAATAGTAGTAGTAGGCGCAATCTCCCTCGCTGCCGCTGGGATTCGTGTTTCCGCGCATTGCGTGACGGGGAAGGCAGCGGTCTGCATGGTTGGATGGAATGCGTTTCCGAGAGTGAGATGACGCGGGGAGCGAACGAAAATATGGAGAGCGCGACGGCGATGCTTTTATGTCACTCAGTGCCGTAACCCCACAGTGTAGGGTAATAAATTTGCCAAGCCAACTTCGCGCCGACTTCGTCATTTGGATGATGTTGAGCAACAGGGGAAATGGAGGTGGTTATTTGATCCGATCGCAGACCGGGTCTGGGCGCCAGGGCCAAGTCGAAGTTTGGTTCAAGTTCAAGTTCAGCCAGTATTGAAAGAGGGGGAGCGAATACAGCCGGGGGAAGCCACTGAGTAGAACACTTTAATTGTGATATAATTGGGTACTCTGACACAAAATATGGGTTTCCGACACAGAATCCGTGGACTTGAACCACAGAATTTTGAAAGGCCACAAATAAATTTTGTCAATACATCTCCAGTTGGGGCCGTATATCTACGACAGCTTGAAGCCTGTACTTCCAGCCACCACGCCATACGCCGGCCCACCCTTTCCAAACATCTTACGCAGATCACCAACCAGGGATTCGGGAACTTCATACGCAGCGAAATGCCCCCCTTTGTCGTGCTGGGAATCAAAGACGACGTTTCCAGTGCGGCGGAGCCAGCTGATGGAGCTCAGTTGTTACTGTAACATACCCGAAGAAGAGAAAAAGAGTTCGAAACGCACCTGCGAGGCAAACTCGCCACCTCTTTCGGGAAATACGAGAGCCCCATGGGAATGGTTGGACGAACATCGTGCACCGAGGGGACCAGTTCGTTTTGAGCGTTGACTTCGTAATAGATGCGAAGCGAAGCGGCGGGGCCCGCGCGAGAGAACCAGTATATTGAGATCCAGGTCAAAACTTGATTCGAAAAGCATCGGAACGTCAATCAGAAACAACGGAACGGAGGGAAGATGAGACTGACTCACTTTCATCATCAGTCCACTTATACCCGTCCGTCCACCCAACCAACTTTTCGTATATCCACGCCAACAATCCCACAGGCGAATCCGCCAACGCGTAGCCGATCGTTTGGGGTTTGGTCGATTGAAGGCGGAGATAACCCGTGCCGATGCGCTCGGTCTCCAGTGCGCGTTGGAGGGCTTGTTTTTCGAAGTCCGATAGCCATAGGAGGTCGAGGATCATGGAGAAGGAGGTTATGAGGTGGAAGGGGTTGAGGGTGAATTGCGGGGCGTTACATCTATGTACCATTTGTTTTTTGTGAGTCGCGGACCAGATTCACGAAGTATGAAGTATGAAAGAGAGGACATGAAAGAGAGGACGGAGAGACGCACACGGGAAAGTTTGTATGCCAGGCTTTACTATGTTTCCCGCCATATTTGATAGCAATTCTGCGTGTTATCTGTAACCCCCGAGTCTCAATACACGACCAGGCCCGGGGCTTCAATTCGACCAAAGACATGACATACCAGACCACCCCAGTCTCCTCCTTGCGTCACTACGCCAGGATGAGACAGCAGCAAAAATGCCGGAAATTATACACCAGGGACTCACCGTATTCTGAGTATCCCAGGGAAAGCATCAATTTATGGCACGTCTACCAACCCGCGGAAACATGATTAGCGCTGGTGTAACGTGTTGAGTAGAGTGGGTAAAGTAAAAGACGAGCCTCGGCAAACTGATCCAGAGAGAACCCCTTCTTCGTAGGCGCTTCGGAGGACCCGTACCCGGGCAAACTCGGTGCCACGACGTGAAAGCTCGGAACATCCGGGTGAGTGGCAGTTAGCAGAGGGAGTATCTTGCGAGCCTCGATGAAGCTACCCGGCCCTACACATATATATATGGCATTGAGAAGGTGACATTCAAGGAGAATATACCCATTGACACGCACATCCATGAACGAAAAGCATCGGAATCGCCTCCTCCAGCTCGCTTTTCTTATGCACATAATGCACCTCGAGCGTGCCAACATCATCCACGTCGATATTACGCGTAAATTGAGGAAGCTCTTCGTTCAAAACAGCTTGCTGCTTGTTCCAGTCGAAATCTGTCTGCCAATAGGATACGAGACGCTGTATGTCGGCCAGCGGGGCGCCATAGGCCCACTCGGCTTCGTCCAGCTCGTCCGGGAAGCGTGTTAGCTCGAGGCGGTGTTTCAGGTCGGCGATCTGCGTTGCTGAGATGTTCAACGTGAAAGGAGTTTCTGGGTCCATTTCCAGTGGTGAGGATAAGTATGCGGACGAGGACGGTGAGGTTAAAAGGGCACCGGCGCTTGGGTTGCCGAATGATCCGGTAAGGAGTTTCGGGCATATTTCGCTGGAAAAAATTGCTTACATAACCGTCAACGCCTCCAATTTCGAGAAGTTGTCATGTGTTTACCTTTTGATCACATCTCTTGCCATCTTCCTCGATGTTCGCTCGCTACCGAGCCCTGCAGCAGTTCGCACACACCCTCGTCGAGGTAGTGGCAATGGCATGGCAGTATCCGCCCAGCAATTCATCATTTTCCAGCCCGCATGAGAACCCGTCCTGTCAATCCTTTTCTTAGAGCGCACCGCAATGTGGCTGGCTGCATTCACACCAGTTCAAGGGCTGCAGGCGGACTTCTCGGCTTGGATTGGTTGATTTTGGACTTGCTCCATGGGATCGTTTTTATTTGGGCTCCAACTATGCTCGGTATAATCTCACATTCCCACTCTTTTATGCAAAGCTGCCAGTGTAAGGGTCGGGGCCAAAAACCCAACGAAAACCAAAACCCTCGCTCTTCATTCGCAATCCTCCGAGCGTCTATCTTGACATGCAGTGCAGACACCGAACACGGCGGTGTCCTAACTCACCGCACACTTCTGATCCACCCTTGATCAACGAGGTTCGCAATTAGCCTTTTATGCCAGCAAACGATCATCCCTTCTTCTTCCATCCTCCATCCTCCATCTTCCATCGACGCCCACCACCCACCATGCCTCTCCTCCCCCCTCCACTTCCGCCTTCACTTGACTCGCTCAAGCTCCCAGCCCTCATCGCCCGCGCATCCGCATCCTCCCACCGCTTCAACCCGTATCACTACGTGCCCACCGAATGGATCTGCGTCGCGTTCGTCGTGCTTTTCGCGCTCTCCAGCGGTTAGTCTTCCTCTCTCTCATCCTATCTTATGTTCTCCTTGTCTCACTCGAACGAATGACAGCCCTACACCTCGGCCAATCCATCCGCTACCGCATCTGGTGGCTCCTCCCCACCGCCTTCCTCTCCGGCCTACTCGAAGTACTAGGATGGAGCGCGCGCTTGTGGTCGAGTTTTAATCCGACGTTGTTATTGCCGTTTGAGATTCAGTGCGTCTTTCATTCATTCATTCAATTCTTCATTCCCTGTCGAATTTCTTCTTTGTTTCGTGCTTCATCTGACTGAACGCTGCAGAGTCATCGGCACGATCATAGGTAAGTCGCCGTCATATCTTGCAACAATCGCACGGTCTATTGACTCGTTTCTTTTTTTTCTAAAACTTGAAACACAGGCCCAACACCACTCATCGCCGCCGACTTTATGATTCTCGGGCGCATCATTCATAGGCTGGGAACGCGCTACAGCCGTCTTTCTCCCAAGTGGTGTGAGTTCCATCCCGTTCACCTTGTCATTATTCTCTATATCCATTCATTCCCTTCCCTTTCGATGATCTCACCTCACCTCATCTCATCTCGTCTTTATGTAGATTCCATCATATTCTGCACCTGCGTGAGTCTCCCTTTCACTCCATCTGGCTCCCAAGGAACTAAACGATAACTTGACTCTGGTTTGTTTGTTTGAATGTAGGACTTAATCTCCCTCTCCGTCCAAGGATTCGGCGGGACGGTGGCGAGTCTAGCGGTGGGGAGGAGTCAGAGTCCCGAACATGTGCGTATTACGCCTTCCTTCCTTCTCTCTCTTTTTCTTTTTATCTCCGCTTCCACATTATATTTATATTAATCCTAATTCTCCCTGCAGGGCGCACACATCATGCTCTTCGGAATCATCTTCCAAATGCGTACGTCTTCCCTTCAGCCATCTCATCTCTCTCTCCCTCATTGATGATTTTCGAAAATGATATCGCAGTGACGATATCGATCTACATCCTCCTCGCGTCCGAATTCCTCTTCCGGTTCTTCACCGATAGGCCTCTGCGCGGGGGCGTCCTGGGGGCTGGGGAGGACATCGATAGCCTCGACGACCATCACGCCCTTCTCAGCAATTCGAACCTCAACACCTCAATGCAATCTGCGAGAAGTTCCACATCGACATTGATAACCGCATATCCTCCAGCAAAGGCGAAAAAAGACTCGAGCATGAGTGGTATGACGGGCAGACGAGCTGAAATCGACGCGAAGCTCCGCTTCATGATCGCTGCCCTGGGGTTCAACACGGTGTGTTTGTTGATAAGGTGCGTTCTCTCCGAGTCCTATTCCTTCTCTCGCTTTCTGAATACGTGAAAAATCATTGACATTTGAGATTATCAGAGCCATCTACCGAACAATCGAACTCCTAGACGGTTTCTCCGGGCCTATCATCTCGACGGAGCGGTATTTTAATGTTTTGGATGGGGGTGCGTCCCATTCCTCTCTTCACCTCTTCCCCTCTTCCTCGCTCGCTTTACTTTGCTTCATTCATTCTTCATTCCTGTACCAAACTCATCCAACCACTCGAAATGGAAGCTAACCTAACCTCTCCCTCCTTAGGCATGATCACCCTCGCCATCTTCACCCTCAACATCGCGCACCCCGGTGTCTACCTCGTCCCGCAAGAAAATTCCGATAGAGATAAGAATTCAAAGCAAAGCGAGGTGGAGAGGAAGCTGAAGGCGGCGGGGTTGTTGTATTATCGGTTGTGATTTGTGATTCCTTGCTGCTGCTTTCTTAAATTCTTTCTTCTTGTGGACGATTATTGGACTATGAATTCTGTGTATCAATTTTTTTTGTAGACTTCATTGGCATGAATATTAGCACAAAGAAATACATCATCATACATCGAAAGCGCTTCAATCATTATCACGGCTCCCCTATACTCTCGGTCTCGACCGTCACCGCAACGTCCGCAATACCCAGCTCGTAATGCGCGAGGAAAGGCTCTTCGTCGTCCTCTCCTGTTGGGGCTGGCATATTTATAGGAGGAGCGGGTATCGAATCGGCTTCGTGAGAGTTGGCGGTGTCGTTTTGGGGTGGTGGTGGAGTCGGTGGAAAAGAGGACGGCGAAGGCGAAGGCATGGCTAGGAGAACCGTCACTGTTACCACGCCCGGCGGGCCAACAGCCTCTTCGGACGCTGATGCAGGGAGGGGCTGCTTTCCGGTTGGTGGGCGTTGCGTCGGATTGGGGGGTATGGGCGTGATGAGGGGTATTGAGTCGGCGTTTGAATCCGGAGAGCCTGCTGGGTGGAGAGATATTGGCTGTAAGAAAGAAAGAAGAAAAAAACAAGGGCATCGTTAGCCAGTCCTACGCAAATGAAGCTCGACAAGCATCGCACCATAATATCCCTCCACAACAGCCCTTCCCTATCCCTCTCCCTCCCCTGCCCCATCCCATCCTTCTCCCACCGTGACCCATCCGCACGATCCAGCAAATACACATCATACATCTTCGGCCGCCTCTTCAAAATCTCCGCGCTCCCCTCAAGATGCGGCTGCACAAACCGCGGGTTACGTCGTTCGATAAGTCGGGAGCGGACGCATAGCAGGAGGACGGCGAGGAGGAAGACGCCAAGGATGATGACGAAGATGTATTCTGCCGGCCGTGTCAGAAGGGCTCGGAGGAAGGGCAGGATGGGGTAAACGCACGGTAGACGACGGTGAACGCAGCGGCCATGCTAGCCGAGTCGGTGGGGACACTCAGTCGGCGGCGGCGGCGACGACGGCGACGATGAGGGCGAGGATAAAAGCGGTCGTCATCCTGAGAGTCTCTTAGGCGCTGTGACCGTGACGCAGTAACAGGAGCTGTACGGATTGCCTTTTTGGGGAATTTTCCGGTGTTCTTTTTCACTTGCGGTTTCTTGTTTCACTCCGACTCGGAATCCCTCCCGCTGAGTCCAACGCGTTTTCCGACGAAAGCCCCGTTCTTCCGCTCCCCACCAGATAAAGACTTTCGGACTTGAGCGAAAAATACGACGCGTCAGTCATGTGATGTGTGACATTAGTGACATGTAACACACCGCTCCTCTCCCTCTTCCTTCATCTTCTGGGTTGTCCCGTGAGTTCCCGTCCCTCTACGCGCCTGAATACGACACAAGACAATTTTCAATGGCCATTGACGCGCTCTACACTTCCAAAGTGCCCCGATAACGCCTAAATTTCGGCCTCTGAGGCTGATTACGTCTCCGACCGACATCGCCGTTTCGCGCGCGTTCGACGCGTTCGATCGTCTTCTGCGAGTACTTCGACCCTTGTGAAGCCCTTGTCTCTGCTTTGATTTTGCTAGTTACTCTCTCTTGCCTCCCTTTGCCTCGATTGAGGAGTTGGTGTGACGGTGAGCCATTCGTCAAAGCTTTGCGTGAAGAATGTCAATTACTAACGCGAATATATTCAGAAATATGATTTCTAGCGTGATTTATACCTTATAGGGATATGTTGAGGGAGATAGGACATCCTCAGGTACGCCGCTGCCGCTTTTTTCGTTACCCGCGCTAACATAATCACCTCGCTCTCCGCCACGCTGTCCTTCCCTTCCACCACCACCTCAGTAGCCTGCACTCACCAGTTGTCTATCCCGCCCCCGCCAACGGTCCCGAACACGACGTTGACATCCACCTATAGGCCTAACTACTCGTCCTCAATGCCGACTGCCCGACTTCGATATCCGCCGGCCCACAATTTTGACTTCGACCATGACACTCTCCTTGCTTCCTCTCGACTTTCCACTAGTTGCTTCTTATCGACATTTTTTGTGTTGCCACTGTTTGGCGCCTCTCAACCGTCATGGTTTGTACCGTACTTTGAAATTCCCTGATTTCGGCTGACTCGAAGGCAGAAATATCGCTGAAACAATTTAGTATTTCTCCCCGTCGGTGTGTAAGAACTGGGCCAACACGAAGGTCCTATGTTGACGCAGGACTGACTTCCGGTGATATCTTATCTCCCTCAAGGTTTGATTTCGTGTCCGTGTCTCCGAAGCTAAGTTTTCTCGTTCGTCATATTTTGCAAGGCAGCGTAGTAATACTTCAGTTCATCGTTTTTGAAATAATTCCAACGCTGACGCCGCCCTTCTGTGTCACTGGACGAGCCGAATGTAACTCGAAGAACTCGCCATTGGTAGAGGTATCTCCGAGTCGTTGGTCGGTTGCTCAATTTTCCTTGACCATGTCAATGAAGGCGAAGTAAGTATTCTACGTATTATCCGATGCAGCTTACCACAATTGAATGGATATTGTTGGGCTGGAACTGGCTATATATCATTCCTCAACAACCCATTTAGGCAGGGAGACCTATTTTCGTTTCACCCGTTTCCTGTAGCGCGTCGACCGAAATAGTACAAACTTCAAAGGGTTTTCCACGTCATCTCGTACTCCAACAGACTCTAACTAGCTCTGAATCTAGCTTCACCGACGGGACAAAAAAGTTTAAAACCCTGACCTGAGACAAATTCAGATAATCGACCGAGTGCCTGGATCATCCGCCGAAGCCTGAAAATCACCTAGGCGATGACAACACGCGGGACTTTTTCTGAGACCAGACAATCTCCGTGACGTTATCAGCCTGATCTCTTTCTCCCATACCACTACCACCATGTCCTCCTCAAACTCCCGTCTCCACACCCCCGCCGCCTCCACATCCACATCCACCTCCAAACACTGGGTCGACCCCGCGGCCCTACCACCCGCCCCATCCATCGACGTCACGACCATCTCCGGCAACGTCCCCGACTACGCCAAGCAGCTCGTCTGCAACGTATTCCACGCCTACGGCGTCGGCTCCTCCGATCAGCAATTTGGGTACGCCCTCGGGCGGGCGACGCGGTTCGTCGATATGAGCGTTGAGCATAGTTCGGAGCGCGCAGGGAGGATGGAGGGGACGACGGTGGCGGAGGTGGCGGTTACGAAGCGTGCGTGTGCCTGTTTCGCGATCGTCTTCTTCCTCGGCGAATTCGGTTGTGATTTTTGTGATCGGAGTTGACCTGTTGTTGCTGTAGATATGCTGAATGGCGCAGGGATGTTGCACGGCGGTTGTGTCACGTATTTAATCGACAAGTACGTCCTTCCTTGCTTGGGTTTTTCTCTTGAGAAAGACGAGGACAAAAGCTGATTCCGACTTTCCGGCACAGCTGCGCCTCAACACCTCTCGTCCTCCTCGGCATCATGAGCGGACAGAATGGAGTCGGCGTCACCCAGGGTATGAACGTCCTCTTTCATGCCCCCGCTCCAATGTGAGTTTCAAAATTCATTCTCGGTGTGAATGGGGAGATCTATTCTCGGGGTGGAAGGATCTCTCTCGAGCACTGCTTCCATTTACGCTCCACTTCATCTGAATCTGAGGGTCCTATTTCGCTAAAAATCGCACAGAGGCACCGTGCTCCGCATCATCTCCTCGTCAATATCAATGGGCAGCCGCGTCATGTCGGCGCGGTGTGAGGTATGTTTCAAATTTCATCTCATTCAACCCTTCCTTTTTCTTTGTTTCGTCTGTCACTCCTCGCGGAAGTTTTCCATGCCCAATGACCGTGTTGTCCATTGCTCCATTGCTATCATAACGATTTTCCATGCCCAATGACCGTGTTGTCCATTGCTCCATTGCTATCATAACGAGCGTTTTGCTAACGCCTGGAATGATCGTGCGCGGCTCCGAGCTCGCACTTCACTCCGCGGCGGGACCATGGTTGTCTCTGCGGATCGTGCGCGGATAGACTATACAATCTATCCATTTCATTTCATTTCAGTTACCCATCCGCACATCCTCCCGTGCTATTATTCATATAGCAGCGGTACAGCCGCCTGAACCAACTAGTTGGTCCTCCGTATCCACCCCGTTCTCCTTTCATTCTCTGCCGCATCTCATGGCAGGTCCACTGGCTCTGTGCTCAGCCTTGCACCCACCCGCGTCTCATTCTATCTCTATTCTCCAATTCCACATCGCGACTTTTCAATTTAATGGCACAACTCCACAGATTGTCGACAAAGCCTCAGGCCGCGTCGTCGCCTCGGCCTTCCTCAACAAGATGCAGCCCGTTCCGCCCCAGTCCAGACTTTGACTTCGTCGACGACGCGGAAGGGAGGAATGTGAAGCCGCGGGCCCGGTGCGAAGGACCTCTCACATACTACACTAACGCTTTCGAGCAACACATACACGATCGCGGAACGGATCGCGAGCGTGATAGTTCCGCAAAGCTATAGCTATCTAGTTGCTAGTGCGCAATTTATTGGAATGGACTGGATATACATACAACGGATCTATCTACTTGGCATTGGTTACAATTTGTATCATACATAGTGTTTTCGTTGCATAGCTTTCTTTGGCTTGTACAAAATTACCTTCCCCTGACTTTGCCCGACGACAGCACTGAAGTTGCTCTTCGAGTCCATAAAAGATACGAACGTCGAGCATGGCGAATTTCAGAATCTTTGTATCCTCCACATCCAGGCTTTCGAATCGGATTTGCAACTGTTCTCACCCGTTGGTACATATCGCCACCTCCGCGACTCCCAGCTCGTAATGGGGTAGCACCTCCTCCTCTCTACGACCTTCTCCTCCGATTCCATCCCCGCCTCTTCGTTCGTGCATCGGAACACCGGAATCTATAGAAGAGTCGGCTTGGTGAGATTCATAAAAGTCATGCTCTGGATCATTCAGGTTGCTGTTATCGGGACTTGGAGGCACTTCCCATTTCGCGCCTGCATTCGACGGGAGGAAGGTGGGGATTGGGGCAGAAACACGGGAGGGAAGCGGGGGAGATGGCATAGCTAAGAGGACCGTCACTGTCATAACGCTCGGAAGCACGAGAGCGGCGTCATCTGACGGAAGAGGTGGCGTTGCGACCTGTTTCGCTGCGGGTTGGTGAAGAGCATGCGAATGCGAGTCGGAGGTTGCATGCGCCAGATCCGAGGGATGAATAGATATAGGCTAGATAAACAAAAAGGTTGGGACGACGAAAGGTCTGATCAGCGACCCAACTTTCCGAGAATAAGAATTGTTGAGTAACATGCCATTATATCCCGCCACACTAGATCTCTTCCCCCCTCCCCCCCTTTTTCCACAGTGTTCACATACACATCATAGAGCTCCGGCCTTGACTTCCCCCAACCATCTCCCCCGTGTTCGCCGTCATGTTCCATCGCGCGTGCATTCCGTCGGCGTCGGGTCTCAATACGGCGAGAACGAACACACAGGAAGAGGACGGCGAGGAAAAAGACGCCTAGGATGATTATGAAGATGTATTCTGATTATAAGTAAACGTGAGTAAGATGAGCGAGCATGGAGATCGGATGAAATGCATTTACGAAAAGTGAACTCGGCCATAGGAGTACTCAGTCGAATTGACCTGACTTGAGAGAGCAAGAGTGCGAAGCGGGAATTGTCATGTCATCATGAGAGCATTGCCGGAATGCCTTACAGCAGCGGAGACTGTTCCGTGAAGAGTAAAATTAGATTCGCTCGCCGTGCGGTGACGGCCTCCGGAATAAACCTGGGCCGAAAAAAAACACCGGTTGGATGCTTGCATCGGCGACAATGGAAGAACGTTGTGAAGACAGGTGAGCTTCAATTTGCCAAATACCAAATCTAGAGGGAAATTCGGAAACGAGCTAAAAAGAATTTCCTTTTTCGGCCTTTTAAGGTTGTTTGTGTCTGTTGATGCCTCCACCATCCTGCGACCACAGGCAAATTTACTGTATCTGAGGAGGCTAATGTAGCACGGCCATGCACGCAAATCGACAATCGGGATCATGTTTCTCGTGGTGAAGACCACGTCAGGCTACATAGCACCACGCTACACCGACCCCTACAGACATTGGGAATACTGCATACGAAGCGATGGATCAGCTCTTCGACATACAGCAAGCTTGAAGAAGAAGAGGACATACCCATTGGTTCGACGCAGTGCACTTGTAGGGCGAAACGCAAACCGTGGGCCCCGTCCAGCCTTGTCCACCGCACTGATCTATAACCGCAAGGCGTCACACAGACCGAGATCCCAGGACAATATCACGTACCCCAGTGCTGCGCAACACCCCCCGTCGGCGTCCCGGTCGACGAGCTCGACGTACTAGTCGGCGGCGCCGTCGACGAGCTCGAAGTAGGCGGTGGCACCGTCGTCGTCCCACTCCCACTCCCGCTTCCGCCCTTCGGCGGCGCCGCCCCACCCGCCACAAACCCAAACCACTTCATATCCTCATTTCCCATAATCGGCACCGTATGCCCCACGCCCTGCCCCAAAATCCCCTGCAACGCCGGCCCATACACGCTCTTCGTATACCCGCTCGCCGGGTTATTCTGCAGCACCTGCGTCGGCGCCGCAGCATTATACCCAAACACGCCCGCCCACTCCTTGACCTCCTCGTTGAGGTTAGGGGGGAAGAGCGTGGTGTCGGCGGTGCCGTGGTATTCTTGGATGGGCGGGTAGCCGCCGGTGTACCCAGGGAACATGGCGTGCACTTGCGCGGCCCAGTAGGCGGAGGTGGCGGAGACTTGGCCTTGGGCGCAGGTGGAGTTCCAGGCGTCGACGCCGCCGAAGGAGGACATGAAGCAGCCGGCGGCGACGCCGGAGTAGACGGTGGCGGCGGCGAAGATGTCGGGGTAGACGGCGGTTAGGACGTTGGTCATCATTGCTGAGGGGTGGTGGATTTAGCGCGTGCGTGCAGACAAAGAAAACGATGGAGTAAGGGAGGAGAGAACTCACCGCCGGAAGACGATCCAGTGACGAAAATGCGAGACGCATCGGCGCCCCAGGTCGAGATGGCGTATTTCGCCATATTAGCGATACCGAAACTGTCACCACCAGCATTGTGCGTCAACGTCTGCTTAGAGCTGACGTCCCAGCACGTCCCAGAGTTGGGCGAGCTCGGGTAAATGACGATAAATCCATAGGTATCTGCGAGCTGTGCGTAGGGCGAGCCGGTGAAGTACGCCTGCGCCGTGCCGGTGCAGAAGTGGATCGCGACGATGACGGCGGGGTTGGTCTTGACGGTGGTGGGCTTGTAGTAGAAGAAGCCGGCGTTGGTGGGGTTTTGAGTGGAGGGGAGGTTCGTGACTTGTTGCAGGGAGGAGGTGAGACCGGCGACAAGGCTTGATAAGAGAAAGAGAGATGATGCAAGGAGGGCCCGAGCGAAGGGAGCCATGGTGGGTACGATGAGGCTTGGCTTGCAGAGGACAGAGAGAGGGTAGCGAGGCTTTTTGATCCTCTACGTCGGCCAGAACCTCGGGAAAAAGCAGACTCGGGGTGACGGTCTCATGACGCGGATATATTTCAAGAAGACGGCCAATTTTGACTGAAGCCCCCAGAGTGTGGAGCGTAGGGCAGCGGAAAAACTGAAGAATAGGTCTCCGGCCACGGGGCAGGGTCGTTGGACCGTGACGATTGACGACTGGATGCTTGCTCGCCGCAAAAAGGCCCCAGTTTCGCATCAATTTCGAGGGATAGCCTTCAAGCTTTGGTTTCTAAAGTCCTTCGCACGTAGTTCGAGGCGAATTGAAGGCATTTCACAGGGCAGACGGAGCGGCGGCAACGGAACACGGTGGATGCAAAGAGCAGAGGAGAATAAATAGGTACAAATATTGAACCGAAAAAGGAAATTCTGGCTCTTTCACCTCCCAACACGTCGTCTAGTCCTGTACAGTTTTTGGCTTCTGAAATGTGCTGGACTAGCTTAAACTAGAGATTCTCTGCATCCGAGTCAACGAGTCTGCGTTTCTTCTTCAAGTTCTTGGTTTTTCGAAGTTTTTGAAGCCCGTCTTGCCAAAATCTTCATCCTCCCTGAGGCTCCGAGGTCCCTCTTCATTGGACTTTTAGCGCCACGCGACATATCGACCTTCCACAGCTTCCACTGCCTCTTCTTCTTGGCTCACTCTCTTCGCGTCGCCCTCGTGGCCGGTAATTTCTCGGCCCAGTCTTCCTCCGCAATCCAAAAGCTCGCACTCCTGCAACTCAACGGATCTGCAAGATGAACGGTCTGACATGACAGTCGAAGCTCTCTGCAATACATTCCTCGCATCTCACTGTGTTGCAAAGCACCCGCAGTCGGAAGAATCACAAACACAAGATAAGGGGACATGATACAGCGCCTTACCCTACCACTCGATGCTATACTTGGTCGGAAAGGGACGGAACCCGAATTTGCAAGTCTCTGCCGAACGCTGAAATGGATGGCTGCGGCACTCGCCACATCCAAACGGCACATCTTCCGTCTGACGAATATTTTTCAGCTGCTGCGCACCGTTCTGCTTTGGGCCTCTCGGATGCTTCGTTCACGACTTTTCGTCTTGGCTCTATGTCCTGCCGCGCTGTCCATGGCTCACCGCGTGCCTTACAATTCAGGCTAAAACCAAAGCCGGACTCCTTCGTTTCCCATCCCAAACGCCGCGGCGGCCTGAGGTGTTCGATGCGTCAAAACCTTGAAAGTCAATCCATGAAGTGAAAGCCGAAATTGGCACAATTGCGAGGTCGAGGCTCCTCGGTGCGTGCTTGATTACCAGTATTGGACATGAAGCTTATATCCAATCGAGGCACAGACTTCCAGCGTTATTTTCTGAATCGCTGCCTTTAGTTCTTCCAAGAGCATCGTCGTCAGCCATCATACAAACGTATACGCGTACAACTTACCACCGCAACCACATGCTACCTTGTCTTCCATCCGACAAGGCACGCACAGCAGTTGGACAAATCACTCTGTCGTGTGAGACACATATTCCTCTCTTCTCTCCTTCTCTTCCCTACTTCCTACTTACAAACTCAGGTCTACTCTACAGCTTATCTGATCACCCAGAGAACCAAACTCCCAAAACAAAACAGACTCGGCCTCCCGAACACCCGCCGTGAGACCTATTCACCCAAACTCTCTCATCTTCACACACCGGGAATCGCAGCGTGAGCGTCGCGAACTTCTGAGGTGACATTCTTCTCATGGGCACCTCTTCAATAAGAAGAGCGCTGTAGATATCTGATAAGATGGCAGGGTACTTACACACTCTGCGCCCCCAATTCTTCTGACCTCCGCTTGAAGTTTTACTTGCTTAATGATCGACGACAACTCCGTTCGCACTCCCCAACCCAATCAAGGGGAGAAAGGTTCCTTCAAGTCCGACGAGAAGGGCGGTCTTTCTTCTGTGGAAGAGGCTGTCGTCGCACCCTCCCTGCCGACGACGACGACGACGACGACGCACGGAAACAAACTTCCGCTCGGTTGGAAGCTGGCCATTATTGTTCTGACTTGTTTGTGCACTTGTCAGTCTGCCTTGTTTTTTTTTCTTTTTCGTTCCGCTCATTTCGCTCACATTTATTCTTTTATTCCATCACGCGAAGTCGGCAACCACTGGTCTAATGTATGTATCATACCCTCAGCCAACCGCTCTTACTTGTGATACATTGTCTGACAACCAGTGTGGTATTGACGACAGGGTCTCATCGTGTATGTTACTTCGATTTATTACTTCTCATGTTGTCAGGACTGACGCGATGACTCTCAGATCGCAGAAGACGACCATCATCAAGACACTCAAGATCAACAACTCTGAGTTTGCCACTCTGGTACTTAAGCCGCATTCCTCACCTTATTTCTTTCATCATGCTCACGGAATTCGAACAGGTCGCGGTCACGAACCTGGTGAGAACCCCCCACATTATATCTTAACAACCAAGTTACTGACCCGAGAATAACCTGATACAGGTCAACACTTTTCTGTGTGTCGCTCTCGGAGTACGTCGAAATACAATTATCATTATCTCTCAGATAACCTCAATGCTGACCGGTCGATTCTTGTCTGCAGTTCGGCATCGACAAATGGGGTGGCCCCCTCCTCTCCATCTACCTCAGTCTGTTCCATCTAGCAGGTTCCGCCATCGAAGCCGGGTCTGTCACAGGCCATCTAAGCTCGTACCCCGTCTTGGTCCTAGGCAAAGTCGTAGCCGCTGTGAGCATGCTTTTCTGTTCGTTTGGCTGGTGAACGTCAAGTAACTGATTCGTATAGGTGGGAGACGGAAGTCTTGATAATGCTCAGGTAAGTGCTCGAGAAGTTTGCCATGGATATCATGTTGATTCGGTAGATGCGTTGATTGTTTAGCATCGGATATTTTCGACGTACTTCGCGCCGGGGAAGGGTGAGTTCTCCGCAAGTTAGGATACACCTTACTTCGACTGACATCATCCTCATCTAGGTTTCGCTTCGAGCATCGGTACAATATGGTAGCTTTTCTCTTGAACGGCTTCTTGACGTAGACCTCCAACAGGTATTATCTGGTCCATGGCGAATCTTGGGCAATATACAGGCACGTCAACCTACCTACCTCCTTTGCACTAAACGCTTCTCCTCATCACATACAACACCACAGGCCAAACCACAGCCAACATCATCACCCAAAACCTCGGCTCCTTCTCCTGGTCGCTATGGATCAGCGCCGTCCTCAGCCTGTTCTCCTCCATCTGCGCTATCAGCGTATTCTTCTTGGACAGATACCTCCGCAGAACGTACAATATAACGGATCAGACGTCTGGCCAAAGGCACGTCCGCGCGTCGAGGGCAGGCGTGTTCAACCTTGATTCGCTTCGCTATATGCCGGCTACGTTTTGGATTATCGTTCTTTTTGCGGTGCGGCTGTTTTAGGATTCGCCGTTCTGTTTTGGTGATTAACGATGGTATTTGATTGCCCTCTTAGATATTCGAGAACGCTGGAGTACAGTCGTTTGTCTCAATTTCGACGTGAGTGCTCTGGAGATCAACTGTATCTAACTTCTGATTGCACAATTTCGTATATAGCCAATTTGCGCAGCAACGCCTCAAGAAAGGTGCCGTCGTGGGAGGATGGGTGGCTTCCATGTACCTCCTCCTTCCCATCGGTCTCACCCCATTCATTGGGATTTTCATCGATCTCTTCGGAAATCGTATCACGCTACGTAGGTCGCCCGCTCTCCATAGGTGATACGGAGGCTGAAAATTCAAATCCGTGGTTCAGTCTTCGCTTCGGGTGTGACATTCCTCATCTCGATGTTACTCTTGAAACTGTCCCACACCGTGCCGACGTTTGTGGCGGCGTATGTGATGTATGCATTGTCTCAGGTGTGCTTGAACCAATTCGTATGGTGCATGAAGTCTGATATTGGTTTTTCTAGTCTATCACTCCAGCCCCACAGGTGAAAATATCTGTTTATACAACGAAACTCTACGCTGATTGCTGCGATTTAGGTCGAAATTATACGAAGTGTGCTACCTGATCCTCAATATTTTGCTACAGCGTAAGCACTATGCTAGAATACTTTCTCTCCCATTCTCACTCGAAGTGCAGATTCGCAATCAAAAGTAATCAAATCCGAACCTTGGAACGCTATCTATACTAATGATCATTGACAGAGTCCGTCGTTCAAGCGAGCATTGTCATAATTACGACAGCAGCCGGCAAGCTTCAAGACCTTTCACCCACCGACTCACTTGACCCCGCTGTGACTCTATGGCTCTGCTACGCCGCCGCATCCGTTGCCGTCTCAGGCGCGCTGCTCGGCGTGTCCTACACGACGCTCCTTCCCGCAGCGCATCTGGCGCAAGTTAAACCCAGTCTCCTGAACCTCTCTATCGAGCGCCTCTGGCACAAGCGAGAGGGCGCTGATGAGACGGAGAAGGAGGAGGTCGATGTGGAGCCCAAGCGCTGGGAGTCTATCTTAAAGTCACCGCTGAATCCAGGGAGTGGCTGGCGTTGGGTGTATGGTGTGCTCTCGTTGGGCATCATCGTTCTTGGTTGGATCATGTTCGGCTTGGGCGTGAGTTGGGGTGTCCACGGCTCTGTGATTGCTGGGACCGTAGGAGAGTAATGCAGATACCAGTGCTGTAGCCGTAATGTCGTTGTCTCAATCGAGTCGTTCTTTGCTTTGTACACAATGAAAAGCGAGAACAACCGAACGAGCCCACGGAGGTGGCTGGAATCGGAAATACTCACCTTGAAATGGGTCATGTTTAAGAACTACCCCGACATTGGGGCAAATGGCGGTAGAAATTGGTCAAGTAAATCTCGAAAGCTCAAAGACTTGAACTGCGAGTCTGCAACTATGGAAGGATGACTGTGCCAATGGGTTGCCAAAATATACTGACTTGAACCGATTTCGGTACAAGATCGAATAATGTCAATGGATAAATTCTCAGAACCGTCCTCCACGATGCCGTTCAAAATTATCTTGCTGGCTATACGCTGCCTTGGCCTTGGCCTGCATATTCCGCTCCTCCTTGATAAACAACCACCAACCCGCCAATGGCCGCACAGTATCGTCAGTTCCGCCCGGAGATATGAAAGGGTTCTTGCTCGAAGTCACAAGTGTGGCAATATTCCCCGCGACCATCGCACAATCGAAGCGCTTCCCGTTGTCGATGAGCAATACGTCAACTTCAGCATGCCCGGGAGGGATTCCCTTTGGATAGAGCAGATGGTACGGGGTACCGTCAAGGATCAGCTCCTTTTGCATGTAACGTGTTTCGTGAATCTTCCAGAATTGTTGTGAGTTTAGGCTCTCGATATCAACCGCGCCCGCTGCGGCCTGAGGGTAGGAAAAAAAATGTCTGGACTTGCAGTTGTGAACGAGACTTACTGTGTTGAGCTGGTTCCCCATCCACTGACCCTGCTTGTTGAAAACAGTGAAAGCGGAAATCCATCCTGAATAGTGATCTCCTCTCCCGCTTCCTCCTGGGGTATAATGTGCGACGCGCTGCCAGAAGTCGATGTTCTCGGGGCTTTCAGGGGTATCGAATGCGGCGACGAAACGAGTTATGACTGGTAAAAGAAGGTGGTACCACGCAGTCGTCTCCAATCCATATTCCTTCAACTTCTCCAGCCGCTCCAGAATCTTGACCCAATCGGATCGCTCACCCTCGAGAGTAACCAGTGGGATGCCACAACCGCAAAGCATGATCGTATAATCGAAATACTGCTTCATCGTCGCCATCAGCAAGACGGCGCTAACTGTCGTATCGTTATCGGTCGTCGTCGTAAAATCAGGCGTCGCCCAAGCACGCAGGGACTCGTCAACAACGTTCTTCTCCACAAGACCCGCCATTTGACGAGCGATGTCTCCGAAATCCACAGTGTACCGATTGGCGCCTTCCTGAGCGACTACAACAACCAGCTCGCGTTTTCCTTCGTGCGCAACAAAGTTAGCTCGCAGCAGCTCTGCGCGGCCGTTGACAAAGAAGCTGAATTGGGAGAGAATGGCAAGCCAGACGTCGTCTGGCCGAATAATGAGGGCTCGATCTTGGGTGTAAGCGTCGAGCAAGGTCGCGACGAATCCATTTTGATTAGGGACGACGTTCTTGACCTTGGCTTCCAGGTTCCGTCCGCTGACAGGGGACAACAATCAGGGCAGGGGTAAAGGTAGGGGATAAAAGCACATACGATTCGTCTGCTCCGCTTTCCTTACCCAAAGAAAACTGCAGGATTTCGCCTGCCTTGGAGTATTGGTCCGGGCATGCGAGAGTCAGAGTTTCAATCGCGTTGTAGCCAGCTCGCCCCTGGGAGAACGGGTATGGTTTGGCGGTATGAGTTGCGACAGGGAACGAGACCGGCATGAGGGTGTAGTCGTAAAGTGAGGAGGGTTGGGTCAGAAGCAAGTCTGGCTGACAGCCAAGCCTTATATACGGGCGCTCCTAATTTGATCGGACGTCGCACAGCCCGAGACTCGACTCTTCGCAACTGGCATTCAAACCCAACACAAACGTGTCAATACCCATAAAAGAAATGCTCCCAGGAAATGGCCACGTTGAAAGAAAACATTGGAAGTAAAACGAGGTCAAATTTGCGTCAATGAGTATTGTCGATTTATTCGGCAACTTGAAGCACACAGCTGCAGAATGACTAGATTCTTTTCGCCTCCTTCAAGATTTCCTTGACTCGTTCCACAGGGAGACTGCGCCACTTCCTCCCTGTATATCCTTCAAGCTCCTCCGCAGCGAAGAGCGCATTGAGAATCGCTTCCTCTGTAGCATCCGCTGCGGCGCGGAATATAACATCTAGAGTCTCGTTGTTCGTTGCCTCGATCGTCTTGGTGGAAATAAGGAAGAAAGCGTCAGAAGAGTTGATTTGAGCAGAGAGTGAAACCGACACTTACATACGTAGATACGGGTTCAAGTACTTTTCTTGATTCGAGTGGAGGAGATTGAGGAGGTGTGATGGGCGCGGCAGTCGAGAAGCATAGGAAGATGTCTGCGTCTATCGGTAAGATGCGCAAAAAAAATTAACAAGCACCAACATACCTCCGCTGAAGAACCCGGTACCGCCGCCACCTCTTGAGATACCTACTCCTGCACGACGAGCAACGGCACTGCACTACATTCGGGGTCAGCCGTTGCAAAAAGAGGAAACTTGTCACAAAGTCACTTGATGAGGGAGGAGAGGTGCGTCCGTCGCGACAATCACAATAATGCTACTCGTCTATGAGTCAAAACACGATAAATGATTTCGGTGAGTACCTTCCGTCTCCATCCTTCGGCTGATGGATTTTGGAATCGTGAGTTGGGAACCAGGGTTTCGTGTAGCCTTCTGAATCTAGGACCTTGCCCACGGGAATTCCAGAGATTGTGAGATCGTATGGAACTCCGTGATTCGCCTGCAAAGTTGGAAGCACCTCATTCTAATTCGTAGGAGAGCAAATATTCGAACGAACCTGTACGAGCACTCCCACAACAAAGTCCTTCCCATTAGTAGATGGAACCAAGCGCGAAGCCGTTCCCGTTCCACCTTTCAAGCCAAAAGAGACCATGGATGCTCCGCCACTGAAAGTTATTGAACGAAATGAAGATAAGTCGAGATTACTCAAATACGGACCCGACGTTTCCCTCTCTCAAACGGCCACTGGTCATATTTTCGAAGGCGACTCGGACATCCTCCTTCCCAATAGGCTCCGGAGCTAAGGGATGAGTCATGCGATCGAATGTCTCCCCGACTACAGGGAGACTGAGTTGCAGAGGATGTAATTTTGTGATCCCTATAGCGCGAGTTAGCAAAAACAAAACGGTGGGCGCTGAAACGTCCCAACCGTTATAGGCGCAGCCAACCTGGCTAGTGCCGGTTATTGCAATATAACCAGTCAACTGTCCGCATTCTTGCATAAAATGCGATCTGTCCGTCGAGAGTCGTGAGTTTGCGAAGCAGAAAAGTAGAGTCACTCACCCCGTAAGTTCTCCACTGCCCTGTAAGATGCCCACCCCAGCAAACAAGGGAACCTTCTCGATATCGTCTGTGCCAATGAGCGTGACCCCTGCTCGCACGATCTTCTTCCTCTCCTCCTCGTCAGAGCTGAGAATCGATCAATATTCTTTCCTGTAGTACAACGTGGATGCCCTTACGAGGAAACATTGCCCGAGAACTTTTCGGTCATGCCAACCTTAATGCGAGGGACATCGGTGATAGCGTTGAGAGGGCCAGGCGTCAGGAGGTCCCCGATTTCGATTCCGATCTCGCGGGCGCGAGGGCGTCTAACGGGTGTCTCAGTGCCGCCACCCATGAGAGACTTGACGAGAGAGCGATGGGGGTAAGTGTTAGGGATTTGGTGCCGCAGCAGTCTGCGGCTGCGTCTTTATACTGGACGAAGCGAGCGCAGCGGACTCGGAGCGCCGCAGTCAACGGCGTAAGGCAAAGGTGCTGATGCAGCTGATGTGACATTACGCGAAGAAATAGCACGTGGTGTGACCGACGCGTCCGAACATTGATCTGGGTTAGCCGAAGCACGCGTTCAAAATCAAAAGCATACTTAGATCGCGTCTCGCCGACTATCTCGTCAAGAGTTCTTATTTGCAATGCTGTGACTTAGAGACCATGCCCACTGCATGGTGATAATGCAACTGAAACAGGCAGATGTCTTTTGAATTTACTAGTAATTTGAATTTTCATAAATTCACAAAGCCGTAAGAATCGTCCGATGGAGGAAGACTGGATGGCAGTTCCTTTACTGAACCAACGAGATGTTTCACCTTCTTCTGGAAATTAAGAGTCTAGACATGTAGTGGCAATCCCCGCGTCTTATTTTTATGTGTGAAGTTCACTCGATCGAACGATAACAACCCGCCGCATCTTCCTTTCCCCCATGTCCTACAGAACATCCTACCACTGCACACCCACTCTTGAAGAGGTTGAAAAGGTCGCGCATGCCGCGGTGAAGGCTTTAGCGAGCGCAGGAATCCGCAGTTGTTTGGTCGGGGGCATGGCGTGTTCGATATACGGAAATTCGCGGGTTCCCAGTGTACGTGGATGAAGAAAATAATGCAATATATCATTGAATGTTCGTCAGGACGTGGACATCGTGTGCCTCACAGAAACGCACGCTCAGGAAGAGCTCAAAAGAATCCTCGTCTCAAACGACAGCAAGTTCTTCACCGTCCGCTCGAAAAATCCCTATGCCACGTATCGCGTTCTCTGGTATCGCCTCAGCTATATCCGCGACTGCAAAGTAGACGTGCTCACCCCGGGTACAATGAACATCCCACTCGTTCCCACTCGTCGCATCGCATACAAGAAGGATCGCAGCGATTTGCCTCTGATGCCGTTCCTTCCGTTGCTGCTTCTTAAGCTCCAGGCGTGGCAGGACCATCAGAACGCAGACAAGATGTATTTGAGAGAGAAACAGCACGTCGATGTGAGGGATATCGACGAGTTGCTGGAACTTGCGATTGAGAAGTATGATGTGGATTTCAAACGGGATGGGCAGTGGTTGCTGGAGACGTTCGTGAATACGGCGGCGGCGCGAGTGAGAGTTTACGTTAGACATTTTCCAACGTCAGCGGAGAGTTGGAGGAGTATTGGATTTCGAGTGTAAAGCCGGGCTAGATCAAAAGTTGGGTTCATGTTCAGCAGTTTACTAGTGGTACAAAATACAATGAGTTTCAGAGACTTTTGGAATCTTCTTGACCCTCTGAAGCAAAGGGACAACCTGAAGTTACTTGAACACACAGCTCAATCATCCGCCTCAGCCCAAGCCTCCTCCCACCCCCCACGGAAATCCCAAAACCTATCCTTCTCTCCCCGAGTAACCCACCCCAACGCATCACACAACGCCCCCGCAACGCGAATAAAAAGCGTCCCATCCAACTTCGCCACCCCCGGATGCATCTCCTTCCGTTCCCCATCGACATCCACCGCGCCAATCACCTTCCCCGCAGCTCTCCCCCCGAAATGCTGCGCGCAGTAAAAGAGACTGCGGATCGCTTTCACGACATGCGCTTCGGGGTGAAGCGCGGCGTTGTCGAGGATCGGGAGCCACGGATTGCCCAGATTCAAAACACTCTCCGCTCCCTTGGACGTTCCGTTCACCAGCTCCTTCTTGATCCCTGCACCAGGGTTCGCAGAATACCCCATCACAACATTACAATCAACCACCGGCCTCCCCCTCAAGAACACAAACACCGCCATAGACCGTGCAAACGTCTGAAGCAGCTGCGCCTGATAAATCGGCCGCTTCAACTCGCCCAATTTATCCAGCACGACGCGCATCAAAAGGGATCCCGTGAGGAAATGCATCATGAAGAAATCCATGCGGGGTTTCCTGCCTTCTTTGCTTGTGGCGCCGAGGAGGAGGGTAGCCTGCCACATGCATTCTTCCAATTTACTGTCGATTTCAGCCGCGGAGAAGTCGTCGAAGGTCCAGGCGGAATAGATCTGTCTGACTTTCGCGGGGAAGGCGGGGTGTGAGGGGAGCCATTTTGTGAATTTTTCGAAGCTGATTGGTTCTCTACGTTCAGGTAGCAGTCAGTATCTAACAATTTCTTGTAAAGAGGAAGGAAGAAGACGTACTTGGAATAAGGCAGCGGCGTCAACTCCGGCGAATCGTACACCTCGCGTAGAAGGGAGAGAAGGGTGCGAGATGGACCGGTTTTGATTTCTGGCACCCCGGCGGGCATGTCCATGACTGCGGCACATTCCGCTGTGGTGAGAGCTCCCTGGGCGAGGCCTGGATAAAATAAAGATCGTGATGTTAGCACCATTATTGATACCGAGACTCGCTATTATACGTACCTTCAGCCACGAGCCCATCCTGCCCGAATTCAATCCCG